>CM053581.1:58494710-58523128 GCA_028627135.1 Pseudochirops cupreus | reverse complement strand
GGTTCACTGTGAAGCTTTCAACTACTACTTTTTTTTCTCTCTTCCCACATCTGTCTAATAGTCCACCTCTACCATCTACGATGCAAGTTACAACTAATTTTCTATGATCTGGGAAAAAAAAGAAAAACAAAATTGGCCATAATTGGAGAACAAATGGCAGTCAATATATCCCTAAATTGGCATTTGAGGAGTAAAGAATTAGTGTGTGTGTGTGTGTGTGTGTGTGTGTGTGTGTGTGTGTGTGTGTGTGTGTGTGTGCATTTTAAGTGTATGGGCATTGTGCTGATTTTTGAAAAGATCTCAGATACCTTTTCTTTTCTTTTCTTTGTTTAACTTTTGAATTTGATTTGTCTGAAACACCAATTTCTGGTTAAATACAGTATTTTCATGCATATACTTAGCTTGTCCATCATCCAGGCAATACCTTAAAACAACAATAAATATGATAATCATTTTGTTATCTTTTTCCTCCCTTTGTGTTGTAGTTATCCTCCATGCTAAGAAACTTGGAAATTCAGATATTTGTCTTCATTTGTTGCTGTTCAGTCATTTTTTGGACATGTCTGACTTTTTGTAACCCCATTTTGGGGTTTTCTTGGTAGAGATACTGGAGTGGTTTGCCATTTCTTTCATTATCTCATTTTACAAATGAGGAAACTGAGGTAAACAGCATTAAATGACTTGCTTAAGGTCACACAGCTAGCAAGTATCTGAAATCAGATCTGAACTTAGGAAGATTAGTCTTCCTGACTCCAGACTTAACGTTCTTTCCACTCTGCCATCTAGCTACTCCCCTCATAATGTCTTTCATTAGTTGTTACTTTTTAAATGTCTAAGAAGGTTTCTTCTTTTATACCAATATTTATTTCTGGTGGAGTCTCAGCTTAGTACAATGAAGAAGGAATTGATCTAGCTATAAGAAAACACATGGTATTGTTTCTGATATTCTCTAGGTGACCATAGGCAAGTTGCTTGATTTATCATTGGCCCTGACAACTTTCAAATATTGTAAGTAACAGACAAGTTTTCAATCTGCATTCCTGGTGAAAGTTTTCTTCACAGGAATTCCCCAATACTGTTGTAATCAGCAGTACACACACATGCATATAAACACACATACACAAAATTTCTGTGATGGTATATGATTAAATTTCTAAAACATAATGATCTTGGAAAAATTTAAATTGCAACTTATGCAAAAAGGAATTCAAGACACATGGCAGATATAAGTATGTGTGGCATGTTACCAATGATACCTTAAAGACAGGAAGAAATTATCAATCTCATGTAAGACAGGTAAAGGATGTGGGCTGGTTGTGTAATAACAATGTGAATCATCAGAAGGAGAATCAAATGCTACTTTGCAAATACAGAAATATGAAAGCTACCACAGGATAGTCATCAATTTGAAAAGAGAATCAAAGAAAATTTTTGGAAAGACGGAAATGAAATTCTGCTGTGACTCTTTTGGAAAACTCAAAACTCTTTTACTGTCCCCAGGTTTCACATAATTGCAAAATTCTCTATTTTCAATAGGAATAATTTACTAATGTTAGTGTATAGAAGAGAAACCTAGAAAGCCCCTGCTACTGAAGAACTAAAGATGCATATGCTTATGAAGGCAATATGAAATTGCATATTCAATATAAACAGGCTGAATCATAAAACTAATGAAGAACTTAGAAAAAGAAGGCAAAATGATGTTATAAATGAAGCATACATGAATTATGACAAGATTAACCAGGTACAACATGAAAGGGAAGGATGGACAAGTAGACAAAGCAAATGTTCTTTTGATATCCTCCTGTTGATAGAAAGCAAGGAAGGTTTCCACTATGTTGGGTAGTATTCTAATGGAAAATCTTTAAGAGGACACAGACAAGAGTTTCACATAATGGGAAGACATGAATCTGCATCATTGGAGGGAACTCCAAAATCAATTGCATTCTGGATTCATTTGAGAATTTTCTGAATTCAGTGCATATGAGAGTAACAGTAATACTCAGCATTTATATCCCCTTAAGGTTCATAAAATACTCTATGATTTCTATCTCATTTTATTCTTAAAGCAACTCTGGGTAGTAGGTGCTATTATTATCCCCATTTTACAGATGAAGAAACAGAGGTGAACAGTGGTTATGTTACTTGTGTGAAGTTGATATCTGGGGTTGAATATGAACTCAGGTCTCCTTGATCAGAGGTCTACATCTCTATTCATAGTGATATCTATATGTCTCATATGTAAGACAGGAAAAAACAGAGATTCTGAGCTGGACAAAATTATTGCCTTTAAACTTTTACCTATCTATCCATTTTTCTGTCTCACTTCAGCTTGTCTGTAAAAGAAAATATCTTAATTCCATGGAATTGTTGGTAACAGAGGACTAAGAAAGTCCTGTTAAAATCAGTTCTCTTTTACAGATAAATGTTTTTGTGGAAGAACATATAATATCTGATACTATGTGACAACATTAGAATTAACTTGATGCTTCTTTTCCTAGGGTCCCTTAAAATTGTTTCCAGGAAGATGAGCTTGTACTTATAGAACTGGTAGGTTCATGGATGTGTAGGCAGGTTAGGATTGATTGTTTACACTTTTGAAGTCACTAGATAAATGTCAAAATGCCTGTTAACTTCAACTGCATAGATTTTATCTGAATGTCACATACACAAAACATACCAAGATTTTTTCTGAAAGTTCATCCTCTATCACTGGCTATTAGAGTGAATGTAAAAGTTTTCAGGAATAATGAAATTAAAAAGCCTTTATTGGGGGTGGAGCCAAGATGGTGGCATAGAAGCTGGAAAAATCTGTGAGCTCCCTCCATAAGCAGCTCAAATACCTATAAAATATGACTCTAAACAAATTTTATAACTACAGAACCCACAAAGTGACAAAGAGAAACAAATCTCCCACTGAAGGCAGCCTGAGAGTCAGACAGGAAGGGTCTATCACATCACACTGGGAGTCAAGCACAGCCCCACATGAGCCTGGGATTTTAGCTCCAGGGAAGCCAAAAACAGCAGAAGGTGGAGCAGACTTCAGGAGAGTGGTTCACCAGCAGCTGCTGTAGTTTCCAGATAAATCAAGCCATAAATGCTAAAGACAAAGTAAAAGGTCAATGTGGAACTTGGTTGGAACTGGGGGGGATCGAGCATGGTCTGGCCTCTTCCCTGGGAGTGAGAATCAGCATGGCTGTGCAGCTCCCACAATGTGGCTGCTTCAGAGCTCTGGACCTGCAGATTGTAGGGGGACCAAGAGACCATTCAGAGGGTAATCACTCTTGCTTTAACCTGCCTGCATCTGGATTGCGGTCTCAGATGGTGGTTCTGAGGTGTGTGACCCATGAGCCAGAGCTTGTGAGAGCAGCAGAGAGGGCACCAAACTAACAGCTCTAGCAGCCATGAAAACCCCAGATATTGGGGACAAAGCTCTCCTCTCTGGAAGCAGAGTTTTACTGTGGCAAAGAGCTCAAAAGTCAAGTAATTGAGTGGCAACATGAGCAAGCAAAGGAAGTAAAGCAAGCACAGCAAACAAAACTTAGATTCCTTTTCTGGGGACAAAAAGAATCAAAGCATGGAATGGGAGAAAGACAACAAAGTCAGACTTCCTGTTGCCAGGAAAAAAATTTTAATTGGTAACAAATCAAGTGAGAAAAGTGGAAGAAAAATTGGGAAGAGAAATAAGAATGGTGGAAGAAAATCATGAAAAGAAAGTCAACAACCAGAATGAGGAAAATAACCCCTTGAAAAATACATGAACTCAAATGGCAAAAGAGGCCACAAAAGCTAATGAGGAGAAGAATGCCTTAAAAAGCCACATTTGCCAAGAGGAAAAAAAGAATTTCAAAAACTCACTGAAGAGAATAATTCCTTCAGAATTAGATTGGAGCACATGGGAGTTAATGACTTTATGAGAAATCAAGATAACTATTTTTTTTTAACATTTGATGTTAAAATTTTGAATTCCAGATTCTTTCCATTCTTCCCTCATCAATCACCCTGACAGGGAAGATAAGCAATTAAATATAGGTTCTACAAATGTAGTTATGCAAAACATTTCCATTGTGGATATATTGTGAAAGAATGACTATATTTCCCTCCATCCTAGCCCACCCCCTAACTTGTTCTATTTTCTACTTTGACCCTGTCCATTTTCCAAAAGTGAGTGCTTATAACTACATTCCCCCCCCCCCCAATTTGCCCTCGCTTCTAGCATCCTCCCTCTTAGCCCCTTCCCCCCTACTCTCCTGTAGGGTAAAATATCCAGTTTAGTGTGTATATTATTACCTCCTTAAGCTGAATTCAATGAGGGTAAGTTTGACCCATTCCCTTTGCCTTGCTGTTCTTCTTCTACATTGTAATATTTTCTCTTGCCTCTTTTATATGAAATGAATTACCCTATTCTATCTCTTCCTTTCTCCTTCTCTCATTATATTCCTCTCTCATCTCTTAAGTTTATTTTTTAAAATATCATCCGTTCCTATTCAATTGATCCTGTGCCTTCTGTGTATACCTGTACACATATGTACACACATTCACATAAGAATTCATACGCACATATAACCTCCTATAATATAGACATATACATGTATGTATGTATGTGTATACACACACAAACACATGCACACGCACACACACACGCACACACACAATCCTATTCCCCTCAACTATCCTCATTCTGAGAAAAGTCTCATAAGTTACAATTATCATTATCCCATGTGGGCATGTAAATAGTTCAACTTTGGTAAGTTCCTTATGATTTCTTTTCCCTGTTTGCCTTCTCATGCTTCTCTTGCTTCTTGTATTTGAATATCAAATTTGCTATTCAATTCTGTTTTTTTTCATCAAGAATGGTTGAAAGTCTTCTATTTCTTTCCATGATCATATTTTCCCCTGAAACATTATACTCAATTTTGCTGGGTAGGTGATTCTTGGTTTTAATCCTAGCTCCTTTAACCTCTGGAATATCATATTCCAGGTCCTTTGATCCCTTAATGTAGAAGCTGCTAGATCCTGTGCTACACTGATTATGTTTTCACAGTATTCTAATTGTTTCTTCTTGGCTGCTTGTAATATTTTCTCCTTGATCTGGCAACTCTGGAACATGGTTATAATATTCCTAAGAGTTTTCCTTTGGGAATCTTTTTCAAGAGGTGATTGGTGAATTCCTTCTGTTTCTATTTTGCCCTTTGGTTCTAAGATGCCAGGGCAATTTTCTTTGAGAATTTCTTGAAGGATGCTTTCTAGGTTCTTTTTTTGATCATGGCTTTCAGATAGTCCAATAATTTTTAAATTATCTCTCCTGCATCTATTTTCCAGGTCAGTGTTTTTTTTTTCCAGTGGGATGTTTGACATTGCTTTCCATTTTTTCATTTGTTGGGAGCTGTTTAATAGTATCTTGATTTCTCATAAAGTTATTAGCTTCCATTTGCTCCAATGTAATTCTGAAGGAATTATTCTCTTCAGTGAGCTTCTGAAATTCTTTTTCCATCTGGCAAATGTGGCTTTTTAAGGCAGTCTTCTCCTCATTGACTTTTTGCGCCTCTTTTGGCATTCGAGTTAATGTATTTTTAAGGGGTTATTTTCCTCAGCCAGCTTGTTGACTCTCTTTTCATGATTTTCTTGCATGATTCTCATTTCTCTCCCCAATTTTTCCTCCACTTCTCTTACTTGAATTTCAAAATCTTTCAAGAGCTCCTCCATGGCCTGTAACCAATTCATATTTTTTTCTTGAAAGCTTTCAGTGCAGGAGTTCTGGCTTCATTATCTTCTTCTCATTTCATACTTTGATTTTTTTTGTCACTAAAAAAGGAATCTAAGGTGTAATTGCTGCACCTGCTTTGCTTCCTTTGCCTGCTCATGTTGCCAGTCAATTAACTTGACTTTTGAGCTCTTTGCCACAGTAGAACTCTGCTTCTAGAGAGGAGAGCATTGTCCCAAATCTCTGGGGTTTTGACAGCTGCCTGAACTAATAGTTGGGTGGCCTCTCTGCTGCCCTCACAAGCTCTGGCTCACAGGTCACACACCTTAGAAACACCACCCAAGACTGTGATGCAGTTCCAGGCAGGTTAAAGCAGGAGTGATTACCCTCTGAATGTTCTATTGGTCTCCCTATGATCTTCAGGCAAGGCACTCTGAAGTACCTACATGGTGGTGGCTGCACAGCCATGGTGCCTCCACTGCTTCTCACTCTAGGGGCAGAGGTCAGACCATGCTCTGTCACCCACATTTCCAACTGAGTTCCATACTGACCTTTTACTTTGTCTTTGGCATTTATCAGTTGATATTTCTGGAAACCACCACAGCTGCTATTGGACCACTCTCCTGAAGTCTGCTCCAGCTGCTGCTTGTCAGGGCCACTCTGGGGCTAAAACTGTGGGCTCCTGTGGGGTTGGGCTTGGATCCCAGTGTGCTGCCCTGAACTCTTCCTATCTGCCTGATGGGCTGCCTTCAGTGGGATATTTGTTTTTCTCTGTCACTTTGTGGGTTCTGTAGCTCTAAAATTTGTTTAGAGTAATATTTTATAGGTATTTGAGTTGGTTATGGGGAAAGTTCATGGAGTTTTCTGGCTTCTACACTGCCATCTTAGCTCTGCCCCCTCCCCCCCCGATCAAAATCAAGATAGTATTAAACAGATCCCAACAAATGAAAAAATAGAAGGTAATGTCAAACATCTCATTGGAAAAAAATGCTGATCTGGAAAATAGATCCAGGAGAGATAATTTGAAAATTATTGGACTACCTGAAAGCCATGATCAAAAAAATAATCTAGAACTCATCCTTCAAGAAATTCTCAAAGAAAATTGCCATGATATTTTAGAACCAGAGGGTAAAATAGAAATGGAAAGAATTCATCAATCATGTCTTGAAAAAGATGCCCAAAGGAAAACTCCTAAGAATATTATAGCCAGGTTCCTGAGTTCCCAGATCAAGGAGAAAATATTACAAGCAGCCAAGAAGAAACAATTTGAATGTTGTGGAAACACAATCAGGATAATACAAGATCTAGCAGCTTCTACATTAAGGGATCACAGGGCTTGGAATATGATATTCCAGAGGTCAAAGGAGATAGGATTAAAACCAAGAATCACCTACCCAGCAAAACTGAGTTTAATGTTTCAGGGGAAAATATGATCATTGAATGAAATACAGGACTTTCAAGCATTCTTGATGAAAAAACTGTTGAACAGCAAATTTGACATTCAAATACAAGAAGCAAGAGAAGCATGAAAAGGCAAACAGGAAAAAGAAATCATAGGGAATTTACCAAAGTTGAACTATGTACATGCCTACATGGGAAAATGATAATTATAACTTATGACACTTTTCTCAGAATGAGGATAGTTGAGGGGAATATAAATGTGTGTGTGTATACACATACATACATACATACATGTACATGTCTATATAGGAGGTTATATGGGCATATGAATTCATATGTGAACATGCATATATATATATGTGTACAGCTATACATAGACAGAGGACACAGGACCAATTGAATAGGAAGGGATGACATTTATAAAATAATCTTAAGAGGTGAGAGAGAACTATAATGAGAGGAGATAGGGAGAGACAAAATAGGGTCAATAACCTCATATAAAAGAGGAAAGAGAAAACTGTTACAATGGAGGGGAAGAACAGGAAGGCTAAAGGAAATGGGTCAACCTTACTCTCACTGAATTTAGCTTAAGGAGGGAATAACATGCACACTAAATTGGGTGTCCCTATAGAAGAGTAGGGGGGAAGGGGATAAGAGGGGGGATAATAGAAGGGAGGGCAGTTGGGGGGGGGATGTAATTGTAAGCACATACTTTTGAAAAGGGACAGGGCCAAAGTATCAAACAGATCAAGTGGGGGGCAGGATAGGATGGAGGGAATATAGTCAGTCTTTCACAATATATCCACAATGGAAATGTTTTGCATAACTGCACACATACAACCTATATTGAATTGCTTGTCTTCCCAGTAACTGTGGGTGACAAGGAAAGAAGGGAAGTAATCTGGAATTCAAAGTTTTAAAATCATATATTTAAAATATTATTATAATTATAAAAATAATTATTATTTTTATATGCTACTGTGAAGTAACATATATAGGCACTGGGGTATGGAGATCCATCTTGTCTTACCAGAAAGTTGGAGGGGTATGGGGGATGCTGTAGGAGAGAGCAGATTTGGGGAGGGTATATTCAGTGGGATCTCTGTTTTGGGGTGGTAAGTAGGGGAAAGATGGGGAGAAAATTTGTCACTCAAAATCTTGTGGAAATGAATGTTGTAAACAAAAAATAAACATAAAATTTTAATTAAAAAAATAAAAAGCCTTTATTAAATGCTTACTATGATATTGTCATTACATTAAATACTGGGCATATAAATACAAAAGAAAGATAGTCCCTGTCCTCTAGAGACTCACATTTTAATAAGGGAAATAGTATGGATGGGGGGATAGGGACTAGAGAAAAGTACTTTGATTTGAGAAGTCACAGGGAAATGTAAACAAGTCATAGGACAAGTTTATATGCTTTGAAAAGATCACAAAGCTAATGTTGGTTTTCTTACTATTTACTGACCTAGAGATGAAAAGAGGGATGGGAATTACAGTGCAGGGGCAAGTTAGAATATAGACTTGAAAGAAGCACAGTGTGGGGAGGGTAATGCTGTGACCTGCTAGATAGAAGGCTATGTGAACCTTCAAAAATGAAGTCAACATGGACACGTGGCCATAAGGGGATTAACAAATCCAGGGCATGTGTTAAACGGGACATTTTAGTGGTATATTGTTAACAGTAGCTACAAGGTCACAAGGTCACAGGGCTACAGAGGAATGAAGTAATTGAGCCTCAAATCTCAAAGCTTATAAAAATGTTTGGTCCCACATGTATTGTGTATCTTCATTAACTACTTCAGAAACATTTTTTGAGCACTTTCTTGTTTCTTTTTGTTTTGTTTTACTGTATTTTTCCCCCTTCTAATTAGCAAGCATTTAGTTTCTCTCCCTCCCAACCCACTCCTATAGGGGAAGGGAAAGAAAAACAAAGTCCTGGTAACAAAAGTTCATAGTCAAGGTGGAAAAAAAAATCCCCCAATTGGTAATACCCAAAAATGTATGATGCTATCCACTTCCTGACTCAAGATGAAGAATGAGCACTTACCATTTTTATGACCCATTCTGCATACTGGAGGTGATAGAGAGAAGAATAAGGCATGACCTCAACCATCGTTGAGTTTAGAATCTAATAAAGAAATGTAATGTGTGCAGAGAAAACTCTTATATAGAGTAGAATGTAGTAAATGCATTTAATTTTAAAAAGTATTATGTAATACACAAAAAAGAAGGACATCAGTTTCTGCTAGGTCAGTGAGTCAACAGATATTTAAGTGCCTCCTGTATGGGAGGTACTATACTAAGCACTGGGTGTACAAAGAATGGCCAAAGATAGTTCTTGTTCTCAGAGATCTCACAGTCTAATTGGGAGTCAACATGCAAACAAAGAAGAAATGTAGAAAAAAGTAATATACAGGAAAATTTAGAGATAAATCACCAGATGGAAAGCCCTAGCCTTAAATGGAGAGTCTGGAAAAGCTTCCCACAGAGGCTAAGTTTTCCATTGGGGTTTAAAGGAACCTAGGGAAGCCAGAGGTGATAAGAGAGAACATTCCAGGCAGAGGAAGAGCAAATGAAAATACCCTGAGCTATTAAATGGAAAACTTGCTAGTGGATGTGGCAAACAGCCATTCTCACAGGTACAAGATTTCGATGGAGAGGGAGAGTGTTCCTGATCTAGGAAGCTGTTATACATTATATAATTCAACTTTGTTTTATGCTAGATCATATTTCTCGGTTGTGTTTTATCTCTACACTATGATGCTCATGTAACTATATCTTTTCAGTCTGGCACTCTACCCATTGTGCTGCCTAGCTTCACTACTAAGCTCCTACTATGTGCCAAAGGCAAAAGACCAATTCTGTCCTCAAGAAGCTCACGGTCTAATGTGGGCAAGAACATGAAAACAACAATGTACAAATTTCAACATAAACAGAATAAACTGGAGATTATGAATGGAAGGTACTTGAATTAAAGGGGGAATGAGGAAAAACCTCTGACAGAAGATGAAATTTTACTTGGGACTTGAAGAAATACAAGGAAAGCAGGAAGTGCAGATGAGCAGGCAGGGTATTTTAGGCACAGGGGATTCAGCAGTGAAAAGTGTGGATTTTGGAAACCTAAGGAAGAAAAATATGAGTGTCATGATGGCAGGAGAAATTGACAGGTAATTATTAATTGTTTCTAATGAATCTGTCACTCAAGTGAGTCACTAAGACCTGATCTTATAGGAGAGCAGGGAGGAGTCCATTAAACCAGGGCTTTTGGTGAAGGTGAAAATTAGATTTAAAGAAACATGGTTTTGGAAGTTAGAAACACCATTATAGTGGATTTTGTTTGCATGTTCTTTTTTCTTTTCAGGACATTGGGGGAAGAGAAGTTAGAAAAAGCTCTTGACCTGGTATCAAAACTCTTAAGATGAAGCCTTAGCCATGCCACTTTCTGAGTAACCTTAAGCAAATTCAATTTAATGTAAAAAGTACCAGCTTTAGAACTGCACAAACTGATTGTAGAACTGCAGAGTTCAAATGTCATTTCTGCCACTTCTTACAAACATGACCTTGGCCAGGTCACTTCCTTGTCTTCCTCATTTATAAATTGAGAAGTTAGAATTAGATAATCTCCACTTTCCCTTCTAGCTCTGTGGTTCCATTAAAATAGCTCAACACAGAAAGCATGGAGACTGCTGGCTGTTTTCTTTCCCTACACTTGCAGCAGTATTGTTTCTAAAAGCAGACAGCAGCCAAAATACCTATCAAAGGCTTCCTTCTATCTGTACGAGGAGTTGAAATATGACCACTGAGATTGCCTGCTGAGACGATCAAACTAAGTACTTACTTAGACCAGTGATGATCAATGTCTTATGAGTAATATGGAAATTGAGTTCAACACTTTGAATAAAACCCAAACACAGAAACCTGGCAAAATAGTATTACCCAACGTGGCACACCTCCTCACCCCCAACATAATTGCTTTTCTTTTGCTGCAATTTTCACAATACAAGAAACATTTATGTGCACTTACAAATTTTACTGTTGACTGCATGACTGTAAAACTAGTTGAGGAAAAAACAAGAGGAAACAACGGCCATAAAAATGCATCAAATGTCCATGATTGCTACTTTTTAACTGCCTCGGAGGAAAGTCTCCATTCAATGCCTGTTTATGGAATCTCTGTAATCACTGGTGAGGATGTGAGAAAACCATGAAAGAGATACTGACTTAGAGTCTTGCTTTGACTCTTATCTCAATTCCTGTGTAGATCAAAACCATGAAGCAGAGATCCTTTTATCCTGGGCCTTCCTCAACTATATCAGTAAAATAAAGAGTTGAGGTAATAATATAAGTTCCCCCCTACTCACCTTACTGAAAAGGGTTAAAGGGTTATTCCTTTTATTTTTCCCCTGACATGTTAGAGATAATGGATGACCCATTAGGAAATCTGGTTTAGAGTTCTAACTCCACTACAAACTATCTGTTTGGTCTTTGTCTACCCTCTTGCACCACTCTGAGTCTCAGTTTTCTCCTCTGTAAAATGGTCGGTAAAATAAATAGGATAGACTGGAGAATACTGCAAAAGTTGCATTGGATTTGGAGTCAGAAAAAGGTATTTTTAAGTCCTGTCCCTATAACTATGACCAGGTACAAGTAACTTTACCTTTGCTATATATTTCTTATTCCTTTCCCTACCCTCATGCCTGAGACATAGCTGTTTCTCTATAGCATTGTTTGTAATTTCATCCATTTATTATTTTCTGTTGGTCAAATTTCCCTATTAGAATTCTTTAAGACAGGCATTGTCTAATCCAGGGGTGTGGAACCTGCAGCCACCAGGTCACACATGGCCTTCTAGGTCCTTGGGTGTGACCTTTTGACTGAGTCCAAGTTTTACAGAATAAATCCTTTTATTAAAGGGATTTGTTCTGTGAAGTTTGAGTTTAGTCAGAGAAGGCTGCATTGCCCACCCCTGGTCTAATCCTTGTATCACCCTCAGGACTTAGGACAACATTCTTCATGCGGTTGTTTAAATTGAAATAATTGAATTCAAACTTGACATATAAGATCTTCAAAGACTAGTAACAAGTATTTATTGATCAATTTCTGCATACAGTCAGTTAGTGAATGATCAGGAATATGTGAGAATGGAGGAAGAGAAAGAGAGGAGAGTTACTCATAATTATCTTATGATATGCAAACTCTTAGTCTTGATGAAAAGGCTAGCTTTCCATTTAGACAAAATCCTCTCATTCATATCTAGCAGGAATATAGACTAATATCCATTAGTTATCAGATTCAAAATGGTGGACTTTGAGATGAGAATTAAAAGAGCAAGTTTGTTTGGGGATCAAAATATGTGACAAGTAGGGCTATCCCTATAATTTTCCTCATTGAATTGCAAATCAAACCAAAACCTCCTTTGCAAGTACAGTCTTATTACACTTTCAAAAAACAAAAAAACCTAGGCTGAGATAAAGTCAAAGAATGAGTTAAGTTTTCATCTTTTTTCAGTCTGCTGGAACTCTTAATTAACAAGATTCTATACACAAAAATATTTGCAGACATTGATCCTCCCCACTCGCCTTTAGATGTTCTTAAAAAATCTCAAGAATCTATTTTGGGATATGTCCTGAGCTATTAATTCAACCTTTTTTAAAGCCAATTCAAGATGCTTAAGTTAGCTTCAATTGACAGGTGAGATAAAGTTAGATCCCAATTCCCCAGTTACCATCTTGGGTTTTCTCTGAGTATTCATAATAAAGAATGTCATTTATAAAATACATTCCTTTTAATACCTAGTGAGACATATAAGACAACTATCTGTATACTCTTTTACTAACTAAATAAACTAAGGAATGCATTTCTTGCCTCCATCCCTCTCCCTTTTTGATGCAATGTCATCCCTCATTGAAACATCTCTCTCTCTCTCTCCTTCTCCTTTTCCCTCTCCCTCTCTCAGCAGCCCTGCCTTGTCTATGAACTTCTTATTATTTCCAATATGCCTTTAAAATACTCTTCGTGTACTCTTTATCTTCTCTCCCTTTATCACACCTCATATTTTTTCTCTATTATCTGCCTTTGCAATCATCTTTTATACACTTTGTAGTGGATAAATAAGAATTGGTCAATGAGTTCCCTCTGCATTAAAATGGACAACCCTCGATTTTCTCCTCAGCAGCCTTTTTTTTTCTCATTTTAAGAATTTCATACTTGAAAGTTTCCTACTACCTACTTAGCTGAAGACTTCTTTTCAATTTTTTGGCTGTGGTATTCTACCTTTCATTTTAATGAACCCTTTGAAATCTGTTCTCCTAATAGCCAGTGAGTATGCCAAAACATGCCTGGCTTTCCTCTATCAAAAATTCTGAGGTGAAGTATTGAGGTGATTCTCATAATTTCTTGCCCAGCAATAACTAGTTGATGAGAATCAGATCTGGAATGTCACTATCCTCAATGGCTTCTTCCAACTTTTGAAAGCTATATTATCATTAAGGCAAACTAAGAAAGTCGCTGGCAAGAAGAGAGATCCAAAAGAAATCTGGATAAAGTGAACTCCCCAGAGCCAGAATTATCATGGTGTCCTAAGGATCTGTCTCTTATCACTTATATTGGAGTAGAGAAGACTCAATATCTCTATTTGCCACTACCATAAATAGCACTTACTAATAACTGTCCTGCTCCCCTTTGTAACACTAATTTGTCACCACCTAGAGCCCTGTGGTTTTCATGTTTTTCAACTATGATACCTTCCCACTAAAGTGTACTTCTCTCATCTTGATGCCTACCCTGTCTAGAGTCCTGTGCTATGTCCACTGCTCCTTAGAGCAGTGTGTTTACAACAGTGATTGCCCATCAAATATGAGAGATTATTTACCCTAATTCTTTGAGGGCAGGAACTATGTCTCATGCTTCTCCTTTGATCTAAGTAATACAGAGCAGTTGGTTCTTTTCTTTAGTTCTTGAAGAGTACCAAAATAACATTACTATCTTGGAGTCAAGGTACAGTGTGTCCAACTGTCACTGATCAGACCAATATGAATTTGGGAGGTTCTACCACAGGTCAGACACAGGTAGTCCACATGAACATTTGTAGTGAAGATGTCTCTAAATTAGCTAATTTCACATGTCTTTTGAGCTATTACAATTCCACTTTGCTCATAGAGCATAGCACCTTCTTTGATTCGGGTCATTCATCCTAGGTGGTCTTTTGCCAGTGTCTCTCATGACAAGCAATTAATTCATTGTTCTTCAGAGAGAACTTGAGAGTGTCTTTGTATCACTTCCAACCTCCATGTGAGCTCTCTCCTTGTGTGACCTCTATAAAATAGTCTTTTTAGGCAAATACACATTTGATATTCAAATAATTAGCCAGGTTATCAGAGTTGCAGTCTCTGAAGTAGAGTGTGAATGGCTGGCAGGTTAGCTCTAGAGAGGACTTCAATTTCTAGGATCTTATCTTGCCAGGTGATCTTCAGAATCTTCATCAGATAGTTTAAATGGAAGCAATTCAGTTTCCTGTCATGTTGCTGGTATATTATACAGGTTTCCCAGGCATACAATAATGAGGTCAGCACAACAGTTTTGTAGACCTGCAGTTTTGTAGGCAGTTTAATACATCTCTTCTTCCACACTTTTTCCAAACTCCCTTTACTTTTTTTCAGAGCCTCCCAAACTCTGAGCTAGCTGTGGCAATATGTGTGCCTTTATCATCTGTGAATATTCCTGAAAGTATCTTGCCAAGGTAAGTGAACTTATCCACAGCATTCAAAATTTCTCCCTTCGCTATAACTGATGGTTTCACATATGAATGGTGTGGTGGTGGCTGGTGGAAAGCCTGTATTTTCTTGGTATTGATTGTTAGGCCAAATTTAGTAAAAACAGCAGAGAACTGATCCATACTTTGTTGTATTTCAGCTTCAGAGGCTGCGTTGAGTACATAATCATCAGTGAACAAAAAGAAATCATGCAGCAATTCTCCCTCCACTTTAGTCTTGGCTTGCAGTCTTTTCATGTTAAATAATTTACCATCAGTGCTGTAGCTGACCTTGATGCTGTTTTTGTCATTGTTGAAGGCATCTGACAACACTACTGAAAATATCAAGCTGAAAAGCTTAGAGGAAAGCACATACCTTGCTTCATTCTATTGGTGACTGGGAAAGCGTGACACTATTGTCCATTCCTCAGAGCCCAGACAAACATGCTATCGTGAAACTGAAGCACAATAATGATGAATTTCTCTGGACACCCAAATTTGCCATAATTTTCCAGAAGCCCTCACAAGTGGCAGCATCAAAGTCTTTGGTCAGATTGATGAACAATGTGTACAGACTTCTGTTCTACATCTGACATTTCTCAATGTCATGCATCATGTATCAAACACCATGCTAACCATTCCTTAGCCTTTTCTGAAGCCACACTGGCTCTCAGATAGACAACCATCTTCCAGGTGAAGGATCAGCCTATTAAGGAAGACTCTGGCAAACAACTGACTGACAATGACTGAGAGAGATGTGTGATTATCACAGGACAATCTATTTCCTTTACCTTCATATGGATAGACAATGGAGGCACCCTTGAACTCTTGAAAGATAAAATCCTTTTAGCCATATAACCCAAAAGATTTCAGTAAGCTTTTATGTGAGCAATGGAACCTGCACCTTATAAATCTCAGTTGGAATAGAATAAATACCAGGCATTTTGCCACATGAAAGAAGTCACATGGCATTCAAACTCTTCTTCAGTTGGGAGTTTGGCTAGAGAGGGATTAACTTTATCTGAAGTATATGGTCAATGGCTTCAACACTGCTTGATAGTTTTCCCATCTTTCTCATCTTTTCTCGGTCTTGGTTTTTTCATCTGTAAAACTAAGACAGCATCAGTAACAAACTCATATGCTTTATTATGAGGGTAAAATAAGATACTATCTGTAAACTGCTTTGCAAACATTAATTTATAATTTATACATTATTTAATTTATAAAATGTTCCCATTATTGCTACCACCACAACCAACAGCAATATTATGCTAGATTTATCCGTTCTCCTTTTATTTCTAAAGCTTCCTAAAACTTAGCTTCCTTTGAAAGACAGCACTTTTCTTAGCACCCTCTTTAGGTCAGGCTATGCATCCTCTCATACCCCATGAAGCCTAGGAACAGCAAGAACTTTTTCCATGCTCTTCATTGCTGTCTTTATCCCCTACTGTACTGACACTATGAGTTAGAAACCACCTCCTCTCCTTTAAAGTTCACTCCATTTTTTTTCTAGATTTGTTTGTGAACCTCCAGACCCATGGAATATTACTCTCTTTGAAAATGAGTGCATTGCATTTCATGTTGTTCCTTTCTACCCCTATATGTGACCCTTCTTCAAACCAGCTATCATTGTATTTCCTCAAACTTCATCATTCTTATGAACTCTGTCTTTAATGTACCTCAATTATGTACAGATAAAAAATAAGCACAATCATAACACAGACCATTCCGTGCTGGTTCAATTGAATACATACCAGGATTTAGAATGCTTGATTAGGTCTATGGAAGTTTCCTCCAGAATCCCCTTTAATACATCATACATCTGCCAGGCATGATAAATTATGTGTAATTAATACTCTAGGCAATACGATTTCTCTTTATCCCTCTGTTGATACTTACCTAAGACTATCCACTGTTCTTCCCCCTTCCTGTTCCTGGATCTCCTTATATGACTTAATTTTCATAAAATACAAAGTTATTCTTCTGCTACCATTTATTTATTTTGTTATGACTCCATTGTAGAACCATATTTCCATCAGGTGTTATGATATCTATGTAGATGGAAACTTCCTTTATGATCTTTACTTTAGTTTGCCTGTAACTTAAAGTTAGTGCTTATGTAGACCCCTCTGAATCAGAGGTCTTTTTAGTTGCTTTTTCATGTTTCATATGAATTACTGAATATATATATATATATATATATGTACATATATATGTATATATATATACATACTGCTATTTTCCCCCTTCTAAAACTGTCCTTTTACACTCTAGTATCTAGTTAGACTGATACAAATGGGTTTTATTCTCACTCTTCCTTCTAGCTTAGCACATAGACTTCTTGAGCATCTTGGCAAAATTCTTGGTAAATATTGTTACTTTTTTGGTTAACCTTTCTTAGATGCCATCTGTACCTGCCTAAGTTTCCAAAATTCCTGTTTCTTAAACTCTGGTCTATTCTTACCTCTTTCAAAATTCTCATATAGTTCAAGATTTCCTTTTTTCCTCTTGAATCCTTGCTCTTTCTTTTGCTTCCATATTGAGTCTCTTCTTTCATTTTACATATAACAATTAATTCCCTCTGATACCCTGTAATTTCATAATTTTTTTTTCTTGAAGAGGGACATGAGACTACACTTAGATCATACGTACAGTTTTGTGATACTATATAATGTTCTACTTTACAGTGCTGGGGCATTTTAACAATTAATTTTTTTTTCATTTTAATAAAATTGCATTTTCTGACTGCAACAGTCCTGTGTTTCTACTAATCTGACCCAGAATTTCTGATATTAACAGACTGATCTGGTTTACCTTCTTCTATGGAGTTTTATGTCAGTTGAGTTCTATATTTCACACCACACACGTGATTCATTGCTTTCTTTTGTATCTTTACAGTTTTAAGCCTGAATATTCCTCCAAGCATTTAAATGCTACATATTGTAGCATTTAAAGAGCATACTTTGGTGACTCTTTGTGATATTGTAACAGTTGTTGACCTGAAGGATTTCTTCCCTTTTTTTCTTTCTTTCTTTTTTTTTTTTGCTTTTTGGAGTGGGAAGATAGGGCGATTGGGGTTAAGTGACTTGCCCAAGGTCACACGAGTAGTTCTGTTTTGCGTGTGTGTTAAGTGTCTGATACCAGATTTGAACTCAGGTCCTCCTGATTCCAGGGCCGGTGCTCTATTCACTACATCACCTTGCCACCCCATGAAGAAGGATTTCAAGGATCATTAAAGACCATAATAAAACAAGATAGTCATACCAAAGCACAAAGTTAAGAAACTGGTTGAAATTGAAATTGAAAAAAAAAAGCAACAAGAATTAACAAACCATTGTGTGAAATAACCTAATCAAGTTCCAGAAAACAAGCAAAGGTATTCAAAGGGTATATTAACTGGGAAAGTTGTTACTGACTTTTCTGCAGGGATCAATAGGACTTTGCAACCCTTTGGATGTGAAAAATTAGTGGCAGCTATCTCTCAAGCAATTAGAATACTGGAGACAGAACTAAGATTGAATCTGGCTTCAGATATTTACTATTGTTCCTGGGCAAGTCACTCACTCAATCTTTCTCAGTTCCCTCATCTATAATACCTACATCCTATGTTTATGGAGAGGATAACATGTGATAATATTTGGAAACTTTTTCACAAGTCTTAAAGATCTACACAAATGTTAAATGCTAAAAATTATAACAAATTTTCAAACAGAATGATTGCTAGTAATATTGATGATAATAGAAGAGGGAGCATCAGTTTGAAGAAAAATCAATCAACTTGTTCTTGGATATGTTGAGATGGAGATGATAATGAGATAATTTTTTTTTTTGGAGATAATTTTTGTAGTTAGTGGGTTGTTCAAGACTGGAGAAAGAGATTGAGAAATTATATGCTGTGAAGTACAGGTGGAACGAGCATGGCAAGATAGAGCCAAAAGTACAATCGATTGCCATCATTTATATACACTTATAACTATTATGATTAAATAATATTTAATGATATTTTTGTTATCTTATTATATTAGTAAAGCATGTAACATAATTTGAAAGAAACAGAATGTAAAGTCTAATGTGACATTTTCACACATTTTTTCAGTGACTATTTAACATGATTTTCTCACTGTGTTCTAGGAATTTCAGGGTCTTATGTTGCTTCCCCCCACTTGTGTTCATTGAAAGTTACCCAAGAACTAGTTTTTTCCTCTCTGTTATGGTCAAAGACCTCATGATTCCGCACCTCTATATACCTAGTCAGTTATTTATAGACACCATTTCAAAATAAGGTACAGTGAATCCTACCTTTGTTGTAGAAACTTCCTTGCCCCACTTCCTTGCCACCCATTTCCTCCCACAAACTTCTCTGTCTTGAGGCCTGATTCTGATATACCTGACTCTGGTATGGGAATTGTGACTTATACTCTGGCTCAGTCTCTGGATTGTTTTATATCCTAGTTTTGACTGTCCCTACCCCCAATAATATGTTTTCCTTTTTTTGTTGTTATTGTTCTCTACCCAGCTGATATTTATAAATATTTGGGGTAACTTTCCAGCTTCCATCTCCCTTAGCTTGATCCTTCCCCATAGCCCATTCTACCATATTTCCCATAAAGTATTGTTCTGGCTACTTCTTTTGTAATATCATTCCTATATATCCCACTTCACTTGAAAAACTTGCTAATATCCCTCACTCCCTTCCAAATTCAGATATCTTCTCTGGTAAGCATCTTGTCCATTGATCTCATACAATTTCTATGGGACTTTATATATGCTATCTAACTTCAGATTTTCAACCATGTTAGGAGATACCCATTCTTATTCACATTATGCAGATAAGAAAACTAAAACTTAAAAGTAATTTATGAATTGTTCTTAGTCAAACAGTAATTGTCAATTAATCAGTGTCAATTCAGGAAGCATCTGAGTTTTGAATTCCTGACTTTCTCCCAACCTGCAGGAGTGCGTATACCACAATCTCTCTCTATTTTTTTTTCTGTCTTTCTGTCTTTTTTTTGCTATATAGATAGATATGTATAGATAAATATAGATATATGAAACAAGTTCACAAACCCAGTTTAAATAGTTTTATAAACATATTTCAATATAATTGGTTTTTTATAATGTTTTATATTTTATCTTATCTTTTTCTTCCCATAACCTTTACCAGACAGTCAAAGGAATCCATGACATGTCCCACCAAAAAAAAACCCAAAATACTTAAGAAGTACTGACTTATACCATGCTGCTGTCATTCTAAGGAAAACAGAACCTCAGTGCAATGTAGAAGATGGAATGTCCACAGCAATAAAACTATCTCTCTTCTAAAATATCAAAACATTTTGAATTGAATTCCAAGTGTTAATTAGTATAGAGCATCAAATCTAGAATATGATGGAATATTTTGGCATATTGTGATTGTATTTGGTGGAATCTGTTACATACCTGTCACTTTGATTTGACAGTATGCTTTATGACAATTGATATTATATTTTGAATTCAGTCATACCATGTCTGAATAATTGAAGAAAATGTTGAAATCATATTGAAATGGAAAACACAAAATGAAATTGAAAGATCTGAATAAAAGCATTTATAGAAAGTGTACATTGATTTCCTTCTCTAAAATATACATTTGGGGCAAATAAGAAATAAGGACAATAACATTACATTGTGTTGTAATATACTATCAACCAATTTTGGGAAATGGAGTTAATGATGAAGTTGGCCATTATAAGATGGATAGGAAGATGAATAATAGGCCCAGAGTGCCATGAAAGGAGAAACAAGTAAAATGAAAACTAGCCTTTAAAGTCACACTTCAGAACGATGTGGGATGAAGAAATTGGGAGGAAGTTAAGCACAGGATGGATGAGAGGAGGGAAGAACTTGGTAAAAATAAGCACAACTGTTGCAATCAGTACAAGCTTGAATTTGATTCATTCAGGCAAAGTAACAAGCATGAGCTCTTATTGTCCATAGATAAGAACAGTAAGAGTTCACTTTGCATGAATACTGGAGTATTGTCAAGAAGACTGAAAGGAAAATATGATTACCATGGTCACTTGTTCATAGCTAATCCAAGTGTATTACAGAAACTTAGCATTAAAAATGACAAAAGGTCATTTCAGTCAAGGAAGGACCGAGCTACAATCCCCTTGGCAGGTTATCTAGCCTCCATTTGTAGACTGCTATTGATGATTATCTTATAATTTCCCAAGGCAATCTCTACTATTTTTTTAATCAGAAAGATCTAATTTTTATTCCTGCTTCTTCCCTTAATCAAGCACAATAAAATACATCTGTGTAAATTCCAACCATTGTTCCCAGTTTTGGCCTCTAGAGAAAATCACAACAAGCTTATTCCTATTCTCATGTCCAATTTAAGCCTTTAGAGAACAGGGACCATTTTTTTTTCAGTTTGAGTATGAATCTTTAGAGTACCTTGTATGTGCTAAATGATTAGTAAATGCTTGTGGGATTGGATTCCTCATGATAGTCTTTCAAATAGTGAATGACAACCATCATGTTCCTTCCATATATTTTTCTCTCAATGTCATAAAATCAGTTCTTATCTGACATGGTTAGGACAACCCTCAAGAATCACAAAAACAATCTGCAAAATATATTTATAATACTGAAGAAGGGAGCACAAACTATTTTTTTTGAATGACTTGTTTATTTACTTTTAGTTTACAAGATTCAGTTCCACAATCCCTTGAGTTTCAGATTTTCTCCCCTCCCTTCCCACCCCCCCACCATGGTGGCGTACAATCATGTATAGGATCTGCAAATACTTTCACATTGAACAACAGTCTGGTTGTATAGAAGGGGTTGTAACCAATGAGTGAACAATGGGAAAAAAGAAACAAAATCAAACATGAAAAAGAACGATAGCATGCATTGCTTCAGTCTCCATTTAAACTCTAGTCTTTTTAGATCTTACTCTGAAGGTATATATCTCCTTCCATCCTGAGACTTGTAGAGTTGTCTTATAGCTGTGCGTTGGTGAGAAGAGTCCAGTTCGTCAAGGTTGGTCATCACACATACAATGAAGCACAAACTGTTTATGGATTTAATCCCTATTTTTTTTAAAGGCAAAAGTGAAATGGAATACTGACGTGACCTGTGCATAAATTGAAATACATTGTGATATAGTGGAGAGAGGCAGGGAGAAACATTTAGATAAAGAGCTTAATTATTAATAATTTATTAAAGATTTACTATGTGTCAGGCACTGTGCTAAGGACTGGGGATACAAAAAAACTTGAGTTTTGGGAAAGAATGTGTTAGTTGGTGGAGAGGTCAAAAAAGTCTTCTCTAGAAGTTGGCTTTTGACTTTGGAGAGATGGAAATGAAAAATATGATCAGATCAAGGAATTTGGGAATGCATAAATTTGGAAGTGGGACACATGGGTGATAGTAAATTCAGTTATGACTATCTCTGTGAGTACATTAGGTAAAGTGGAGAATTACAACATGGGAACTGGGTAGACTGAAGAACTGGAAATTTAAGTTATTTGAAGTAAACCAATATATTCATTGGAACCCTGCTACAATCAAGACAGGATTGGGGTGTACAGGGAAACCATAAGCCAAGAAATAAACAAAGTCAGTCAACAAAAATTTAGAAGAGTGTCCCAAATAGTGGGAATAATTAATGATGGAAGGGAATCAAATAATTCACATTCACAATGCATATTTCCATTGAACTGGAAAAAGACAATCTCTTACATAATTATAACTTTGAATTGTGTGAATTTGAATACACGTGACTTCTTGATAGGATTCATTTTTCAAACTAACGAGGAACTGGATATTTTCTCAGCTTATTTGTTCCAGACACTATTAAGAGTTAAGTATTAAGAATACAAAGAAATATAGAACAACTGAAAATATAAAACAAAAATATGATCCTTGCTCTTAAGATTTCACATTCTAATGGGAAGACAACATGCAGAAATTGTATATATAATATATACAGTTGAAATAAAAGGTAGTCTCAAAGGGAAGGCATTGTGAGGGAGAATAGATTTTTAGTTGAATAAATGGAATGGGGGTAGAAAGAGGAATGTGAGATTAAAGAGTGAGAAGAAGAATCTTCTTTAAGTTACTAGAGGCCTGTGTCCCAATGAGCTGTTGAACACTGCTTGGTTCCTCTGCCATAAACTAAATGAACTCTAAGAGCTCTACTGATATGGTTAGAAAAGCAGACTAGGAAATGAGCAAAATTGTTTAAAATACCCTCAGGCACCTGCCTCTAGTTTAAACAAGAATATTAAGGGGACTGGAAAACATACTACATGGAGATCAATTCAAGGAATTTAGCTTGTTCATTCTTGAGGGAATATATAGGAGAAAACAGATCCCAATATCCAAGCATTTAAAGAGTAGACACATAAGGGAGAAATGGGGCTTTTATATTTTTACACAAATGGTTAGAAGGAAGTACAATATGGAGGATGTGTACGATATGGAAGAAGTATGGAAGACAGAGAGGAACAGATTTCTGACTGATCTATGCGAGGCTGGGCTCCCTATGAATCAGAGGTATCTAAAAGTGTTGGATCCCTGGGATGAAGTGAGTTCCCTCATCACAGGATATCATCAAGTGAAAGCTGGATTAGCTTTCTCTGGTTATTGTAAGGATTCTATGCCTCCTGAGACCATTCCAGCTTTGAGGTTCAGAGAGCTGGTGATTCCACACCTCAGTTCCTTTATTTTTCAAACTAAAAATTAGGTAATTTCTTTGAAAGGGCGGGGGGAGGAGAACACCCTATTTTGAAATAGAGAACCTGGATTTGATTCCTAATTCTGTTACTTTTGTAGCCTTGGTCAAATTACATGACCTAGCTAAGCCTTAGTCTATTCATCTATAAAATGAAGGGATTGGGTTAGATGATTTTCTTGTCACTTCTACCTTTAAATAT
The DNA here is from genome assembly GCA_028627135.1 of Pseudochirops cupreus. Taxonomy (NCBI): domain Eukaryota; kingdom Metazoa; phylum Chordata; class Mammalia; order Diprotodontia; family Pseudocheiridae; genus Pseudochirops; species Pseudochirops cupreus. Next base: position 58,499,343 of record CM053581.1, on the reverse strand, counting down.
TATGCTCCAAAAATGAATGCATAAGGTGGGGACAGGTGGATTGGGGGAGGGTTGTAACTGATTTCAGCTGGGACCATTCAGCCACCAAAAGGTGTAACAGGAAAATGTGATTTTAACCCACTTCTGAGAATGCAGGTGAGTTTATCACAAAACAACTGGCACAAATGACTTGTAATGATTGTCTATGTTGGCATTTGCAGAAGAGGGTTAGAGGTTGAAAGTACAAAAGGAGCCCCCCACCCTACCTCACCTTTAAATCTTCTGAGGTGGAAACTTCAAAGGAGAGGTGAGAGGTGTCGGCAGGACAACCTAGTTAAACAGACCCTGTCCATCAAAGACAAGAAGGCAGTAATCAGTGCAGAGACAAACAGCCAGAATGGCAAGTTGCCACCTTTAACTGCTTCTAAATTTGTCAAAAGATCACAGGAAGAAAAAAAAAGTCATTAAAAATATTTGCATGTATTCATTCCATCTACAGAATCAAGGGTCTACATTTAACTTAATAGAGGTCATCTTTAGTTCACAGACTCTTAGCTTTTTTTGTTTCATGTTGGAGAGAGAGAATTTCAGTCTTAAACTACATTTCTGATCTCCTTCTTTTCCCTGTCTGTTGCCTAGATTCACAAAATCATGAATGTTAGATCTGGGAAGATCTTAGAGGTTATCTAGTCTCCACATTTTATAACTGAAGAAATAGAGAAGGGAAGTGAACGGATTAAAGCCACACTAACAGTAAAACTCTTATACTAAGTGGTGGAGATTATAGGCAACCTTACATCTTCTGATCATAAAATTGTAGGGATACAATAGAAAAGTAAGAAAACCCCTGCACTCAATGATCTTGCGTAGTGGGAGAAAACACATAATGGAGATTTCAGCTGTAAGTGAAATGGAAAGACCCTGTCATCCTTAGGGTATAGTGACAAAGCAAATGGTAATGCATCTTCTTAATGTTTCCCATTCATTAAATATATATATACCCCTTTTCAAGATTAAACCACTTGTCAGTGTCAAGGACTTTGGAGGTGAAAATATTATTTTCCCAATCTTTAACAGTCATAGCTATAGAGGATGTGCACTAATAGAAATCTGTAGTACTAACAAAATTTGTAACATTAAACAATAGCTTGCATTTTGCAATGGTTGCTCACATGTATTATTTCTGCAGACACAGGTTAGGACCAAGGCCAATAACTGGGCAAGGGATAGAGTAGTGGTAGAATGATGTTCCAGGGTTCATGTTCCCATTAGGTGGTAGTTGGTCAACTGCTGGCATTTGGAAATGGTAGCAGTGATTGTCCCCTTATCCATAAGGGTATTTGTCCTCAGTACTTGCCAGAGTTGAGCTAGAAATATGGCCAGTGGTACTGGGGTCACAAATATTTCCTGGGTTCTGGGGCTTAAGGTCTTGTAGTATCTTGACCAGAGTCTGAAGGAAGATTCTTTCATCTGTCTGGCACATTTTAGTTCCTATCTCCCTTAAGGGTGCCTTGCCACTTTTATGTAGCATTTTTATGCAGCTTAATTTATTATGTAATCATCAGTTCCAAAGTTCAGAGAACAAAATTTAGGGGTGACTGAAAAGATTATTTAGTCTAAATACTCTTTTTTACTGATGATAAAACTGAGGTCTATGAAAATGAAGATAACTGGTTCAAGATCAGACAGGAAGAACCAAATATAGAGCTCATTCAATAATAACTCTTCCCCTTTCCATCTTCTCCACTGCAGCCTCTTCCATCTTCTTTCTTTTTCTTTCTCTCCTGCTGCTTCTATTTCACTATATGTTTCTTTTTTTGTTTGCTTTGTCACTGGCTATTAATGATGATTCTGATTATCTGGCTTGATATTTCCAAATCTGGACTCCCCTCTCCATACTAGGAGCTCTGACTTTGTTCCATTTCTACTGAGGGATCTGGATATTCCTTCTCTTTCAAAAACATTTTTTTAAAAGGGGAGATGGAGCGTGTTAACCACTGGATGTTGATTGCTTTTGTTGCAGTTCTATGTTGTATTCTGCCTGCCACTCTGAAACCTATCTGCAGTGCCCTCTGTGCTACATTAATTGGACTATGGCCTAAATCCATTCTGAGGATGTGAATTATAGGGTAGAGATTTTTGAATTGTAATATTACAAGAGGTACCTCTGAGTCAATCAATGTAGATTTAATCCTTTATGTGTTTCTTTCCTCCCAAATGTGTACTAGGCAGAACCATATTTATGCTAATCACTGCCTTTGGATAAGGATATTTACATTTTGTGTAACAACAATAGACACTGAACATTGAATACATGTATTCTTTACAGATACAACCTTATAATGGGACAATAGGGTTATTACTTTGGGAAGTATAAAGCATTGCAAACATAAGCAAGTGCAGCAATTTTTTTTTCATGAAAAGGGATTATACTTTGCTGTAGAATGAATATCCTTCAATTATTCTCATTGAGAGTGAAAAATGACAAAACTTTGTATTTTTTTCTGCATGTATAGTAATTAATAAGGGGCAAAGTCTTAATTGTGAACATGGATCTTTCTTAATAAATTGAGTGGAGTCATTTAACTAAGAGCTTTTCTCTAAAGCAAGAACAGAAATCTTATCTTAGAGTCCTTTTCACAGCAAAAACTGTTATGAGTTCCCTGGAAACTGAAAGAACAACAAAGACACTGTCAGATAGGAAGTGAAGGCACAAGATCCAGAAGGTATTATATGTTGCTTCCACTCTGAAAGATATCTTCAGCCCAGGAAAAGAACTCCCTGACGACAACTGTGTTCTAATGATGGATGAGACTTCTAAGACTGGAGTAACCTAAGACAGGAAATGTGTTCAGACCTTTTTGCCTCCACAACTAATAGCTTCAACACCAACATATAAGTACACATATGCTCAAATACAGAAAGATGAAGGGATCACCATCTGAGAAAATAGGTGTGCTACAGTGAAATCATACTTTTATAAATAAAACCATGTTCAAGGATCAAGGGCTAGTGAAAAGAAAAGACGCTAATGCAGAAAAATGGGAAGAATGATGAGGGATCCTGAATTCTGATCATGGGGAGAGGAAAATAGAGGCATGAAAAGGGACAAAGTTAGTGGAGTGCATTTTCTGCCTAAGATATTCAGAACAACAGCTGAAGCCAACTCTTATTTGCATTCTGGCTTTAGCTGAAATCTGGTAATTATGGATCAAAGCAGCTCCCCAGGCTAACCTCTTATTAAAATACTAGGTCCATTTTAATAAGACTTGCTCAGGAGCAAAATGTGATTGGTCTCTCAGTTTGAAAATAGCAGTTTGCTATAACAGTTACCCTAAGAGTTAATCACAAAAACTCCTGGAAATGAAAGATTTCCCTTAAAAATTTATGTCGGGTAAATGGAATTTTGTTGTGGTCTACAAACACTAGGCTATGTTTGTGCTTTTGGCAATTGTAATTTGAGGCAGTTAAGTGATGCAATGGATAAAGCCCTGACTCTAATCAAGAAGACATGAGTTCAAGTCCACCCTCAGATATTTATTGGCTCAGTGACCTTAGGCAAGACACTTAATCTGTCTATGTCTTGGTTTCCTCATCTAAAAATGGGTACAGCAATAGCAACTAGCTCCTATGATTAGTGTGAGGATTAAATAAGATGATATTTGAAAGCACTTATGGTTATTACTGCTTTTACTCTTACCATTACAATTATCATTTTCAGGAATAGCTAGTTGTTTTCCTTCACTTTCAAAGAGGACCAAAATCATATCACTATGCTAGAATCAAGTTTCAATGTGTCCAACTCTGGCTGATCAGGCCAGTATGAGCTTGGAATGTTCTACCACAGGTCAGGCACAAATAGTGCATGTGAACATTTGGGGTGAAACAGCTAGGTATAAACAAAATGTAAATGGAATCTCTCTACTAGATGATCATAGATCTACAGGGACAACAGAGCATAGAGACAATCCACTAAACCACTCATTTTATAGATGAGAAATAAGTGGCCAAGAGGTTATGTATAAATAACTTGACTGAGTTGAATAGGTGACAGGCAGGATTTAAACTTAGTTCCTATATCTCTAAACTCAACACAATTCCTACTATACTTCAAGGTGAGATGGATGAAGGCTTCTCCAATTATAGTGTTATTAGGAATCATACAAACTGCAATGAAATAATGTGATAAGATGTTTCTATTTGTGTCTTCAGAATTTTATTCTTTGAGAACTTCCCTTTCTAAATCTCTAATCCTAAATAAAATCCTGAAATAGGCAGCTTTCAAAGAATGGCATAAGGGAAATAAATAATGAGGAGGAAAGGGTGAGTGATCTAAATAAACTCATATAGATTCACAAAGTAGTGATGTGAAATTCAACGATTTGGACATCTGCTATAGTTCACCCTCAGCTAAAAGCAGATTAGCTGACAAATGTGCAACTTCCCTAACTGATCATTTCATCTTTTCAAAAGTAGAGGAATCAAAAAGGGGAACTTCAATGTTGAACTGATAAACAAATAACCATTGGTTAAAATTAACCACTTCATCTTCAAAACCATGAGAAAGAAAAGGAAATCTGTACGTGATCTAACTCACAAACTATATTTTTGCAGAGATTATAAGAAGTTCACAGGAAAAAGTAGAGTCTCAGGG
>CM053581.1:58458616-58494210 GCA_028627135.1 Pseudochirops cupreus | reverse complement strand
TTTTTTTTCTGAATTTAGTTAAGAAATTCATTTGGTCTGTAAAAAGTTTAGTTTAGAAATCCAAATCTCGAACTAATCACTGTCCTATTCTTGCCTCAAGAAAATTGATTATCCTTAAGGGATGTAAATGGGCAAAATTTCATTTAACCAATAATAACTTGGTCCCTGCCTATGATGTCTTATTCTTTGTTCTGTTCTTCTCAAAACTATAAAAGAGAGCTATTCCCCTAATTCAGGGTCTTACCTTTGCTGGGGAAGCAGAGTTATTATTCTTTGGTAAATTTTTGCTTTATTAATAAATTAATTGTTTTGAACTTAGTGCTCAGTTTACCTTCGTTTTAACTTAAACCTGTATAGAAATGAGTCTGGGGAGGGCACCTGACCTATTACAAAAGTGTCAACTACTTGTAAGAGAATACTGTTTTTTGAGTGACCATGTGTAGATATCACTGCTTAGAAAATAAGCCACTTCCTATATATGTATTTCCCAGACTTGTGACCTTTATGGGGTAGCTAAAGTTTATAGATTTAAGTGCACAAATTCATTTTGTCTTAAACATTGTAGATATGGAACTTTCTAAAATGGTGGTACTTGGCCTCACGTGGCTCCCTTGATCCCTTTCCTTTCCCCCATTCTACTCTAGCCAGCCACTTCTTCCTGTTTCCTCACAGAAGTTGGCTGCATGGCCCGCCAAGGTTTCCTCACACACAAAACTTAAAATATATACTAGCCAATCCCTGCTATAAGCCCCTGCTTATGCATTAAGAGTCGGGGGTGCCTTTATATACCAGTGGTCTGCCATTGGTAAAGACTGTTTGATTTGGGCAAGGTAAGATGTAGCCCCGAACAGCGCAAAATCCACTTCCAAAATTTGTACTTGTGGTCAGACTCACTTCTTTTGGCACAACAAAATGAATTGTCCACTATTGAATCATCTCAAAGAAAGAAGACAACACAAAACCTATTTATCCTGAAGACTCAGGCTCGTGATCAGGAACACTTTCTATTTTGCAATGTTGTAATTCAGTGATATTCCTATACTTTTTAGAGTTCTGTCTCTTCCCTCATCTGTCAGCTGTCACTCACAATTTCAGTGTATTCATGATAATTGAATGTCTTACTTTATATACAACTGTCAAGCAAGAACTAAAGAGAGTACTCTACACCTGGCTTACAAATTGTGTGAGCTTCATAAAAGTCTCATTTCTCATTTTTCAACAGCCAGTTCAAGTACAGAACTCATCTTATGGCATTTTGAATGACACATGTTTGGTTTTTCTCCTCCCCTTCACTAAATATCAAAGGTGGCGTTGCTGTGCTATTAACCAACTGCTCTGTTCCCTTCTTCAAAGTTCTGCCTTAAGGTCTAAGTATGTCACTTCTATGTCTGCCCCTTAGAGACAAGTGAAATGATCCTAGCCCGTCACTGATGCATCTGCCCTTAAAACTAGTTGTATCATTGGTAAATCTACCCTTCCAGACAAATAAAGCAGATAGAATCTCAGAATTGGAAGAGTCCTATATGGCAATTATAGCTAAACCAGAATATCCCATACACACTTTTTAAAGGTTAGTTTGGCTCTCTCTAAATAGCTACAATAAAGGAGAACACAGTTTCTGAGACAGACCATTTTACCTTGGGATGACTCCACTTTTTAGAGTTCCTCCCTGACCACCACCATGCAGAGTTCAAATCAGACTGTGGAATTACCACTAACTGCTATTAATTCTATCCTCTAAGTACTAGCAAGAAAACATAGAATCCTTCTTTTACATGGCAGCTCTTCAGATAACACAGAACAACTATCAACTCTTCCCAGCCCAAGTCTTCTCCACAGAAGACTAATAATCCTCAGGTTTTATTTTGTCTGTTTTATTTTGTCCTTTTTCCATGCCAAAGCTCATTTGGCATGGTTTAAAGAGCTTTCGCGATGGGGACCATCTTCCTCTCAATATTGTTCATTTCCTTTCCAAATTCCCATGTCAAGAATTGTACAGACAAATCTAGCTATCTTCTGACCAGTTGAAATGGGAATGGGAATTTGAAGATATTCTCTGCCCCTTAATAAAGGTGGTGGAGGGAGCAGGGTTGAAGACCTCCCCTGCTTTGAAAGTAGACTCAGCCCCCTGATAGGCTAAATGTAGTCACATGGAGCTTGTGATGGAGGGAATTTGCTGAATGGTGCAGCAGAGCCCACAGGAAGCTTCCCTGCTGTGAAGATAAACTTTGTCCCCTGATAGGCTGAATGTAGTCACATGGAGCCTGTGGCAGGAGGAGTTTTTCTGAAGGGAAACAGAGTCCACAGGAAGCTGGGTCAGAACTAGCCAGACACCAGGGGAGAGAGAGGATGCTCATTAAGGAGATAGAGAGGTTTGTGAATAAATATTGATCTCCTATTGGTTTGTGGGAAGGCTGAAGGATGGCATGGCTCTCAGTGTTATTATGGCTTCTGAATATCATTGGTGCTATGATGAAATCAGCTTACTGATTTTGGGATTTGGTTTTCTGGTGTCTAAATAAATCCTTCAGTCCTATCCTCTATCTGGAGAGTCTGGCATATTTTGAGATCGACCATCATGCAATTCTTATAGTCATGGTCATAATCATGATCGTGGATGCTGTAAATATTGCATTGGTGCTGCACCAGTACAGAGTTAAAGAAACAATCGCCTTCTAAGATATAATGTATAGCATGCTTTGATGATGAGAATCGCATTAGACATTTTGGAATCTGTAACAAATTGTTGACTTGTATTGAACATTCATTCTACTAACCACTCAACCTTGAATCATTTTTTAACAAATTATTCTCACTTCATTTCCTCATCTTGGATATTTGCAGTTAACTGTTTGCTCACTGCATGTTCCTGACTTGGCATTTGTAGCAATTAAATTTCTCCTGACTACATTCAGTCCATTTTCTCAGCTATCTGGGTCGTTTTGGATCTTGATCTATCATCCAATCTAAATATCTATCTTTCCCAGCATTTTCCTATCTACACATGTGATAAAGAATATAATTTCTTATCAAATGGAAAATGGCTAAACAAATTGTGATATATAAGTACAATGGAATATTTCAGTGCAACAAGAAAAGATACATATGAAGAAGTCAGAGAAGCATGGATAGTATTGAATGAACTTGTACAAAGTCAAATTAGTACAAGTAGTAAAATAATAGGGAGAGGGAGTCAGAGAGAGAGAAACAGAGACAGAGACACAGAGACAGAGAGAGACTAGATCTGGGATTTTCCAGATATGAAAAAAAAAAACTCCCAGGTGAGAAAATTCCCTTTGCAGTATAAATCAGTTTTGCAATTTATCTGTTTGGAGTGATGAACAACAAAGAGGTCAAGGAACTTGTTCATAGTCACACAACCAGCATGTGTCTGGGGCAAGACATGAACCCAGTACCTCCTGATTTTAAGGCAAGTTCTCTATCCATCACTTCACCTTAATAAAATGATAACAATAAAATACTAGCAATGAAAATTTTTATAAGCTTCTAAGGTTATAAAATAGTGATGAAATTATATATAGTATATGGTTATATATAATATACATAATAATTTTATAATCCTTCAAGATTTTTAAAATCACATATATTATATAATTTTATATTCACAGTAACCTAGGGAAAATGAAAAATTGATGAAACTGAGATATATAGAAATTAAATGACATAATATAACACAGCTGTTGCATGATTGAAGTAGTTTCAAACTCAGGTCTTCCTGACTCCAAGGCTATCATTCTATCTATTAAGTCACATTGTTGTTGTTTGTCTTTCTTTTTTGAAGAGAACCAATGACATTACAGGCAGATGTCTTGACTTGTGCATTAATTGCTTTTAAGTGAGGCAGAGTTGTAGAAATTCATCAGCCTCACTCTCTCCTGCAGAGTCATCAAAGTCCTTCAGACAAAGTCGAGACAAATGGCCATGGTCTAGGGTGCAGTGGATGACTTTGGTTTATTCAATATCTGACCAAGCTCTGAGTGTTCCATGGCATTTGCTTCAGCTGGCTTCATGGGCATTGGAGCAAATTGTTCTCCTCCGCTTATTCTGCTGGTAGAATCTTCTCATGCTTGGGGTAGACATCCAGCTAACTCACAGTCTGGGTTGAGGCCTGTCAGTTATCCTCAATCTTATTTAGTCAGTCTTCCCAGATGGCTTTCTGGGGTGTGGCCACTTCATGTTACTACAGCTTCTCAGAGCCACAGGTGGCAGCTGGGAGATAGGTAGACGGCAAAGGTGGATGAGCAGCCCTAAGAAAGGTTCAACATGCCCTCACACCAGAGGTGCTAGTCCTCTTTGAACACCTCATACACACATACTAAATCACGTAACAACTGCACAGCAATATAAATAAGTGGAACAACAGTGGGCCAAGATGACATTGTCATAATCTTTGCCATATAGCTTAGTGTTAGAAAAGAGCTAAGGAAGTGCAACTTCCTCCCTTCTCTGTATAATTAGGATACTACAGCTTCAGAATACCAAACACTCAGATGATGATTTGTTTGGTTTTCTTGAAATGCTCCCCCTCCTCTTCCCTCCCCTCCCCTTCCCTTCTTTTTGTTTCTTTTGGTTTTTGTCACAAGGAATGGTTCACTGAGTAGACAAAAGAGGAGAGACACAGCATTAAATAAAAGTGATACAAAAACAAAATATATCAACACTTTTAAAACTAGTGTGATTTATGCTTTCACCTGAGCCAATGAAATTTGTGGGACAAAATGCACCCAAGTACTAGTCGGTGAGCACTCTACTGGATATCTTCATTCATGTTGACACCTCTCTATAAATCACAATTCCTTGGGTCTTATTGTCCAAGAAATTTTTAATTGTAATTGTAGGTTGTTATTAGGAACCTCTTGCCTGATTCAAGTTTTTCTACTATACCCTTGGAGTGCCTTCCCCACAGGCTTGTACGTCCTTGGTATGCCTTTATACTTGCACAAATCTTAGTACTCCTTTGGGAGAAAAGCACTAGATGAGCTACCACTAAACAGATGTGAGTAAAGTATGTGGTGAGGAAATGCACATGGACCACAAAGAAAAGAAACCATTGTGTGTAATGACCTTCTTTATCAATGGCCTTGCTTAAAAAAAGGGGGCAGGGAATAATAGGTCATTATTTTTCTCAGATCTGATGTCTACACGTTTACTCTCTGACAATTAAATGGCAGGACTTATAACACATGAGGAACATCGTTTTTTGATTTATTTCAAAGTACTCGTTTTGGACAGAGGCAGTTGGTTTTTTAATGACTCAGCACAGAAGTCAGTCAGACAACAAGCATTTATTAGGCATTTATTATAAATGATGTATTGGGCCAATTACTAGGAATATAAAGGCAAAACCAATCCTTGTTCTTAAAGATTGTACGGTCTAATGGGGTGTGTAAATAACTAGGAACAAAAAAAAAATAAATTTAATGTAAGGGAAGGTAATCTGAGTAAGGAAAGGCACTAGTAAGCTTGGGGGACAGCCAAAGAAGTCTTGTAGAAAATAAGATTTAATTTCAGCCATGAAGGAAGCTAGGGATACTTGTTTCTATCACTTTAGATGAGTCATTGTACCTTTGGCCTTCAGTTTCCTTAAGTATAAAATGAAGTTATTGGACAAGATACATGACTGCTAAGATGCCTTTCAAATTTGTTTAAATATTGTATTGTATTTTTTATTTTGTTAAACATTTCTTAATTAATTTTATTCTGATTGTAGTAGCACTGAGGAGTTTTCCAGTCTCTTTGGTGCAGGACTCAACACCTCTGGTGTAGATCATAGGTACAAAATTGACACACATTTTCAGACACAATTAATTTGCTATTTTTTTTTTCATTTGACAATCTTACAGCTACAAGGAAAGGCAATTAATGGGGGCGGAGTGGGAGAGATAGCGAGAGTGAAGCAAAAAAGAGCATCTATACAACAAAAATACACAGAAGTGTAAAAAAATTCAGGCCACAGCAGAGAAGGACAATATTGGCATGTACTTCTAAAACAAAAACAAGCTGTATGTAAATAGACTTTCCCAGTTTCTTTTAATTTTATAGGGAAATATTCTTTTGTTTGTCAAGTTCACCATAAAAATTTAAATAGAAAACAAAAGGTGTTTTTTTCCCATCCCTAAGGCCAATCCTTCTATGTGTACCTTTGATTCAATCCCCTCCCAACTCCTCCAAGAGATTGCTCTCACCACCACCTCTCTCTTTAATCTTTAATTCTTTCCTATCTGCTGCTTTCTAGCTTCCTGAATACAAAAGGAGAATCCACCTCTCCTTCCACCTTAAAAAAGTCCTTACTAGGGATGACCATTACTACTGTCAGTTGTCCTATCACTTACTTATCCTCAGTTAAGCAAGAAAAGCCCTCTGTATTCACTGTCTACATTTCCTTTCCTTTCCTGTCTTCTAAATGCTTTGCAGTATTTCTTCTAATCTCATAATCCAACTGAAACTGCTGCTTCCTAAATTAGTAGTGATCCCTTAATTGTCAAATTGACCACCTTCTGCAACTGGACACCATTTCCTCTGTTTTCATGTCATTGTTTTCTTCTGATTCTCCTCTTGTCTTATTCCTTTTTAATGATTATAAATATATAATATATATACACACATGCACATGTGTATGTGTGTGTGTGAGAGAGAGAGAGAGAGAGAGAGAATTTGTCAATTTCCCACAGATACATGTGTGTGCATTTATATATGGGCAACTAGGTGGCACAGAGGATAGAGCACTGACCCTGTAGTCAGGAGGACCTGAGTTCAAATCTGGACTGAGACACTGGCTGCATTACCCTGGCCAAGTCACTCAACTCTGCTTACCTCAGTTCCTCAGCTGTAAATGAGCTGGAGAAGGAAACAATCACTCCAGCTTCTTTGCTAAGAAACCCCCAAATGGGGTCAGGAAGAGTCAGACATGTCTGAACAACAATGACATATGTATATCATATAATGAGAGTGTTTATATATACATACATACATACATGCATACACACATACATACACACATACACATATGTGTGTATCTGATTATTATATATTTAATCTTCAGTATCTGAATTTATATAGATATGCACATATATACGTATAAAATTACCTACTGGAAAGGGAACAGGAATAAGAGCATTTGAATTGAGTTTGGGAATTGCAAAGTTTCTGTAACAATCCCTAACTTCTCCCTGAAAGAGGTACTTTTTTTTTTAAACATCTATAAACTTCTGCTAGTGTAGTAGTCAAGTCAGTGAACAGTATGGTTCCCAAATAAATGAAATTGAGAATTACAAAAAATGCAATAGTGGTGAACAAGCTGCAACATATACTTAACAAAATTACAAGGGCAAAACAGAATAAATCAAATTAAAGAAATATATGACAAATAAAAAAAAGGCAATGTGCTAGTCACATGTAGTGAGTGAGAGATAATCATTGGAGAGTCCATACTGTTTTGTTTTGTCTTTTTTAAAAAATTAACTAAATTCTTTTCTTTTCTATTTTTTTTCCTGCCTCATGTTGAAAAAGAAAACCAATCAAGTCTACAGAGAATGATGTTAATGGCCAGAGTGGGAATTTTGAATCTACTGCTTCTCTTTCATGGGGTAGGTATCATGTTTCATCACTGGTATCCTGGAGTGATGACTCCTCAGTGCACTGATAAGAGTTCTTAAGTTTCAAAGTTGTTTGACTTTATACAGTTGTTATTGTATTAAATATTCTCCTGGTTCTGCTCACTTCATTCTGCATCAGTCGATAGAAGTCTTCTCAGATTTCTCTTTGAGTTCTTAATACTGGCTAAATCACAGATCCAGTCCTTATCAGTCTTGTTCATATGATGTGCCTGTTTTGAAGTTACAAAACTTGATTTAATTTTCCAATGCATATTTTATTAATGACTTGTAGTTTTCATATGGATCTCTCTACTTTGAGTCTTGTTTTGCAAAATGTTTATAGTAAAAAAAAAGTTTTGTTTAGTTGTTTTTTTGGGGGCGGGAGGGGCAGGACAGACTGCTTGTTCATCCTCAAACAAATGTTTACGCAGCATTTCTATGGCTCTTTGAAATCTGTAATGCATTTTGCAAGTTTCCTCCTTTGATCCTCAAAACAACTTGGAGAGATGTGCAGGCAGGTAAGTCAGTACTCTGGTGACAGAGGCAGGAGACCAGGGCAGGTGTTAGGGACCCTTAGGGTTAGAGACAAAAGCTCACTCACTGCAGTCTTCTTTCTTCCTACTGCAGGTAGTGTAATGCCATGCACCAGCAGATTTCCAAAAGAATGCTACTGTGAACAGCTTTTAAAGTTTGGATTACATAGTATAGTGAACACTCTGCTTATTCCATTACAAATCAAGGCAAACATTCACAATACATCACAATATAATATTTACAACGTTACATCTTATTACAGAAAATCACAATATAGTGTTCATAACAGCTTAACATTTGAATGGCCACACAGTTTTCACTACAGTGGCCACAATATTTAGTACAAAGCATTCATTCAATTCATAATACAGTAATCAATACTCAATCATTCAATCAATTCACAATACAATAATCAATCTTCCACTCATGGGGCAAATCAATACTTAATCATTCAATCAATTCACAATACAATAATCAATCTTCCACTCATAGGTCAACCATACATCAACTCAATCAATCATTAAATACAATCATTAGAAAACCACACAAGCCCTCCACCCCTTGGTGTCCAGCAAATGTCAGTTTCATTCAAAGGGAGGCCTTTTCTTCATCTTGACTCAGGGTGGTCTCTCTGATTCCTTGGATCCCTTTCCATGGTCCCAGCTCCCTCCTGAATCCACCAAACAGTCACCTGGCTTCAGAAGCAGACAGCTCCCAGGTCCTCGTCCAGTCTTCAGAGGTAGACAACTCCCAGGCCCTTGTCCAGTCCTCATGGCAGTCCCTGGCACACACTGAAGTTCACAGGGTCCAGCACATCTCAAACCCTTCACCACTTCTCTTGCCTGGAACTCAAGGATCAGCCAGGCCACAAACAAACAAAGTCTTATCCCAGTCATGCTTCTTCAGTCCTCTAGCACTTTAGCTGTCTCTAGGACCCAGAAGGAATATTGGTCTTCCATGAGTCCTTCCAGACAAGCCTTCTCAGACTTCCAGGTGGCCTTCACCAGATTCTGGTCTCAGGAAAACTCCATCTTGGTTCTCAGTCAGCTTCCAGATACTGGGGGAGAAACTCTCTTTCTCTCCCTTTCTCTCTGTCACAGTCTCTGTCTCTGTCTCTGTCTCTGTCTCTCTCTGTCTCTCTGTCTCTCTGTCTCTCTGTCTCTCTCTGTCTCTCTCTGTCTCTCTCTTTCTCTCTCTCTCTCTCTCTCTCTCTCTCTCTCTCTCTCTCTTTCTCTCAGTTGGCTTCAGTCTCCACAATTCTTCCTTTACCAGGAGCAACATTCCAATTCTGTCTCTCTGTCTCTGGAATTCTTCTTTATATACACACACTGGCCTCATATCTCAGACAATCCCCTTCTGCCACTTCATCAGGGAGTTCATGCCTTCTCAACAGGGGCAGGGCTCACACCTTCCCTACAGAGCTCACACTTTCCCTACTTAGCCCTAAGTTATCTGTGCTAAGTATCTGCCAAATTGATTGCTGTTACATCTAGAGAACTGGGAGCAGGTATCATTCAGAAGCCTGCTTGCTCAGCTCATTTCAATCCACAGACTTGCTCCAGTATATGGCCTGAAGCACAGAGAGGCAGCTGTAGGGAGAAGCACCTAGCAGATGCATGACCTGAAAATGCCCTCCCTCCTAATTACCCCTACCCCTTCCCCATTTGAGACCCAACCAGAAGCTGCCTTCCAGGTTTTTAAGTTTATGGTTCTATCACATGATGAACCCCACTCCCTTACTGTCATTCCTAACTATCCAAGCCCTTCATCTTCATTATCTTTCCAAATATTCCACACAGAGTAGTAAATAGGGTGGAGTAGTAGTAGTACTGGTTCAGAGTACAAAAATTTGACTGGATTATGACATGGTATTCTTGGTAGTGCTGAATCCATGCCAAATTGTCACCCTGTCCTCACTACTCTATTCTCTGACCTTGAACTAAAGTTTTCTGACAATTTCAGTTCTCTTTTAGGGTTTGTATCCTCATACCTTATTTCCCCTTCTCCCCTCTGCACTGGGACAGTTATGGGTCAGCCTCACTAAGATAAAGGCCAACTCATCTCCTGCAAACCATGGCTGATTGTGCAAGATTAAGAATATTGTTGTCTAGTACCATTTCCATACTATCATTCTATCAATTTCCCAATATTGTATTGCCTTTTAAAATACAAGATAGCCATTTGTTCAAGTCTCTCTCATTTTTTTTTTAATTATCATCCTAACTTCTGAATTCTTAGGCAGGGCAAATGTATTGGCTTTACACACACACACACACACACACACACACACACACACACACATCATTATGCTTCACACGCAAGCATTCTGCTATCATCCCTTATACTCAATAATGAAGGTTTCTCCTAATTCCATACTTTCTTCAGAAAGCTGACAACCTAGACAGGGGTGGAGAACCTGCCACCTTGAGGCCTCCAGGCTGCAGGTTCCCCACCCCTGATCCTAGAATGAATAACTCAGACTTTCATGGAAATTTGATGTTTCTAAAGTGTTTTTTTTTTACAACCTTATGAGATTTGTAGTGCAATTATGTTTACTTTCAATTTGTGAATGAGGAAATTGAATATCATAGATGTGGAAGGACTCCTTTAGCTTCTCATCACTAGAGAATGGGAAAATCTAGACTTGAACTCTTGACTCCTGACTTAAATGCCCATTTGCTTTGTACTATAGAATGTATTCTATAGATACTGTTGAATGAAGAAAATAAGTCATCTGATTGGGCATCCATGTCTCTAGAGATTCATCAGGGAGATAATTATAATATATGAGAGTTATAAACCTCTGAAAATAAGACCTTATGATTTGAGTGGTGATTGACACTAAATTATAGTGGTGTGGATGACAGACCTATAATTACATTACAAATATTTATCTCCAAGAAATCCTTATTCTATTACATTGGGATATATTGCTACTTCCTTTTCCTCATGGCTTTGCTCAATTTTATTACATCTGACATCATCTTCCTATTCTCCAAATAACTTATTTGATTATATCCTTGTTAATCAATCATTCTTTTTTTTTCTGATGATGGATTTTTCTCTAGGCTTTGAAATAACTATTGTCATTGGAAAAAAATGGAAGGAGAAAAAAACATTGACTACTTCTCTGAATTTCATCAAAAGGAATAGAAATTATAGATGACCCAAAGTTTCTTCAGTACTCTAACAACAAAAACTTGTAGGAATATGCTTGCTACCACGTTCATTGTATATTATGATTACCCTTCTCTTACATTGCTCTTTCCCCTTAGGGGAAATAAGAAGTCACAATGAGGGCTGCTGGCTCACTCTCCAGGACACTTTTCTAGGCACGCCAATGGACATTGTTAGGATTGGAAAGTTTTGTGAAGCACATCTTTGAGCCCATGAATGACAAGAAAAGAAGATGACTGGAATATGTAGTGAGAGTGAAGAATAATAGAGAGGGGACCCCTATGGTGAAATGTAAGTTGTTAGAAAATGAAAGAACAGACAAAACATGACCACTATATTGGTTATATCCTACAGAATTCTCTGTAGTATTTAACACTGTTCATCACTCTTTCTTCCTGGATGCTCTCTCCTCTCTGACATTTGTTTAATAGTAAATCAGTCAAATGATTTGGCTCCTCCCTTTCAATAGCTCCTTCTCAGTCTGCTCAACATCTTATGCTTCTTCACTTAACAGTGTGTGTACAGTTACGCCTTCTACATTGTGACTCTCCCCATTGCAGTTTCAATATTTTCAGAGTTGTTGTAAGAAATTAAATGGGAATTTTTTTTGGAGTTTTGCTGAAGCTGCAGATGACATATGAAGGCCAGCAAATGACACAAAAAAAGTTTAGACACTCAGAAATGCATAAATTATATGTATAGTATTTCATGTCAACTTTTTATCTCTTAATATCCTAAATATACACAATTTCTCTTTTGAAGTTAAATGAGTAAAAAAGTTAAAATTTGCAAAAAGAATGTTAAAGCCAGCAGATAACACACAAAAGCTAGAAATGTAGAGATATCTTGATAAGTTTAATAACTCATAAATGCATAAAATGTACATTCCGTTAAGTGTAATATTACCTGTACAGCATGTAGTTTACTGTTTGATAACATAAATGAATAGCTACACAATTATTTTTCTCAAAATTGTATTTGTAGTAAAAGAACAGTTTTATGGCAGTCTCTCATGTGACACCTTGCAGTGATTTCACAGTGATCTTTGCATCTCAAGTTTCTTGTATCTTGTGTCTTTTAGCTTATGATCAAATACTTAACCCAAATTTTACAATGAGGTATTATAATTACTGCATTAAAAAAATCAGACCTCCTCTGGTACAAAGGGAGGGCCAAAACTTTTTATGCAAATTTTCCAGCTGGGGGAGAGAGGGCACTATGTCCCTAAATCCTTCAATGTGAAAGGGATAAGTGTCCTGTGGTTCCAGTCCTGTGCTCCCTTTCTTTCTACAATCTTATTCAGTGACCTCATCAGTTCCTATGGGTTCTATTATCATTTGAATTTATATGGTTCCCAGATCAATTTGTCTAGCTGGAATTCTCTCCTAATCTCTAGTTTCACACCACCAAATATCTCCTGGATATTTTTAACTAGATGTCCCATAGATATCTCAAACCTATGGCTAAAATAAAAGTCATTATCCTGCCCCCTCTCTCCTCCCCCCCGCCACACACAAAGATCCCCTGTAGTATACTTTGTAATTTGTATCAGGAGAACCACTATTCCTACAGGCATACCAGCTTGCAGCCTTTGAATCTTCCTTGACTCCTCATGCCACATCTGATCAGTTGCTAAGTCTTATGGAGTTTACCTAGGTCAAAGTTCTTACCACTGCCTCTTCTCACTGGTTACATAGACAACAATGATCTAGTTACCCCCCCCAAAGATAATCACCATAGTCTCTTCATTGGTATCAAATCACTCTCCTATTCGATCTATCCTTCACATAGCTACCAAAGTGATATTCTTAAATCACCATGTTTTTTGCTTTTTTTTTTTTGGAAGGCAATTGGGGTTAAGCAACTTGGCCAAGGTCACATGGCTAGTAAGTGTGTCAAGTGTCTGAGGTCACATTTGAACTCAGGTCCTCCTGACTCCAGGGCTGGTGCTCTATTCTCTGTGCCACTTAGCCACCCCTTAAATCACAGTTCTGGTCATATAATTCCTGTAATTAAGATGCACCAATAGTTCCTCATTGCTGTTAGGAAAATAAAAATCTCTGTTTCACATATAATACCTTTCACAATCTGGATCCAGACTTTTTCCTTATTAATCCTCTATACACACTGATAGTCCAGACAAATTAGCCTATTTATTGTTCCTCACAAACCATATCCAATCTCTCAGCTCTGTAATATTGTAGTCTGTCCACCATGTCTGAAATTTACTGATTCATCATGTCTTCCTCCTAGAATCCATAGTTCTCTACAAAGCTTTCTTCAGTCATCATTTTATATTTAAGACCCTTTCACAGGGGTTGCTTAAGACCATGGGAAAACACATATTTCTGATGGTCTTAAGAACTGAGACACCACTCCTCTATCTGTCTCCAAGAGGGTCCGCCCACATGCAGATACACCCACATACTAGTATTAAAGGGTCACGGCATTAGGAAGGTTGAGAACCATTGATATATACGAACACCTATGTATATAATATGCATGTATAAGGGTAGCTAGGTGGTGCAGTGGATAGAGTACCAGGCCTGTAGTCAGAAAGATTCATCTTCCTGAGTTCAAAAGTAGCCTCAGGCACTTACTAGCTGTGGGACTCTGGGCAATTTACTTAACCCTGTTTGACTCAGTTTCCTCATCTATAAAATGAGCTGGAGAAGAAAATGGCAAATCACTTATGTATGTTTGCCAGGAAAACCCCATACAGAGTCATGAACAGTTGGATATGACTGAACAAGAACAACATATGTACACATGCACCAACACATCTGTATATATAAATTATATGCAGAGAATACATATGCATGTCTGGGTTCTTTTATCCCATAAAGCATAAGTTTCTTTAGAGCTGAAATGATTTTGGTTTTGTCTTCATATCTCCAAAGTTTAGGCCAGTGCCTGACACAGAGTAGTTGCTTTGTTGTTGTTCAGTTATTTTTCAATCATGTCCGATTCTCTGTGACTTCATTTGGGAGTTTTCTTGGCAATGTCAATGTTCACTAAAAGGGAACTTCTACAGAAATAAAATCATATACCCCTCACAGTTTTGATCTAAAGAATTGCCCTAAAAGTCAATCAACTGAACTTTAGAGAAAGCAAAGACTTGAGGGGAAAAACAATATTCACCCACTGATTGTGAGTCATCAATATAAAAAAATGCCATAAGAAATGAATGTAAAATTTTTCATGAAAGTATAGGAAGAAATGTGACCTGACACAGAGTCAAGTAAGACCAGCTAGAGAAACCACATATAAACATTACATCATTGTAATAAAGAAAGAAGGAAGGAAGGAAGGAAGGAAGGAAGGAAGGAAGGAAAGAAGGATGGGAGGGAGAAAGGAAAAGATGGGAGGGAGGAAGGGAAGGATGGGAGGGAGGAAGGGAAGGATGGGAGGGAGGAAGGGAAGGATGGGAGGGAGGAAGGGAAAGGTGGGAGGGAGGAAGGGAAAGATGGGAGGGAGATAAAGAAGGAGGGAGGAAGAAAGAATAGAAGAAAGAAAGAAGTAATACATCAAAATCTGTGATAATAAGATAGCCAAACATACTCCTAGAGAAGAGATGAAGACGTGTTTCTCTTTTTTTTTTAAGGTAATCTTCAATGAGTATAAAACATCAAATACATTGTGAGACTACGGATTTGTTGGTTGATTTTTTTTTCCTGAATTTTTCCCATCTTAATTTTTCCCATCTTTATTTTTTTCTTTGTTATAAGCAATGGACCTCTAGGTAAGGATTAGGAAAGAAATATATTCAGAAGCAAAGGTGATGTAATCTCTCCCCCCATCCAATATCAATAAGAATCGCACATGTAAATTTTTAAAGAAAATCTACCTGCTGGGATGTACCAAGTCTAAAGCTGAAGATAGATAAACTAATGATAACAATGGAAAAAATACATGAGGTTGTCTTCTACAATATACCCTTTGGCTTCATCCCCAGCTTTACTGGTTTCTGATGCTGATTTCCATGTAACCACATCACATTAAAAGGCAGTGCTGGAAATTATTTTTAAAAACCTATCCTCTGTCTCTCAGATCAGCTGCATGGTCATAGAGAGCATAGTATCAGAGAAAGGAAAGCAGTTTGATTGAATTATGGAGACAGAGGGAAAGAAGTCAGCAACTGTCTCAATTAAGGAATCTGTCTTTCTCTCATTCTGAGGCTGCCTGTAGAAAGAAGATATAAACAGAGAGAAAAAGAACTTCTCTTACTGGTATTTGGAAAGTATCCAACATCACATTGTTAGAAAAAATTTTCTAGTGGCTCCAAGAGGGAAAGTGAAGGGCCCTTGTTCCAGTAAGGCAATGGTGTAAGTAGGTCTGAAGAGGTCATGTTTGCCTAAGAGTCTTTTCTTTTCTTTGATCTTTGAATGTTCTCCAGGGAGATCTTGATTACCAGTCTACATTGTAAAGCTTGCTAAGGTCTGGGTCATATAGAGAGTAGGGAATCTGTGATCATGGAATTTAAAATCCTTGACAAGAACTACAGAGATCTTTCCTTTCCCTTAGGGCATGTTTGTATCTGAGGTCAGAGGGACTTGACAAACAGGAAAATAAAGCCCTCTGGGTTCCTTTTTCCTTAATTCCCAGGTTAGAGAAGCTTGTTGGATAATCTCCGGCAATGAGGTCTTTAATTTGAAAAGATCAAATTAAGTACTACTACATTGCTGCTGCTGCTGCTGCTGACAATGAGGATGGGAATGGTTTATGGGTATTCGAAATTTCATTAGCATAGTTACTTGCTCTATTCCTGCAAATTAAAACTCTTCCATAATACAGTAACATTTCATTATCATTATGTAACATCATAATGCTGGCTACATTTGTGCAGTGATTTAAAGTTAACAGCATGATTTCACCCCAATGATCATTTGAGTTATGGAGTTTATACATTATCATCACCATTTTCCCAGGTGATAAAACAGGTGTGAAATAACATGACCAGAGTCACAAGGGTTAGTAAATGGGGGGGGGGGGAGGGGAAGTATTCAAAGAATATTAAATTTGGAGTCTGGAGGAGGCCTGGGTTCAAATCCTAATTTTGCCATATAATTCTCTATACAGACACTATAGTTAGATTGATCTATATCCTGTCTCATACATATATTATGATAATCCTCACAATATAGAAAGCAAAGACTTGAGGGGAAAAATAATAGTCATTCATTGATTCCAGAATGACTACACAAATTGTGGGTCATCAAATAAAAAATGCCATAAGAAATGAACATAAAAATTTTCATAAAAGTATAGGAAGAAATATTTCACCCCTCTCTTCAACCTCTCTAGCTCTCTCTCATCACAGATATGTACATGCATGAACACACACACACAGACACACACACACACACACACAGACACACAGATGCAGACACACACACACACACACACACACACACACACACCCCTCCTCCTCTTTTCTAATTATTTAATTCCTACCTGCCTTTCAAGAACCGGTTTTGGTCCTTCCTCCACCAAGAACGCTGTCCTGTGAACCTTCTATGATATTCTCCCCTTCCCCAAAATTTTAATAGTGCTTATCACCTGGAAGAATGGCTAGACATATTTCTTGTTTTATTTCCTTACATTGTTGTTAGATTATTATAATCTTAATTTTTGATACCGTCCCCCTCTTCTTCACCATAGAATATAAACAGATAAAACAGGGCATGATTTTTATATTTCTTTCCAGTAGCCTAGAACAAAGGTATCAAAGATGCAGCCTGTAACACTCCCACAATAAATTAAAAACACAACAAAACTTGAATAACTTTAATATGTAGGTTTCTTAGCCCATGTGTGGCCTTCAGGGATTCTTTTATATGGTTTAGTGGTCCATGTTACTATTTGTTTTTTATGACACTGGTGTAGAATACGTAACTTAGTGATCATCATATAACAAATGCTCAAAAAGATGTGTTGGATGCAAATGTGTGATAAAAACTGAAGCATTTTAATCTAGGAGTCAAATTCTGGATTTGGCACTCTTATGTACCGCTGGGTGAGCCACTGAATATCTCTGGGTTTTCATATATGAAGACAAGGGTTGGGATTCTCTAATATCTGAGGTTCCTTTGTAGCTATGACATACTATATACTATATACTATAAGTGTGACATTTCTTTAGGAAAATGAGACCTTAAATTAGATCATAGGACCTGGGAGGGATCCCAGGGAATCTTTTGTGAGCTCTCATGAGCTCAGTCCCAATCTTTCATGAGCTCTGTGGCAAACCCAAGGTAACAGAGAGAATGAGTAGTATATTGGGCATTTAGAGGTCTTTCAACTAAATGTAGTGTTCTTCCTATGGTATACCACATTCATACTAACTAGGGTTCTAATCTTAACTTTGCTTATGAATTCCCATATAAACATGGGCAAATTATCATCCCCGTGTTGCTCATAGATTCCTCATTCATAAAAAGTAGTATTGTATGAGCTGTATGATATCTGAATGACGTACCATGCCATTCTCTAATATTTTGAGGTTTCTTCCACTGCTAAAGTAATTTACATTTGTATCGGACTTACAAAGTTAATTTCTCAGATTGAGCCTGGGAAAAAGGGTAATAGAAATAATACATTTCCCATTTTACAGATGAGGAAACTGAAGCTTATAAAGAATGAAAGTCTTTCCTAGGTTCACTCATCTATTAAGTGTCAGATCCTAGATTTAAATTTGGTTTCTTCTTGATTTCACTTAGTCTTTACAATATATCATATTGTCTCTAAAATTAGTATGTTAGGTTTTGTGTTTTAAAGTGCTTAGGTTATTCTGGCTCTGGCATTTTGTGTTCTCTAATTCTGTTCTGAGTCTCTTTCTGTCCCAAATGTTCTAAGCCATAAGGGCAATTCTGTTTTGATATTCTAAGTTCTGAAGTCAATTATAACTCTAAAATTTTGTGAATTATTATATAATATTAATATGTTTTATAGTATTTGAAATAGCAAATAAGATAATGTGAACATTGTTGTTCATAACTGTCCATCCTTCATTTTCTAAGAGGACCAATGACATCATAGGTGATATCTTGACTCCTCAGTGAATTGGATATGTGAGACAAAGTTGCCCAAAGTCATCAACCTCATTCTCTCTTCCAGAGTCATTGAAGTCCAGTGGCAAGACAGAAGTCCAGACAATGGGTAATGGCTCAGGAGGCAGTAGATAACCTTGGCAGCTTCTATGTCCGGACCAAGCTCTACGTGGTTTATCATGTTTGCTTCAACTGTAGCCCTTGGGACAGTTTGTTCTTATCTGTTCATTCCACCATGAGAAGCCTTCACATTCTTGCAGTAGACATCCCTCTAACTCACTGATAGGTTGAAGGTCTGTTAGTTATCCTTAACCTGTTTTAGCTAATCTGCTTAGATAGTTTTACTGGAGTGTGGCTATGGTGCCTGCTATAGCTTCTGCTAGGTGAGAGTTGGGAGACAACTGGACAGCAAAGGTGGATGAGAAGCCCTGAAAAAGAACTCAGAAAACCCTCACACCAGAGGCTTTAGTCCTCCCTGGACACCACATACCTCCCTGAGCAATATCCGACTGGACTGGAGTACCAAAACTTTACCAGGCAAAACCTGCCCTTTAGTAGTTATGTAACTGGGGACAAGTACCTGTAATGTCAGCTTCAGTTTCTTCATCTGTGCAATTGAGGTAATATTGTCTACATTACTTACTTCATCAGATGTCGTTGAGAAAAGTGCTTTATAACTCTAAGCCTCACAAAAGAACCTTGATTAATAAAGATAAACTTAATCCTGAGCTCACTGTTTCTCCTAGATCTGTTAAATCTGAACCCCTTGGGTAGGATCAGTTCATGAGGAAAATGTGGACTGATTAGGAGGTAGCCCTGTATTAGGAGATCAAAAATAAGAGTCAAGGGAGTCCTAAGGGGAAGGTTCTGAAAAGGAAACTGCATAAAAGGACCAAGTGAACTTAAACATATCCATTAACATTTTGCTTTTGGATTTTTTTTTAAGAAATGTACCTGAATAAACTTAAAATACAAACAAATGACTAGCTCTGCGTGACATATTATGACACTGATTATAGCATAGTTAAGTGGCAGGAAAAAGCCATAATAACAAGGCCTAGGTGTTCTGTTATGAAGTAGGTTGGATCATGTTAAGGGAAAATGTCTATACAACCATTTTGCCTGGTTGTTATTCTTTATTATTGCTTTTGAGTAATTGATGCCATCGGCTGCAGATGACAAAAGTAGTGCCAGCAGGTGTGATTTCTATTACTATGTGCTGTGAGATCTTACCATTAGATGTGCTTTTAAAAGTTTAGATTTCTTCTCACAGAATATAGCTTTTACGTTTCCTTGAAATACTGTAGTGAGAAACAGAACAGAGAAGGAATTGGCTGGATACAGCTCCTAACAGCAACTCGTAAGGATTAGGAAGTTGTCAGAGAAATGTCATTAGAGGTTTAGCGATTATTTTCTTAGAGGAAGTCACTTTAAATTAGAAACTAATGTGTTTTTCTCTGTGATGGCTTTTATAGCGATGTGCAGGTGGAAGAATATTGGCCACAAAAGGAATTTGATTTTGCTTGTCATTAATTTTTAATTTGTTTTTGAGTCATCTTTGAGTTCTCTTCATAGCCTTCATAATTCGTCTTTGTGCAGGATAGAGCCTCTCTCCGTGATTAGTACAGATGATCAAAATGATTCTTTATTTCACAACCTGGCCACGTGAAATGGGATGCTTTGTGGAGAGCTACAATGTGTCTGTGAATAAAGGAAACACAAAGAAAAGCAAACACCTCATCTATAAAGCAGGTTCATGAAATACCCCATGAGGGATTCTAAAAAATGTGACAATTGAAGGTTAAACTTGTGTGAAATATCTCAATGCTGATTGCATCCACTCTATAAGAGTCCTTGAGGGAGTATCCAAATCTGTTATTTTAATTCTACCACCTCCTTTTTTGCTTTTATTATGTGAATATATACCTACTATCTACATACACATTTAAATCCATAAATACCTACACATAAATCTCTATATCATGTATTTCTATACCTGTATTTATATTGCTTAGAAATCTATGTACAGAAAGCATAAAAGTAGAATTATTTTAAAATAAATACTGTATATATACATATGTATATATGTGTATATGCATGCATATGTGTGTGTGAGTGTATGTGTGTTCTGCCCTCAAAGACAATACAGGACAAGTCTATTTTGTCTGGGAAGCAATTGTATATATAATGTAATGGATTTCAGAATCTGAGTTTAAAGAAACTGTACTTTTGATGTGTGTGTATATATATGTATATGTGTGTATAAATATATGTATGTATGTATGTCTTTATGTGTATGTGTATATATATGTATGTGTATGTATATATGTGCATATATATATATATGTATATGATTAGTATGTATATATGTGTGTGTTTGTGTGTATCACCAAGTGGAAGTATTTTCCAAGGGAGTTAAAGTGATTCAGATAAAAAAAATGGCAGATAAACATTCCTGGCAAGGAGGCAGAAAGCCACCGGTAAGTAGGGTCCTTTAGATTTTAGGAGCACTCTCTCCACCACTGTTCCTAAAACTACTTCTATATTCTTCTTGGCCAAATGCCTTATAGCTGGACCTTATATCATTCCAGCTGGTGGCAAAGTCAGTTCAAACTGCCCCAGCTCTATATCTTAGCTTCCTTTCTCATAACGTAGGATTTGAGTCTAGGATTTGAGGAGTTTGGTGGGAGCAACTCATTCTACCCCAAGTCTACCAATATGCTATCACACACCAAGTATCTCTTCAACTCCTTGAAGACACCTATCACATTTTCCTCTGCCAAGTCTTCTTGGCTCTTGGTCAAGTATCGCCATGTCTTTGAACCAATCCCTGTATAACATTATGTCTAAGTCCCATTGGGACAGCTAAGTGGAAAGAGCACTGAGCCTGGAATTAGGAAGACCTGAGTTCAAATCTAGCCTCAGATACTTACTAGTTGTGTGACCCTGGACAAATCACTTAACCCTGTTTGCCTCAGCTTACTTATTTGTAAAATTAGGTGGAAAAGAAAATAGCAAACCACTCTAGTATCCTTGTCAAGAAAACCCAGATAGGGTCATTAAGAAGCAGTAACAACTAAACAACAGTATCAACTGTCTGGCCATCATCCTCTTGACATTCTCCATTTTATCAATGCTCTTCCTAAAATGTAGTTCCAGGGAATTATTATAATAGCTAGCAATTAACATAGTCTCTCTCTCCTCTCAGAAATTCAGATACAGAGCAGATTTATTGGACCCAGACTGCCTAACTTTGTCTTTGGAATACATCCATGCAGTCCTGCTTGCCTTCAAGGCTGATCATAATCTTACTAACTCATACCACCAACACTCTAAATAATATCATGATCTGGAGATTGTCTAAAGGCTGTTAACCAAATTAATAAATTGACTGAAAACCACATCACAAGAGGATTAATTCAGGAGAGAAAATTTAGAGATTGTGTCATTCAGGACTTAGAGTATTTGAAGGAGTGTGTAAAAAATATAAAATTACTCTTTGGCCCAATGGGCAGAGGTTTAACAAGGAAGATTTCAGCTATACATTAAATAAAAAATTAACTTTCTGAATACCTAGATAGTTACAGCAATGAAACCATGGCTCCTTATAAGATGGTAAAATGCGTATCACAAAATCTATTCAAACCAAAGTTATCAAAGATAATGCAAACAATGCTTTAGAAAGGTGCTTAAGCTATATGACATTCCAATTTCTGAATCTGAGGGTGGTCTGTTCAAATTTAGGCTGGTTTTCAGTATCCCCAGACTTCCCAGCTGGTTTGCATCTCCATATACTACTTTGCATGGCCCAATGCATATTTCCTTTTTAGTCTCCTTGATCACAATAGAATACTTGTGACCTTACAAAATTCTGAGATGTTTTACCAAAAAGTTAAATCCTCTAGACTCAGAAATATGTTCACCAATAAAAGATGGAACAAAAATCTCTTTCTATTTAATGCTGAATTAACCAGGGAAATTAATGAGCACATGTTATTTCTGGAGTATCATAGTTATCTGAGATATTACTGCATTTATAAATGAAACAGATGGTATATACTTATTCAAATGCTGTCTCATGCATTTCTCACCTTTTTCCTTGCTCATGGTCATCAATCGAATGCAGGCCCTCATTATTTTTCTCACAGTTTATTGCAATAATCCCCAAACTAATAAACCTGCCTCTAATCTCTTTCTCACTAGTACTTTCTGTATAAGGTTACATGATAAATTTTATGAAACCCCAATTCTCATAATATCACTTTCTTGTGCAAACCCTTTTAGTATCCCCTTCTGGCCTAATGCCCAATTTCCTTTGCTAGTATCCAAGGTCTCGGGAGATTTAGGAGATTATTTAGGAAATTTAGAAGATTATTCCTGGTCCTAGGTCTGATGTCAAAGAGCTATCATAATCCCACTGAATCATCTTTCCTCCAGGCTAAATTCCCCTAATTCCTTCAAGTATCCTCAAATGGTATGGACTAAAGGACTTTCACCCACCACCTGGTCCATTCCCAACCCCCTGGGATATTCAGCTATTGGACTTTTTTGCATCTCTCCATGATGACTTCCTTTCTCAAGATACTCATCACTGGGTGAAATGGCAAGCAAAGAAGTACTTAGTGCCTTGTTTCAGCTACTTCAATATTTAGCACCTTGTTTGAGTTTGAGTGTCTCTGAGCCTTGCCCTGATTATATCAAGTCTTTGTTAAGAAACAGAACTTGGAACCTCACAGTGTGAGGAACTTGATGAGGCAACAGGAAAGGGCAGAATAAGGAGGAGCTAATATATAAAGAGAAGTCCAAGCTAGGAAAGAGCAGAATTGAGAAGGGGAACTTTGTGGTGGCCAGGTACTCTGTTTGTCTGTTTGTGTTGATTTTTGTTTGTGATACTTTGTACAGAAGCCCCGGGACCTTACTGGAAGACTTGAAAGTGGATTTTCTTGTAGTCTGTTTACAGAAGCCCTGGAGGAGGGATTTTTAGGTCTTGTATTGAGTTGTATTGTACTGACAATTTGTGTTGAGTTCTCAGACCTTGTGTGTGGGTCTGTGTTGATTTCACAGGCAGATAGTGAATTGATGATGGTGCTGAAAATGTGAATGAATGTCGTTTTGGCTCTGTTAAGCTTTGTCTTCCCAGAAATAGGAACTGTGAAGGATTTGAGGTGGACTGGACACTGTGAGCTTCAATATGGAATGGGAACTGGACAAGGAATTGGACGAGGAGCTGAACAAGGAGCTGAGAGCTGCATATTTTTGAATCCAGGTGACAAATGGGTAAATTCAAAGCTGGGACCGTGGAAGAGGAGCCATGGAATCTGTGAGCCAGCCTTGTGTCAGAATGAAAAGACCTCTCCTTGGGCCCTTAATGCTGACTGAGAAGACCATGATTTACTATTACCTAGGGGTGGAAAACTATGACCTTTGTACTTTGTTCCCCTTAAAGAAGCTTGTTCCTTAAGGATAATTGAGCTAAGGACTTACCAAATGATTGTACTTTGTGTCTCTTAAGGAGGCCTACTCCTTAAGAATTATTGAGTTAAAGACTTACTGAATGATATCTTTTGTTTAAAACTATGTGGCCACTTTAGTGATAAGTTGTTATGTTATAACATTGTGAATGCTATACTTTAGTTTCTGTGAATGTTTTGATTTAGTTTACTGCTGAATAAATAGAGAGTTCACTATACTATGTGATCAGAACCTTAGAGCCATTCAAAGCAGCAGTCCTCTGGAAAGCTGTCCATGCTTGACACTGGGATATCTCATCATCCTGAAGGATTGAATCTCTATGATACTCACATCTCATCAGTATACTCAGCCCCTCTTACTGACTGCAGGGCAATGGTCTCCAGGGCCTCTATTGAAGAGAGGGACTCATTGCAGCCTTCTCCCTATTTCCCACAAGCTATACTACTTTTGCATTTTTAGGACTTCTCTCTCAAGCCCTTATACTAGGTTCCTTCCACTTCTCCCTTATTTGCTTCCTTTTCTGTGTTTTCTTCACTTGTTAAATTATAAGCTTCTTGAGAGCAAAGACTTTCTTCATTTTCTTTTTAACTCATATTTGTTTCGCAAAAATTAGTATAGTGTCTATTTGTTAAGGACATAGTAGATTTTTATAAATATTTATTGACTGGGGTGGCTAGTTGGCACAGAGAATAGAGCCCTGGCCCTGTAGTCAGGAGGACCTAAGTTCAAATCTGGCCTCAAACACTTAACACTTACTAGCCATGTGACCTTGGCAAGTCACTTAACCACAATTGCCTTGCCTTTTCCCCTCTCCAAAAAACAAATATATATATATATATATATATATATATATATATATATATATATATATATATATATATATATACACACACACACACACACACACACACACACACTCATCAACTAATTGACTACTCTTCTGCTTGTCAGTGCTCTCTCTAAAATGTATTACATATTACTCTAAATATGATCTTCTGATAACAGAATATAGAAGAATTATCACGTTCTTATTTCAGAAAACTAGGACTTCGCTGGTATAGCCCAAGATTAGATTAGTTTTTTCTTTTCTTTCTTTCTTTCTTTCTCCTACTTTTTTTCCTCTTCTTTTCTTTCTTTTTTTCTTGAGATAGCTAAGTCTGGCCATGATGAGGAATCTGATGAGGAATCAGAAATCCCTGGGTTCAAATTATGCCTCAGATGTTTACTAACCATATGACCCCGTGCAATTCAAAACAATTATCAACCTTAGTTTCCTCAACTGTAACATGGAGACCATAATTGTACTTACTCAACAGGGTTGCTGCAAGAATCAAATGGGAACATTGTAAAGCACTTTGCAAACCTTAAAGGGCTATATGAATATTATATATCAATCATTATTAACTCCTTTATCATCTTGTTCATTTGTTGCAAGTTAGCAATCTACTGAAACTCATATCCCTTAGTATTCTTATGAGGAAAGCACTTTTAAATCATAAAGTATTGAAAAGAAACAAACAAACATGAGTTCTTAATGAATTGGTGAGTTAAACTGGAATAGAATGGTGATGCCAAAGTGGACAATATAGCATACTGAAAAGATAATGGGATTTAGATTCAGAAGAGCTTGGTTTGGGTACTACCTCAGATGCTAACCTTGGGAAAAAATATAACTTCACATCTCAGTTCCCCCTTCTTCAAAATAAAGGTTTCGAATTAGATAATCCTTTTACATTCCCTTCTGTTTCCAAATGTTATGATACAAATCAGTTGAGTTAACAGCTACCCCAGTGTCTTTCTTTCCTGAGGGTTTCTTTGCCATACTGTAAGTCTATTGTGCACAGCTGTGCTCAGCATATGCCACTTCTAAGCCTAGGGTGAATATTCAAAGGAGCAGAAGTGAATCTGGATGGAGTCAGAGGGCAAGGGGAGGGAGCAGATTGAGAATAGAAAGAATGGGGACCTTCAGAAAAGAGACAATGAATGACAGCTTGGAACAAGGGATGAAAAACAAAAATCACTGAAGAGTGATGAGGAATGAGAGATATAGTCTAATCTTGCATCAGAGAACAGAAAGGAGGAAATAATATCATGAAAATCTAAGACACAGAGTTTTTGCATGGGGGAAGGGGAAAAAAGCATTATTCATATTGATATTATAAGTTTTTTATAAAACCTTTATTATAAGTTATCTGGGTGATGGAAGTAATTTTCTTCTGTGGAACCCCTATGAGATGTACTGGCATGTTCTGACACTTTCACAGCAATTGACAGACCATGCCTGGCTTCTTCATCAGTCCCTGTACAATATTACCTGAAGCTCAGGAAGTTGTTTCTAGACATATCACCAAAGGATGGGAAGAGATTTTCAATGTTCTTTCTTGATACCCCTCTAGATCATTTTACCCAGCAGTTTGCTAGAAATCAACTATTATTAAGCAAGGAAGGAGCTTGCTTAATGACAGGTAGCCAAAGATTAGTTTCTTATTTAGCCTGGTTTGGAGGCAGGCAGATAGGGGTGACAGTAGGGAATAAGAGTGGAATGCAGCAGAATGGATAGAATCAAGATATTTAAGAACAACTGAAAGTTAAAAGCCTTCTTGCAACACAGTGTAATGATCTTAGCTACCATGACTGAAAATGATTGTCTTTGTTAGACCTCATTTTATTACATTTCATTTAAAGGAAGAAGTTGGTTAGTGTTTTTTTAAGAGTTCTTAGAAACATATTTCTGTTTTCAGCATTAGGTCAAATTGAATATTTAACATCATGTGATCCCCTCACCTCATCCTGTGACTAGTAGGTAAGGTAATGATAGAGAGGTTTGTAATGCTGCATCACTAGCAGGTGGAACAGACAAGCCAATAGCATGAGGGAATCCATAGGCTAAAATACTCCTTCTTTTGTTTATTCATCAACAATGCAAGCACGTATGCCTTTGTTCAAAAAATATTTATTTAAGTACCTACTGTGTAGGAGACACTGTGCTAGATGATTTAAAGGGATGGGAATCAATAGAGAAGCTATAAAAGAGTGTAATACCATATGGAAGATTCAATAAAGTTGATATAGGAATTCAGTCAAGGCAGTTATTTTGAACTATAAATAAGAGAGTTACTATTAAATATCACTTATTTAAATGACTAGATCACTTGTCTTATATGATGAAGATCATACAGGTTTTAAGCATCAAAGGTGGGATTTGAATCAAGTCTTCTCACTCTAGTCTATGATCTCTCTTTCTGCTGTTATATCTGGGCACCACATTGTAGATGAATGCTGATAAGTTGGAGAGGGTCCAGAAGAGTGAAACCCGAATAGCAAAGGACATTGAGCCATATTTTGAGGATAAATTAAACTAAATGAGACTGTTTACCTGAAGAATAGTCCCCTCTTGCTAACTTCTCTGTTTCTGTCAAGGACACTACAATCCTTCCCATCATCCAGGTTTGAAAATTCAGCCATCTTCAACTCAGCCTTTCTTTATATCCAAAAAGCTGCCAAGTCTTATGATTCTAACTCCATTCTAGGTCATATATATGGTCCCTTATCTCCATCTGATCCAGCTACAGCTACAGCTTAAGTTCTCACCATCTCTCTCAGACTTTTGCAATGGACTCCAAATTTGTTGCCTTGCCTCCATTCCCTACTCACTACTATTTATTCCCCCCATAGCAGCCAGTTCCATGTTCATAAAGTACATCACTAAATATGTGACTCTTTATTGAGAAGCTCTGAAAACTCCCTCTTGTTTCTAGGGAAAGTGTCAATTGGGAAACCAATCAAAAAACTTTCATTAAGTACTTACCCTGTACTAGACACTATTCTCAGTGCCAAGGATACAAAGAAAAAAGTGAAATAACCCAGATCCTTAAGGGGGCTATGTTCTATCTGTGATGGGGTAGATGTGATAAGAATGTGACATGCGTTATCACCACCATAGGAGAAAAAAAAGAATTACTCCTAAACAAATAACACCCAGTATATAGAAAGTCCATGACTGATCAAAATACCTCAGACTATTTTGAAGGCTTTTTTTGGACCACAAATGGGAGGGGGTAGAGGAAGGGATGTCCCAGTTTTGATATTACTGTTTTCCTATTGCTTCATTACCCATCTTGGGTGCCCAAACTGATAATGGTGTGGTTCCCCAAGTCAAGGCCCCTTCAAATTCTAGACATAGCATCTAATTTTCTCTGCATTTAAAGGACAAATAAGTCTTGTTTTTATCAGAGTAACTTTAGTGAATTTACCAGATACAAGACATTCCACGTTTGTTTTGCACTTAGATGCTAGCATCTATAAAATTTAGAGAGTTGAATTAAATTGTTTCTAAGGTCCTCCCAAATGGAAATCAAATATTCCCAAATCCCTCCCATCTCTAAATCCCATGGAACTAAAATTTAGTAATTTTTGGAGTCATAGACATTGTTCCTTTTCCCAGAGCTCTCAACTTTCTCTCTGCTATTTAGTTAATTTTCTATGTGACTCCCAGATTACATTCCTGAACTGCCTGAAAAGCCATAGATCAATTGTATAAGGGCTGTAAAAGGGTTTGATGCCCTGGGAATTTTCCAGTACACCAACATCTGGGGAGCACCTTTCCTAGAGCTACTCACTGAAGCAATCTGAATGAGAGATATCCTTAGGGTTTCCAGGAATTTCTTAAATTAGGAGATTTGATCAATTTCTCTTACCTATTTCACTATATTTTGTGGCAAAAGTCTCCTAATACTAGATTATTGGGAAAATGATAGTCCACACTAGGGTAAGACATAGGAGGGAGGAAAATGGACAAGATATATGTGTCTAGATTAGATTTTTTGGAGGATAGTCTTTACAACCAATTGGAGACAGAAGGGAAGTCTGTATTTAGAATCTGGTAGTGAAGAAGTAACTTCAAATATACATCCCTGGATTATCTGAGATTACATGGTAAAGACCCATTTCTGATGCAGCAGGAGTTCCAGGTTGATGCTTTCTGGGGAAGCAAGTCCCTTATCTGTTACCTCCCTTTTCAAATTTGTGCTTTGGGATTTTTGCCCATTACAATTATTGATTATAAGTGCAAATGGAAGAGAAAGCAGTGGTAAGAGAAAGTCTGAATCTTCCCCCATGGGAACTTAAGTCAGTTTTCATCATTAGAATTGAAACCTGCTCTTCATGGCCTATTCTGCACTTATGCGAAACTCTGTTTGCCATAACTAGGCATAGGACAAAGGTAAGAAAGATGAACAAAGAACAAAGAAATACAGAGAACAAAGGCAAGAAAATTTATTAGTGACTTCAATTTAAAAAAAAACAAACAAAAAAACACCTCTCTTAACCAGTTCCCAGATTCTAAAGCATAGGATCTTAAACACTTTTCTGTCCTGAATCTCTTTGGCAGTCTGGTGAATCCTGTGGAGGACTCATCCTTAGAATACTATTTGAAAATGTATAAGATTACAAAAGATTTCAAAAGCTAATGAAAATTTAAAAAATGTATTTGTTATCTTATTCAAGTTCTCAGAAAACTAAAAATCTGTCCACAGACCCCTCACAAGAATATAAACCCCCAAATTAAGAACCCATGGGGTGAGATGATCTTTAAGGCCCCACCCCCAAATGCATGACAGGGTAAGAATTTCATAGTTTAAAGGGACCTTAAATGTCATAGACTCCTATGATTTAGTACTGAAGAAATCTTTGTCCCTTCTTACAGAACTCCTTCATTATCCAAGTGAGGACACCGAAGGGCAGACGGTTTAAGCAATTTACCTGAGGTAGTATCAGGTTTTCTGTCTTCAGTATTTCTCTTTCTCCCACTTATGCCCCTCTTCCCAACTTCTGTCTTTCCACAGGTACCTTAGAGATTACCTAATCATCTTTTTATTTTATAAATGAAGAAAATGAGGTTTACTGACTTCCTCAAAGTCATGCAGTGAACTAATAACAGAGAGGTCCAGCACTGTTTTTGCCTTGCTGGACTTCCACTGGATAATGCTGCTTTTCTGAATCCTTTAAACAGAGACCTAAGTGATAAGGGGTTGCAATGCTTCCTTCTGCCAAGTTCCTGGGAGGTCTGTCCTGCCATTCTCCTTATTAAAGCAATAACCTGCTGAAGGTTGCCTAGTTTAAGAGACACTAAATTTCTCCCTTCCCCATAGTCACTAAATCAGATTCTTAATAGCATTACATTAATTGTGTAAAATAAGGATTTGAACTGTGCCGGATAGTTTTCTTTTTTTTTCTTTTTTTGCGTTTTAATTAAATTTACATTGATTTGGGGAAAAAAGATTTATTGAGACTTTAACAGCTGTATGCCATATATAGCCAAGTTGTTAAGTCTCAATAAATGTTTTTTGGGGGGAATCAATTGACATTTGATTAACATCAAATATCTCTTTGAATAAATCTCAATGAAGTGAGCAGTTCAGTGTATTGTGGACATTTTAATTAAACTAGGCTTACCAATTCTCCCACCTTAGTGGTCTATACTTTGCTTAAATGATCTGAGTTGAGTGCCATGGCACTAAGCACAGGCTCCTGGATTTAACTAGCTTGCAGATACATTTGACACGAAGCAGAAATTGAAATGAGCTATGAATAGCCAGATAGAACGGTAAGTGAAAAGTGCAGAAGGCCTAGAGCCAGAGGACCCAGGTTTGAATCTTGTCTCTGCTCCTCATCAGCTATGAGATCTAGGTTAAGTCATTTAATCTGAGTTCATAGATTTAGAACCAAAAGCGATCTTTCAATTTATCTAGCCCAACTGCCTCCTAAAAATGAACAAAACAAGGACTAGAAAAGTTAACCGAAATACCCAGGGGTTAAGTGGCAAGTGTTATCCCACCATTGTTCTGAAATTCCTAGTTCACTCTTCTTGACATTGTATCACCCTCGTTTATTTGTGAAATTAGGAATTTAGGTATCGTAGGATCTAGTTCTGAAAGAAACCAAAGAGGTCATTTAGTCCAGATCCCTTATTTTATAGACAAGGCAACTGACATTGATCTGGAAATTTCTATCCAGCTCTGTAGTTGAGATAAAATGATTAAAAGACCTACCATTTTTTTAGATGCAACCTGAGGATAGGTACTAAAACTTGTCACATTTACCTACTGAGCAAATAGTTCAGATAAAATGCCTTGTTCATCAGTCACTACAGGCATGTATAATTCACACCCTCCTGTGCTCAGCACTGTTCCTGGAACATAGTAAGCACTTAATAAATGTGTGTTACTGGACTAATGAATGACCTTTCACCTCAGGCAGATGAGTGTAAGCACTGCCAGATCTCTAGAACTTGCTTGTTTCTATTTCCATGCTACACACCTAAAACACTCTCTTTTCTCCCTTACATTGTTTTAAGTCATTGCTCAAGTCTTTTCTATTCTCATCGATTTCTTCATTCACTGAACTGCTATATCATTGACAGAGTCAGTATCATAATTTTACACTTAATTGTTCTTGTTATATTTTCCCCTATCCCAGTACCACTTCCTGGCTACAATATTTCCATTAAATTCACCATGTCTCCTTTAATTTTACCCCAGAGTCATGACTATCACTCAGTAATTAAAGCCTGTCTCTAAGATATTACAGGGGATTTGCTTCCCCCAGTTTTCTCCCTTCCTAGCCCTTGGCCATCCATGCTAACAGCCCATTGCTAAAGCGCCTTTCTCCCAGTGGCTGCCTCCCTCAACCAAGGTACCCTTGTGTGTCTCTTCCCCACCTCTGTTTGGGAGTTAGTGGCTTAGTAGGGTGAGAGAGTGCATTGTCTAGGAAAAGCCTGAGCACGATCTAGACTGCCTAGAGCTATCCCTTCTCTAAGTATAACTGTACCTGAGGTAGATTGTCTTCTGCTTCCCCAGCTTACTCCCACCCCTATATCTCTGATTGAATTTTTTCAGATATAACAATTCTTAGTTTTGACTCTGTCTTTTCATTCTCCTATTATAAACATGTAGTTACAAACACACATATATATGTGTGTATACATACAGCATAATTTTTGTAAATAGTATTTTGTTTTTTCCAATTACATGTAGAGATAGTTTGCAACATTCATTTTTTTCTAAGATTTTGAGTTCCAAATTTTTTTCTCCCTTCCTCCCAAACCTCTCTCCAAGATGGCAAAGCAAATCTATAAAGGTTATATATGTGTAATCATGTAAACATTTTCCAATATTAGTCATGTTGTGAAAGAAGAAACAGAACAAAAGAGAAAAGTTACCAAAAAAAAAAAAACCATAACAAAAATGCAACAACAAAGCAGAAATAGACTCCATGATTCTTTCTCATTTTCTGTGATGAGTCCTTTGGAATTATCTTGGATGACTGTATTGCTGAGAAGAGATAAATCAGTAATAGTCGATCATCACACAACATTGCTGTTACTGTGTACAATGTTTTCCTGATTCTGCTCACTTACTAAGCATCAGTTCATGTAATTCCAGGTTTTCCTGAAATCCACCTGCTAATCATTTCTTATAGCACAATAGCATCCCATTACATTCATATACCACAACTTGTTCAGCTATTCCCCAATTAAGGAACATCCCCTCAATTTCTAATTCTTTGCCACCACAAAAAAGAGCTGCTATAAATATGTGTGTATGTGCATCTGTGTGTGTGTACATACACACAAATGCACACACATATACTTATATATACATATATTTTAATATGTGTGCCTTTCCCTTTTTTTATGGTCTCTTTGGGATATAAACCTAGTAATGATATTGTTGGGTCAAAGTGATTGCCCTTTGGGCATAGTTCCAAATTGTTCTCCAGAATGGCTGGATCAATTCACAGTACAATACACATATTCACATACCCATAATTGCATGCACATACATACACACACAGACACACATGTGCATACATGTGTATACATATTAAATTTAATGTCTTGTTTTAGTTGACAAGGCTCCATTTTTTTTCCTCTATCCTTTTTGTATCCATCACTTTTTGTCCATTCCCACTTTTACCACCTTAGAAGATATCACCATTTTTTTTCATTATTCTTGAACTATTTAAATAGCTTCCTAACAGGTCTTCCAAACCACATTACCTTCTCTCTCTAAACTGTCCTTTAAACTACTGTCAGAGTAATCTTTAGTCATAGATTTCCTAATATCTCTCCTGTTCCCCCACCAAAAGCAGAGCCCTTTTGCCTTGTATTCAAGACACTTGCCCCGAACACAAAGCCTTCTGTGATCTGACAGTACCCTATCTTTCTGATCTCATCTTAGTTTATTCCGCTTCCTACACTGGATATTGCCCTTACACTCAGCTACTTGCTAGTCCCCAAATCTTGGTCACATCCATGTCTCTAGTCATGTTGCTCTCTGTATACGGAATACTCACTAAACCCATTTTCATCTCTTGTATTTCCATCCATCTTTTAAATGTCAACTTTTAAGGTTGAAGATTTAGAAATTGAGACTTTTATGGATTGTCTAGTCTAGGAGTAGTTAACATTCTTTGCATCATGGATCCCTTTAGTAGCCTAGTAAAATCTATGACATACTCAGTACAAGGTTTTTGGATGCATTAAATTCAACATATAAGATTACAATGACAGTCAGTTATATTAGAGTGCAGTTATCAATATATTATTTTTTAAAGATTTACAGACCCCAGGTTTAGAACGTCTGATCTTGTCTAACCTCCTATTATAACATTTGAGGAAACTGAGAATTATAGAAGGTAAATGACCTGCCCCAAATCCAAATCTTGTCCTTCTCATAGTAAATCTAAAGCTTTTTACATTGACCTTTTTTTCTTTTTCTATTATTTAAGTGCTTTTTTTTCTTTTACCTTTTGACTTCACTTACTACCTATGCATGTCTCTGAGGAAATCGTTCTACCATAATTACTTTGAATGTGGGGTGTGCCCCTATTTGGCTATAAGTTTTATAAGAAACAGGACTCTAAATTAAGTAACTCCTAGAGCCTCTAGCAAAGTATTTTGCTGAAATAGGTGAATGAATGAATGAATGAATGAATGAACAAATGCCTAGGAATGAATATATATTCAAAAGATAAAGATTCTTAAGAAAATCACATCTGTTTGTAGCTAAATGACTGGCTGCTGTATCTGGCCCAAGGAGAACTTAATTCAGAATATAACTATGACATCACTTACAAAACTTCACTTGACTTCTCCTGTTATAATGTGGAGGTGTCCTATTATAGCCCCTCAAATTCTCACCAAAAAAGTATTTGGAGTGTGAATGCAGCCTTGCATTTTCCTGGAGTTTGATCTATATCCTTTTGTGTGATATTGATAAACTGTTGACACCTTGCTTCATTGGACACCTAAAAATAAATTGAGCCCAGCGCACCATAAATTACGACCTAAGAGTCATTTGTACGATGTCAACATTCAGCAATGTGCTGTAACAATATCCATCTTTTTTTTTAGTTAAAATGGAGCTACAGCCATCGTATCTGCAGATCTGATTTAGGAGAGAGTATGCAGGTAACTGGAATCAATTTTGATTTTGTATCTGAGCAAATGAAATTTAAATAGCCATTCATTCATTTACTTATTCATTCCACAATGAAGGCATTAATTGACTACTATGTCCAGAGCACAGAGCTAGGTGATGGTAGATGGTAAATGCTGAACATAAAAATTTCAGATAAAATGCACACCTTACAGAAGCTTATATTTTGCTGGAAATATGACAAATACCTAGATGGGAGATACTATTATCTCATTTTATTCAAAAACAGTAGTACCAATTTAAAAGAAACAATAAATCATGGTGTTCCAGGTGGCATCCATGACGGGGAGAGAAAAACATAAAGTTCTGAGCCCATTATTTTCCAATCTATATTTTCTAAAATATACCTAATCTATGTGATGTAAGCAGGGTTTCTATGAGAAAAAGTTTTCTAGTTTCTACTCTGATGTTTTTATGTCCCATCCGGATCATCTGAGTTGGGGAGCAGGACTGTAAATTGCTGAGCCCAAGTCAATGGACTTGGAGGAGATTAAGTCAAAGAATTTAAGATTTGGAGGGGATCTCAAAGGCTCTCTAGTTCAGCTTCAAGAAGTAAGTGAGCTTTATGGAGCAAGACTGCCTTCAGAGCTAAAAGATTTGTGTCAAAGTCTTTGCTTTGCCTCTTATTTTTTGTGTGACATTGGGCAGACCATTCAACCTCTCTGCCCCTGAATTTATGAATCTATAAAAGGGGGATGGAGGTGGTAAACTAGATGATTCCTAGGGCTCCTTCTATAGAAGTCTACAGATTCTGTGTATGTGATCCTATGAACCTATATCTATGGATCATTTCTAAAAAAAAAAAAACAAAAACTTACACAAGCTCATTAATTCATTTGAATACCCTCCCAGAGAGGAGAGAGTACATTACTCTTAAAAGTAACTCATTTTACTTCAAAACAACTCTAATTAGTAGGAAGATGTTCTCTCAAAATATAGAGTTTTATTTCACATGTATTTCATATATATATATTTCAAAAATATTCACACACAAACATGCACATATAAATACTCATGTGTATATGCTGTATAATATCTGTGTGAGTACACATACATGCGTGCATATATTGTATGCCAGATCTTAGGGTATATGCTAAGGCAAAATAAGGGAGAATAAGATTTTATCTTTGCTTTCATTGAGTTCAGTCTAGTCGTTGAGATCAGATTTAAGCATGACAGAATTTAAATATAAATTTAAGTAGCTCAAAAGAAGAAGAGAAGGTATCTCTAGGTTATGCATGACTAAT
>CM053581.1:58439056-58458116 GCA_028627135.1 Pseudochirops cupreus | reverse complement strand
GGTTGATGAAAGTGCACACTTCTGTAGAGGGACAGGGACAGGGTTGAGAGTGGATTGGGGGGGTAGGGCAGGATAGGAAGAAGGGACATGTTATCAGACTCCCACAATATGCTCACTGTGGAGAGGTTCTGTGTAATTACACATGTTCAGCCTATATTTGATTGCTTGTCCTTCCAGTAGGGCTGGGTGATGAGAGAGGAAGAGAAAGAATCTAGAATTTAAAGTTCTATAATCAAATGTTAAAAATATATAAGTATATATATACACAGTAACAACAATAATATTATTATTATTATTATTAATATTATTTTTATTAAACTACATCCAACTGGAACTTGAGATACACAGGCACTGTTACAGAGAGATCCATCCTGCCCTACTGGAAAATCAGAGGGGTGAGGGGGGAAGACATAGGAGAGCATAGATTGGGGGAGTGGGGAAACAGTGGAATGGCTCTTTTGGGGCCGTGGGTAGGGGAAATATGGGGAGAAAATTTGTAACTCAAAATTTCATGGAAATGAATGATGTAAACAAAAATAAAATAAAAAATTTAATTTAAAAAAAAAGGATGTAGGGCATCAAAGTAAGCCATCTTGAATTTGTGAAGGGCAGTTAGAGCTCTCTTATTATCCCTTACTTTTCCTTCCTGTTAACCATTTTTTATCTTTCCCTAAGGGGGGAAACCCTCCTTACTTAATCGTTAGATCAATTCACAATACAATAATCAATCCTCCACTCATGGGGCAATCATTAACTTAATCAGTCATTTATCTAACAATCAGTCACTAAGTACAATCATTAGACAATCATACAAACCCTCCTCCCCACGGTGTCTAGTAAACTCGTTCAATATCCAATTCTTCATCTTGACTCGAGAGATCTCTCAGATTCCCTGGATCCCCTTCCATGGTGCCAGCCCCTACGTGAATCCACCAAACAGTCACCTGGATCCAGAGGCAGACAGGTCCCAGGTCTTTGTCCAGTCCTCAGAGGTAGACAGCTCCCAAGTCCTTGTCCAGTCCTCAGGGAAGTCCCTGGCACACACCAAACTTCACATGGTCCAGCACATCTCAAACCCTTCACCACTTCTGTTGCCCAGAACTAAAGGATCCACCAAGCCACAAACCAACAAAGGCTTATCCCAGTCATGCTTCTTCAGTTCTCTAGCAGTTCAGCTGGCCCTAGGACCCAGAAGGAATCTCAGCTTTCCAGGTAGCCTTCCAGGAGGCCTTCCAGGCAGCTTTCTCAGCCTTCCAGACACCCTTCACCAGATTCTGGTCTTCTAGAGAACTCCAACTCAGTTCTCAGTCCAGAAGCCCAACTCCCAGATGCTGGGACAATTCTACTCCCTCCATCAGGAGCCACCAGAAGGAAAATTCCAGATTCTGTCTCTCTGTCTCTAGAACTCTTCTTATATACATACACTGGCCTCCTGTCTCAGCCAACCCCCTCCTGCCATGTCAGCAACAGAAGATGGAATTCATGCCCTCTGTTCATCCAGCAGACAGAGCTCACACCTTCCATACTTAGCCCTAAGTTACTAAGGGCTAAGTATCTGCTAAATTGATTTCTGTTACAATGTTGTAAACCAAAAATAAATAAATTTAAGAGGAAAAAAGAAGTTGTATGTGACAGACTCCATACCCTAAAGGGCTTTGTAATTTAGTAATAGTATCAGTAGTAATAGTAATAATAGCAATAGTAACAACTGCCATAGTATATGTAAAACTTTAATCTTTGCAAAGTGCTTTACTAATTCATGCAAAGGACTTTGCAAAACTCATATGTCACTTTCATCACTCTCAGAACAGTGTTGAGGTAGGCAACAATTATCCCAATTTTACAGATGATAAAGCTGGATTTCAGTGTTTAAACACTCTTGAACAGGTCCACTTCACTTTTTTGTTGATTTGTTTAGAGGGATGAGTCAGATTCCAGTCTTCCTAATTTTGTGTCCAGTGGTCTATTCACTTTGTTCTTGTTCTTGTAATAGAAAGGAAATCTGTACATTAAAAAAAAAGTGAGTCTAGTGCAAGATAGAATTATTCAATAAGCATTTATTAAGCACTGAATACCAGGAACTATTCTAGGTGTTGAGGATTCATAGATAAAAACTGAGTAGTCTTGGTACTTCTAGAGTTTACATTCTATCATATAGATCATACTATAAGAATTACCGCTAAAATGATGTGACAGTTCAAAGGAGAGATTTTTCAGCTGGGGGCATCAGGAAAGTCTTCAGGAAGGAGACGACCTTTTATCTAAACCTTGAAGAAATGGCAAAATGATAGCAATTGGGAGCAGAAGAGGATGTTTGAAGTAGACTTGTAGATAAATTAGTTTAATAATTCTCAAATTTTAGCTCTCAGATAAAACAGTCTCAGACTCATCATTTTTGAAATAGGGCAAATGCAGTTTTTTTGTTTGTTTTTCTTTTTGCTGTTGTCGCTTGTTTTATTTTGTTGTTGTTTTTATGTTCCAGTAGAAAAAAATATTGAACTAGAAACTGAATACCTGTTTTATAGTTCTAACATTTCTAATAACATAAAATGAGAGCTATTTGAAGGTGTGAATCATTTCCTCTTTGGTTTTCTTTACCTAAGTTACAGAGTTGTTGTTTGTCCTTTATTTTCAAAGAAGACCAATGACATTGTGGGTGATGTCTTAGCCTGTATAGGAATTGTATTTAAGTGAGGCAGAGCTGTATGCAGTCAAAAGCCTCACTCTTTCTTTCAGAGTTATTGAAGTCCAATGGCAAAACAAAAGTCAAGATGAGTGGCAATGGCCTGGGATATAATGCATGACCTTGGCATCTCTCATGTCTGATTAAGCTCTTAAGTGTTCCATATTGTCTGCTTCAGCCACCTTCATGGCTATTGAAACAAATTGTTGCCAGCTGCCCATTCCTCACATGCCTGAAGCAGACACCCCCTTAACTCACTGACAGGTATGAGACCTATCAGTTACCTTCAACCTGGTTTAGTCCATCTGCCAAGATGATTTTAGGCTACAGACTAAGCACTTAATAAATGATTGTTGATGTATTTATTATTATCAAGATTTATTATTATCAATTGTCTTCCCTAGGTTTCTATTCCTTCATCTCAAACATCAAGATTAGGACTTTATACCTCTTCAAACTCTACTATCTATGGCTTAAACATACTCATCTGGCTCTTTCCACTACTGGCCTCCATATGAACCAATTTAATAGAAACCAATGTACACAGTCTCTTCATAGTTACCAACTTGGCCACACAGACTACAATCCTGCATAAATGCAGTATACATAAATGTAGTCAAACTACATACCTACAAATTAGGCGACACACTTTTTGTAGCTTTACAAAAGCCCAAACCCTTATGTTCTTGTTAATGTTGATAGGGCCAAGGACAGGCTTTGTTTATGCTCAACAGAGAATGTCAAAGTAAAATGTCCACAGTAACTCATTTTAATGCTGTTCTAAAAATAAGGGGCTGAAGGTCAGGGAACCTTAGTGTAAATCTTGTCTTGGAAAGTCTCAAGTTTTACTTTAGGAAAGTCTTAAACCTCTCAGACTCACATTTTTCCTCTATATAAAATGCAGAGACTTGGAAAAAAAAACACACTGAAATGGAAAGAACACTGGATTTAGAGTCATAGTCCCAGGTTATAATCCTAACTCTCCAATTTAGTAGTTGTACTGAACTTTCTAATCTTATTTTAATGAATGATAAACTCTGTCGGAGAGTGTTTAAACTTGTTTGACCATGTCTACACCATTTTTGAGAGGGTGATTCAAAACCCCAAACTTTCTAACACCAAGTCCAATAGTCTATCTACTTTTATGCTTCTTCTGTAAGAGAAATGATACCTATACATAAACTGAAGTTAGGACAGGAATTGCAAAACAAAACAACAACAACAACAACAAAACCCAGAGACTATATGAAAGTAGTTACAAAGCACTTTTCACACAAATAAAGACAGATCTAAACCTTGGAGAAATATTGTTTGTGGTTAGACCAAGTCAATGTAATAAAAATAATAATTCTACTTAAGCTAATTTACTTTTTCAGTGCCATACCAATCATACTTCCATACAATTATTTTGTAGAGTTAGAAAAAAAATTAACAAAATTCATCTGGAAGGACAAAAGTTCCAGAATATCAAGGGAATCAATGAAAAAAATGTAAAAGAAGGTGGTCTAGGAGTACTAGATTTCAAATTATATTACAAAATCATAATCATAAAAACAAGATATAAAAGAAATTTTAAAAAGAAATAAAATAAAATAAATTATAAAAAATAAATAATAAAAAATAAATAAAAAAAGAAAT
This sequence comes from Pseudochirops cupreus, assembly GCA_028627135.1. Lineage (NCBI taxonomy): Eukaryota > Metazoa > Chordata > Mammalia > Diprotodontia > Pseudocheiridae > Pseudochirops > Pseudochirops cupreus. Next base: position 58,453,795 of record CM053581.1, on the reverse strand, counting down.
TTAAAAAAGAACTAGAATAGTAAATCAATGGAATAGATTAGATATACACTACACACTAGTAAATTGCCCTAGTAATCTAGTATTTGATAAACCCAAAGATCTAAATTTTGGTGTAAGAATTCACCATTTGACAAAAGTTTCTAGGAAAATTGGAAAACAATTTGGGAGACATTAGGCATTGACCAATTTCTCATACTATATATTAAGATAAAGTCAAAATGGATAAATAATTTAAAGATCAAGGATGGTATCATAAGTAATTAGGGGAGCATGGAAAAATATACCTATAAGATTTTTGGAAAAGGAAAGAGTTTATGACCCAAGAAAAGATAGAAACAATCATTGAAAGTAAAATGGATAATTTTGATTATATGAAATTAAAAATTATTTGCACAACCAAAACTAATGTGAATACAACTAGAAAGAAAAGAGAAAACTGGGAAAATGTTTACAGCAAGTTTCTCTGAAAAATGTCTCACTTCTCAATTTTTTTAAAGAGCCTTTTTCCAATTTGTACATTTTGAAAGAACATAAAGAGGCAAATTTCAGGAGGAGAAATTTTTTTAAAGTTCTAAGCCACTATTTTATTTGTAATAAAAAAGACAAGAACTCAATAGAAAATTTGTGATAGAAGATCCAGAAGAAATGTAAGGAAAATATTAAGGACTACTTTTAAGGCATTCATTAAGACCAAACTGTATGTCAACATCACTTAGGTAGTTGGAAGAAAGTTGGGGCTGTGAGCGTATGATGGGGTGATTATAAAAAACAAAATTGGGTAGGAGAAGGTAAAGGGAAGCAATTATGAAAATAGCATATGAAAATGTAATGGGAATGGGAATTTGAAGATGTTCCCTGCCCCTTAAAAGACTTAGAGGGGAGTTTGAATACCTCCCCTGCTTTGAAAGTAAACTCTGCACCCTAATAGATTGAATGTAATCACATTGAGCCTGTGATGGAGAGAATTTGCTGAAGGGAAGCTGAACCCAGAGGAAGCTGGTCAGAGCTAGCCAGACAGTAGAAGAGAGAGAGAAGGCTGAAGCAAGGAGATAGAGAGGTTTGTGAGTAAATATTGATCTTGTTGGTTTGTGGGAAGGCTGAAGGATGCTGTGGATCTCAGCATTATTATGGCTTCTGAATATCTTCAGTACTATGATGGAATTGACTTATTAGTTTTGGGATTCAGTTTTCTGGTGTCTAAATAAATGCTTCAATTCTATCCTCTATCTGGAGAGTTTGGTATATTTTGCAATCAAACATCATGCATTACTTATAGTCACAGTCTTTATCATGATTGTGGGTGCTGTAATATGGCATTGGTGCTACAGAAAGGAAGAGCTGATAAAGTGGAAGCAGATGTGGGTGGAGGGCTGATAATATTGTGACCTTATTCTCATCTCGGTTGAAGAGGAAACAGTCTGTAGAACTGGAAGAGTGTAGAAGTCTTTTGAACATGAAGAAAGGTGAGAAAACTGAGGGAAAGTGTGGGGTCTCAAGACTGGGATTTGGGAGGGTGGGAGAGAGGGTGGAAGACTTTTGGAGAGATGGGTGGGATAGGAAATAGGAGCAGAAGATAAGGTCACAGAGATAGAGTAAAAAAGAGAGACTGAGAAAGGCAACAGTGAGCAAAAACAGGATGTAGGAAAATTCACAAATAGAAATTATAATTTTGAATGTGAGTGGGATGTTTATAGAAGATATTTTTATGGACGCAAAGAACTGGAAATTGCAGGCATCCATATCTATTGTGGAATGGCTTTTCAGACTATGATATACAGTTCTGATGAAATACTATTGTGCTTTAAGAAATGATAACCTAAATTATCTCAGAAAAGCATGGGAAGACTTGCATGAAATAATGAAAAGCAAAGTGAGCAGAAGCAAGAAAACATAGTATATAGTAACAGCAACACTATTTTAAGAACAATTTTGAAAGACTAAGTCAATTTGACTATTATAAATACATGAATTAAAAGTAAAGTACACGTGAAGAAAGATGCTATCTGCATCCAGAGAAAGAACTGAGAAATATAAGTATGTATAGATTAATTTTAAACACAAATGTATGTATATATGTGTATATGTATGTGAGTGCATGTTATGTGTGTATAGGTGTATAGATATATATGTGTATGTGTACATGTGTATGTACATGCACATGTACATGCCTATTTGTGTCTAATGGTAGCCATTTCTAAGGTGGGGTAGGGGGAGGGAAGAAAAAATGCAAAAAAAAATATATGATAGCTTTATTATATATTTTAAAAGAATAGCCAGTTACACATAACAGATTTGTAGTTTCATGTACAATTATCTTTTTTTTTTAAATTGTACTGTCATGGAAATTTTTGCTTTATTCAATAAATTAAAAATAAAATAAAATTTAGGAAAATAGCTGGCTTATACATAATTAAGGCTGGTGCTTTAAAAAAGACATTTACATTGTCAATTGGAGCTAATTCCAACTGGAAGGCATGGAGTGGGGCAGAGGGTGTGTATGGCAGGAAGGAAAGTCCTCTTCTGGAGGTGGAAGATGACCTGACTTTCAAAAGAAGCCATGATAGCTCATAGGATGCAGTGAGGGAGAAAAGATTACATTTATGAAGGACAGTCATTGAAAAAAGATTTGATATATTCAGGTGAGTAAAGTGTAAAATGAATGGAAATGTAGGAAGGAAACCAGTTTGTGAATGGCTTTAAAACGTTACAAAATTTTGGGGATTTGGGATTGTTTTTATTTTTGATTGAATTTCTTGGTTTTGGTTATAGACTTAACAGGGAGACACTGGCATTTGTTGAGGAAGGGGGTGGGAGTATGGATGAACAATTTTCCCTTTAGGAAGATAATTTAATACATCATTTCCAAGGTTCTCTCCATCTATTATATTACAACAACTTTCTACATACTTAGTTCCTTTCTAGCTTTGTCATTGTCTATTTTGTGTCTTAATATTCCAGATCAAAAATTCTAATATTATAGTTCACATATCTAAGAAATGTATTGCAGGACTCTGGGGCAAGAAACTAAAACTTGAGAGAAATCATAGTGGCAGAGGATTAAATTGAATTTTTTAAAAAGGCACCACATAAGTAGTTTATGTCCTGTTGATGAGGATATATTCTGACTTCTCTAATAAGAGTGATAAATAGAAACCATAAATATCCCATGGCTCCAAGACATGCAGGGCTTTTGAAAGAAAGCTGTTCTTATCTTTATCAAAGATCTCATTTTCAGAGCCTTATCCATATCTGCATTTAAATGCAATGTTCACATAGATCTATTCATCAGGCATCACACTAGAGTGAGCTCAGTTCTCAGACCACGACTCTTTCTTATTAGCAGGCTTACTCACTCTTTATCCTGTAGATTTATTTTTATCATTATTGCCTTTGTAAAAGCAAGTCAGAGCCAAGATGGCAGAGAGATGCCAAAAATTTGCCTGAGTTTTCCTCAGTTTCCCTTGGAAACAATGTTAAATCAAGCCTCTTAAAGAATTGGACAGTGACAGAATCCACAAAAAAGATAGTGAAACAATTTTCCAGTCCAAGATAACTTAGAAAGACTTCAGGGAAGATCTGTTCCACTTGTGTAAAAAGGGAGTTAAACCCAGTGCAGATGGTGTCGTGGGAAGCCAGCAGGAGGCTGTTACGAAACCACAGCACAGATCAGCAACAAAGGCTCTAGGGTCTGGATCAGCAGGCCAGTTGTAAGGCCTATGGCCCCAGCATAGTAGGCAAACTTTCAGTCCCAGAACCCTGGGCATAACAGGTACAATTAGTTTGACCCACTCTAGTGTAGTGTACAAGCTGCCAGCCCCAGCAGCCTCAGTGAAAACGTCAGTGACCAGACCCCTGATCTCCAGCGCAAGAAGCTTGGGAAAGTGACCCCTTTACCTCAGGAGCAGAGCTCAGCTTTTTAAAATGAGCAAAAAAGAAAGAAAGAAAGAAAGAAAAAAGAGCCATGACCATAGAAAGATATTACAGTGACAGGGAAGTTCAAAACACAAACTCAAAAGAGGACAACAGTGTGAAAATGCCTACATTTGAAGCCTTAAAGGGGAATATGAATTACCCTCAAGCCCCAAAAGTACTCTTGAAAAAACTCAAAAAGGATTTTGAAAATCAAGTGAGAGGCAGAGGAAAAAAAATGGGAAAAGAAATATACAAGATAATTATGAAAAAGAGTCAACAGTTTATGAAAGGAAGCACAAAAATTGACTGAGGAAAACAACTTCTTACAAAAGAAAATTATCCAAATGGGGTAAATAAATCCACTGAAGAGAGCAACTCTTTTAAAAGTGGAATTGGCCAAATGGAAAAGGAGATACAAAAACAACTAAAGAAAAGAATTGGGTTAGGATTGGACAAGTGGAAGTTAGTGACTCTATGAAACATCAAGAAGCAATCAAACAAAATCAAAAGAATGAAAAAATAGAAGAAAATATAAAATATCTCATGGGAAAAGTAATTGACCTAGAAAATAGATCAAAGAGAGATAATTTAAGAATTATTGGACTACCTGAAAGCATGACTTAAAAAAAGGAGTCTGGAAAACATCTTTCAATAAACTACCAAGTAAAACCACCCTGTTATTCTAACATCAGAAGATAAAACAGTCATTGAAAGAACTTACTGATCACCTCCTGAAAGAGACACCAATATGAAAACTCCAAGAAATATTGCTGCCAAATTCCCAAATTGTCAGATCGAGGAGAAAATACTGCAAATACCCAGAAACAATCAATTAAAATATCATGGAACCACAGTCAAGATTACACAGGATGTAGCAGCTTCTACATTAAAGGACTGAAGGGCTTGAAATGTGATATTTTGAATGGCAAAGGAACTCGGATTACAACCAAGAATCAACTATCCAGAAAACTGAGCATAATCTTTATGGGAAAAGATTGATGTTCAATGAAATAGGGGACTATCAAACTTTCCTGAGGAAAAGACCAGAGCTGAACAGAATATTCAAATAAAAGTCTCAAGATAAGCATAAAAAAGTAAACAGAAAAGAAAAAACGTTATTCAGTAAGGTTGAACTATTTACATTCCTACATGGGAAAATACTTGTAACTCTTAAGAACCATATCGCTATTGGTGCAATTAGTAAGAATATACTTAGAGGGTGTGAGTATAATATATGTGATGATAAATAAATAAATATATATATATATATACACACACACATATATATATATATATTTTCTTTTTTGTTGTTTCAAACTTTTGTTTATTTTTAGTTTATATCATTCATTTCCATGGGATTTTGAGTTACAAATTTTCTCCCTGTCTTTCTCCTACCCAGCACCCCAAAGCAGTGATCCCACTGTCCACCCCCTCCTCCAATCTGCTCTCTACTATACCCTTTCCCATCACTCCTGTGACTTTCTGTTAGGGCAAGATGGATCTCCCTACCACTGTAACTGCATATCTTATTTCCCAGTTGCATGTAAATAATAATAATGATTATATATATTTAACATTTGATTCTGGATCTTTAAATTTTAGATTTTTTTCCTTCCTCCATCGTCACCCACCCCCACTGGAAACACAAGCAATTCAATATAGGCCATACATGTGTAGTTACATGTAACATCTCCACAGTGGACATATTGTGAGAGACTTCCTTCCTATTGCACCACCTACTTGTTCTATTCTCTACTTTGTCCCTTTTCCTTTACAGAAGTGTGTGCTTCTAACAACCCTCCCCCCCCAAACTTCCCTCCCCTCCATCCTTTCCCCTCTCATCCCCTTCCCCCCTACTCTCCAGTAGGCCAAGATACCCAATTTAGAGTGTGTCACTCCTTCCCTAAGCCAAATTCAATGAGAGTAAGGTTAACCCATTCCCTTTTGCCTACCTGTTCTTCCCCTGCATTGTAACAGTTATCCCTTGCCTCCTCTTTATGAGAGGATTAACTCCATTCTGCCCCTCCCTGTCTCCTCTCATACTATTCCTCTCCCATCTCTCAATTTCACCTTTTAAAATATTGTTCCACCCTATTTAATTGATCCTGTTCCCTCTGACTATGTCAACACATATACATACACTCACATATGTATTGCCACTCATATATACCCTCCTAATAGACATATGTGAATGTATACACACACACACACACACACACACATATATATATTTATATACATATGTGTATATATATACATATATGTATATATATATATATATATACACACACACAAACACATTTATATTCCCTTCAACTACCCTCATATCAAGAAAAATTTCATGTTACAATTATCATTTTTCCATGTTGGCATGTAAATAGTTCAACTTTGATAAGCTCCTTATGATTTCTTTTCCACGTTTACCTTCTCATGCTTCTAGTCTTTGAATGTCAAATTTTATATTCAATTATGGTTTTTTCATCAAAAATGCTTGGAAGTCCTCCAGCTCTTTCAATATCAGTATTTTCCCCTGTAACATTATACTTAATTTTCTTGGGTAAGTGATTATTGGTTTTAATCCTAGCTCCCTTGGTCTCTGGAATATCATATTCCAGGCCCTTTGATCCCTTAATGTAGAAGCTGTTAGATCTTGGGTTATCCTAATTGTGTTTCCACAGTATTCAAATTGTTTCTTCTTGGCAGTATGTAATATTTTCTCCTTGATCTGGGGACTCTGGAATCTGGCTATAACATTCCTAGGAGTTTTCTTTTGGGGATTTTTTTCAAGAGGTGATTGGTAAATTCTTCCAAGTTCTATTTTACCCTTTGGTTCTAAAATATCAGAACAATTTTCCTTGAGAATTTCCTGAAGGATGCTTTCTAAGTTCTTTTTTTGATCATGGCTTTCAGGTAGTCCAATAATGTTTAAATTGTCTCTACTGGTTCTATTTTCCAGGTCAGTGGTTTTTTCAAGGAGATATTTGACATTGCCTTCTATTTTTTCATTTGTTTGGATCTGTTTAATAGTATCTTGATTTGTCATCAAGTCATTTGCTTCCATTTGCTCCACTCTAATTCTGAAGTGATTATTCTCTTCAGAAAACTTTTGAGATTCTTTTTCCATCTGGCAACTCCAACTTTTTCAGACATTCATCTCCTCATTGGCTTTTTGGGCCTCTTTTCTCGTTTGAGTTAATCTATTTTTTAAGGTGTTATTTTCTTCAGTCAGATTGTTGACTCTCTTTTCAAGGTTTTCTTGCATTATTCTCATTTCTCTTGCCAGTTTTTCCTCCACTTCTCTTATTTGGTTTTCAAAATCCTTCTTAAGCTCCTCTATGGCTTGTTACCAGTCCACATTTTTCTTGGAAGCTTTTGGGGCAGGAGTTATGACTGTGTTTTCTTCCTCCCATTCCATGCTTTGATCCTTTTTGTGCCCAAAAAAGGAATCTAAAGTTGTATTGCTATTCTTACTTTGCTTTCTTTGCCTGCTCAAGTTGCCAGTCAAATGCTTGATTTTTTAGCTCTGTGGAACTCTGCTTCCAGAGGGGAAAGCTCTATCCCAAATTGCTGGGGGTTTTGCAGCTGCTGGAGCTATTAGGAGGCTGCTGCAGCCCCCACCAGCTTTGGCTCACTGAAAACACACCTCAGGACCACCACCCAAGACCATGATCCAGGCAGCTTAAGGCAAGAGCACTTAGCCTCTGAATGATCACTTGGCTCCTCTGCAATCTGCAGGCTGGGAGCTTCTGAAGCAGCCATGTGTAGGTGGCTGCAGGGTGCCACTTCTGCTGCTTTCTTGCCCTGGAGGCGGACGGCCAGACCCACTTTTCTTCCCCAGATTTAGCCGAGTTCTGCTAACCTTTCACTTAGTCCTTGTTTCTCATGGGTTGATAATTCTGGAAATCACCACAGCACCAATGATCTGCTCTCCTGAAAGCTCCAGGCATGGCTTGTTCTGGCCATCTTGGGGTAAAGCCATGGTTTCAGGTGGTGCTGGTTTCAGCTCCCAATGCATTATGATGTGCCATTCCTGTCTCACCTGCTGGGCTGCCTTCAGTGGGAGCTTTGTTTCTCTGTACTTTTGTTAGTTCTGGAGCTCTAAAATTTGTTTAGAGTCATATTTTATAGATATCAGAGGTGGTGTTTGGGGGAGCTGTGGAGTTTTCCTGCTTCTATGCTGCCATCTTGGCTCCGTCCCCTATATATATATTTAAGGGCTGAAAAAAAAAAGGATTATACTGGGAGAGGAGGAAAGTAGGATGCAAAATGGGGTAAATTATACCACAGGAAGAAGTGCAAAAGACCTATTACAGAAGAGGGAAAGAAAGTAGAGGGGAGAGAGCACTTTTGGAACCTTACTCAAATTTTATTTGTCCCAAGGACAAAATGACAAACATACCCAGCTGGGTAAAGAAATCCATCTTACCATATTGGGAAGTAAAAGGCAAAGGGGAAAAGAAAATGGGAAGTAAACTGATAGAAGGGAGGTCAGATTGAGGGCGGCAGTGGTCAAAAGTAAAACTTTGGTGAGTAGAGATAGGGTTAAAGGATTTAATGGTAATGTAATTTAAAGATACCCCTGTATTGGCCTGGTTTTTGGTTTGAGTGTTGAAACCCAGAGCTTGTGAATCCCACTTGTGGGATGGAATTGTTGATGTGAAGAGAGAGGGATGAACAGCAAGGAGCTGGTGCAGTGGATTTAGAGAAAAGCCCAAGCAGAGAGAAAGCCCAAGTAGAGGAGGCCAGAAGGACTTTTGCGGAGCAGTATCATGGAGGCAGAGAGAGAGGAGAATTGCCAGGTGCCAGAGCTGCTGAGAGAAAGACTGCTGAGAGCCAGCTGGAGCTGCCCAGGACTTTTGAGAACTGTCACCAGAGCGGCCAAGAACCAAGGAAGTTGGCTATGATGCCAGTATTTTGTCTGTCTGTTTTGATGTTGTTTTGCCAGATTCATCTGATGGTGAAGACAGTGCTGCTGTTGCAGAGGTTCTGGAACCTTGCTGTTAGTTCAGAAGCCGCGAAGGAGGATTTTTTTTTGTTGTATGTTTACCAAAACTCCTGGAAAAGGATCTTGCAGATGTTTTCAGGGGTTCTGGGACTGTTCTTCAGGCAGAGACTGAATTAATGAGGACACTGGCAATGCATATTTTGGCTTTGTTAAGCTTTGTCTCCCTAGGAACTGAGATTGCTGAGAACTTGCCTCCTGTCAAAATGAAGGAAGGACCTTTCCATGGGTATTCAATGCTGTGATGGTATCTTACCCTTGTTGTAGCTTAAGGGTGGATGGCTTTTGAGAAAGCTCTCCTGCCTCTTTTGAGAAAGTACTTGGCATTAATGGATGGTATTGTAATTCATTTGTGATCCAGGTGAGGGAAACTTTTGACTTTCTTTTGTGCTCTGTGACTGACCAAATGAATGTACTTTGTTTATGATAGGAAACTAATCTCCACTTGAGGAGAGAGATTTTGACTGACTAAATGAATATACTGCCCAGGGGCGGAGTAGTACTTGGATTGAATTGAGAACTTACTTGCTAAATGAATGAGTTATACTGTATTTTGATTTTCTCTTTTCTGTGAATGTTTTGCTTTGATCTGTCCCTCAACAGAGTTTACTATGCTGGTATTACAAACCTTGGAAGTTGCCTTTGTTTGGCATTACAAAAGAGAGAGAGAGAAAAGTATAAACCAGAAAACAGGACGGAAGAAAATACAAAATAAGTAATCATAACTGTGAATATGAATGGGATGAACTTTCCTATGAAACAGAAATGGATATCAGAGTGGATTAAAAACCAGAATCCTACAATATATTGCTCACAATAAACACACTTGAAGGAGAGAGACGCACACAAAGTTAAGGTAAGGGACTTGAGTAGAATCTATCATGCTTCAGTTGAAGTAAAAAAAAAAAAAGAAGGGGAAAAATCCTCATCTCAGACAAAACAAAAGCAAAAATAGATCTTGTAAAAAAGATGATTAAGGAAATTCCTTTTTGTTAAAAGGCATCATAGAAAATGAAGAAATGTCAGTGATAAACATATATGCACCAAGTGGTATAGCATTCACATTATTAGAGGATAAGGTAAGTGTGTTACAGTAAGAAATAGGCAGCAAAACCATACTAATGGGGGACCTCAAGTCCTCCCTCTCAGAACTACATAAATCTAACCACAAAATAAACAGTAGAAGCTAAAGAGTTAAATAAAATATTAGAAAAGCTAGATATGATAGACCTCAAGAGAAAATTGAATGGAAATAGAGAGGAATATACCTTTTTCTCAGTAGCACATGGTACCTACAGAAAAATTGACCATACATTATGAAATAAAAACCTCACAATCAAATGAAGAAAGGCAAAAATATTAAATGCATCCTTTTCAGATCATGATTCAATAAAAACTACATGTAATAAAGGGGTTTGTATAAGTCAAAATTTAAGTGAAAACTAAATAATCGAATCCTAAGGAATGAGTGGGTCAAACAACAAATCATAGAAACACAATTTCCTTAAACAGCAATGTTGAGACAACATAACAATTTTATGGTATATAGCAAAAGCAGTACTGAAGGGGAATTTTATATCTCTAAATGCTTGCATGAATAAAATAGACAAAGAACAGATCAATGTACATGTAATTTTAAAAAAAACTTGAAAAAGGAAAAATAAATAAAAACACTTAAACACCAAATTAGAAATTCTGAATCTGAAAGGAGTGAGTAATTAAACCAAAAGAAAACCATTGAAGTAATAAACCAAATTAAGATCTGGTTTTATATAAAAAATAAAATTATTAAATTTGGTTAATTTGATTTAAAAAGGATTAAAACTGATATATCTTAACAAAAAATGAAAAATTTGAGTACTGTGGAAACTAATCAGGATAACACAAGATCTAGCATCTTCTACACTAAGGGATTGAAGGGCTTGGAATATGATTTTCTGGAGGTCAAAGGAGCTAAGATTAAAATTAAAAATCACCTACCCAGCAAAACTGAGTATAATGCTTCAAGCAAAAATATGGTGATTCAATGAAATAGAGAACTTTTAAGCATTCTTGATGAAAAGACCAGAGTTGAACAGAAAATCTGACTTTCAAATACAAGAAACAAGAGAAGCATGAAAAGGAAATAGGAAAGAGAAATCATAAGAAACTTACTAAAGTTGAACTGTTTGCATTCTTACATGTAAAGATTTTATTTGTAACTCATGAAACTTTCCTCAGTATGAGAGTAGTTGAAGGGAATATATATGTATATACACATATATATGCATTTATACGTGTGTGCATGTGTGTATATACATACGCATATGTGTATATATGTATACATGTATACATATCTAAGGGCATAGGATGAGTTGAAAATAAAGCGATGATTCCAAAAAAATAAAATTAAGAGGTGAGAGAGGTATATATTGGGAGAAGGAGAAAGGGAGAGATAGAATAGGGTAAATTATCTCACATAAAAGAAGGAAGAGAAAGCTACAAGAGAGTGGAGGGAGGGGATAACGGGAAATGATAGAAGACAGGGCAGATTGGGAGAGAGGGTAGTTAGAAGCAAATACTTTTGAAAAGGTACAAGGTCAAAGGAGAAATAGAATAAATGATGGGCAGTATAGGATGGAGTGAAATATAGTCAGTTTTTCACAATGTAACAACTATGGAAATCTTTTACATAACTACCCATGTACAACCTATATTGAATTGCTTGTCTTCCTAGTGGGGATGAGTGAGGAGGGAAGGAGGGAAAGAATCTAGAACTCAAAAGTTTTATAAACAAATGTTAAAAATTGGGTTTTTTACATGCAACAGGTAAATAAGATATACAGGCAATGGGGTATAGAAAGCCATCTTGTCCTACAAGAAAGTAAGGGGAGCAGGATGGAGGAGGACATTAAGAGAGAACAGATTGGGGGAAAGAGTATTCAGTAGGTTTGCTATCTTGAAGCTGGGGTAGGGGAGAGATGGGGAGAAAATTTGTAACTCAAAATCTAGTGGAAATGAATGTTGAAAACTTAAAAAATAAATAATTTCTTAAAGAAGAAAAGAAAAACAAATAAACTTTTGATAAACTCTCAGACTTTCAAAAATTTCTTTAAGAAAATCTTGAGCGTCATAGATGATTCATAGTACAAGAATCAATATAAATATGAGGTAGGTAAGAAATACTGATTATAAAGAATCCAAAAGGATAAACTTTTTACTTTTTAAATATGTAAAATGAATGTCTAAGATTCTTATTAATAATTGAGTAGTTCATAAGAAATATTGGGGTAAACCTGAGCATGACATGAATTTAAAGAGTAAAACCATTTAGGAACAGCTTAAAAGAGTAATTATTTTATACAAATGAGGTGCATGGGTAAGAATTGATACACAGGAATTAGATGGGGGAGGAGGACTGGTCGTTATGGTAACCTACTTTTATCAGGAATGAATTTAAGGGGGAACAATACATTATATACATAAAATATTATACACACATATGTATGTATGTGTATATATATATATATATATATATATATTTCAAAGTGTATAAAATATTCTAAATTCAGAAGAAATAAAACAGTAGGAGTGTAGGGTGGGAGGGAGAGGACAAGGGAGGAATCTTAAGAGGGGGTGGTGAGGCAATAGATAAATAAGGGTACAGAACTGTGTCTAGATTTATGGCAATGGGAGGATAGAGGAGGGATTTGTGGAGGAGGAGCTAGGCAAGTCATGGGTGGGCAAGGTAGCTGGTAAAAGTAAAGTAGAGGAGGCAGGAGGGGTAGGAAACAAGAGACATGCACATGCATGAAAACAAAGATCAGGAGTAGAATAGGTTTGGAAAAGTATATGTCTATATATGTATGTATATATGTATATGCATATTTATATTTCTATAACTATGGAGAAACATATCTAAACTTTATTATGGCCTCGGACAGTGTATCAGCAATGCACTATTCACAATGCCCACAGTAACTATAAGTATGCTGATATGGTTATTAATCACAAAATGTAGCAGGCTCTCTACATGAGAAATATAGCTAGATCATTCATTTAAATACCAGAAAACTGAGTCCCAAACCCAGAAAGTCAAAGCCAACACAGTAGTTATGAAGTTGGCACATGTAGTTAAAGTAGTAAACACCCACATTCTCAAGCTTTCAAAACAGGATAGGTTACCTCAGGTGAAGATCCTCCTCTCCTCACTCATGACAACTGCTCAGCATCCAAGTAGCTTGCTCCCAGCAGCTCTTTCCCCCCCATTGTTCCTGTCCCTGACAGCCCTCAGCAGGAGTCTTTAGCAGAGATTCTGGCAGGCTCAAAGAAAAAGGAGTTCGTGCCACAACCACAGCAGCCACTGCCACTGTTGCTGCTGCTTCCAGTCACCACGGAATGGCACAAATGCTAGCTTGGTTCTGGCACTCTCTTGCTCCACCCCTTCCTGCTATGTCAACAAGTTCAAGAGGCATGGAAGATCTTCAAATCCCTGTATCATTACAGACCGGGGGCGGGGGGTGGAGGAGTGGGAGTGGGGGTGGGATGAGGGGTTGAAGGGAGGGACAAAAGAACAAAGTAAAAAAATGCACAGCAGAGAACATAAGAAAACTCACAAGGAAGCAAAGAAAAAAATGGACGATTCTCAACACAAGTATTATTTATCATATAGACTTTCTTGAAATGAAAAACTATTGTTACATATTTTGAATCCTCTTTTATGCTCTGCTATGCACAAGGCATGTTTTTTTTTCTTTCTAACTTTGTATTTCAATTCTGATATTTAAGTTTACATGTTTTTGTTTTTTTTTCTCTATTCTCTATTTATGTTCTTGTGTTTGAATCTAAAATAAAATTTTGAAGAAAAAATACACTAGAGGGGGCAGAGCCAAGATGGTGGCAAAGGAGCAGCAACATATCGCAGCTCTCACATAGCCACCCCAAAATACCCATAAAATATGACTCTAAACTAATCCTAGAACTCCAAAACACACACAAATATACTTTCCACTAAAGTCAGCTTGGCTACAAGGAACCATATCAGCACTGCGAACAAAACCAGCCTGGTGTGAAGCCCTGGCTAAGCCCCGTGGGCAGCTGGATGAGAGGATTAAAGGAGTGGAATGGCGGCAGCTGTGGTAGTGTTCAGAACTAGGTCAGTGGTACTTGCAAGGTCATGGGAGAAAAGCGGTCCAGCCAAAATGCCTCCGGGCTGGAAAGCAAAAGGCAGAGGTTTTGCACGTGCCTCCACATTGAAGCTTCCGCGCCCTCAGCCTGCAGACTGCAGGGGGACCAGCGATTGTTCAGAGGCCAAGTGGTCTCACATTGAGTAGCCTGGATCCAGATCGCGGTCTTGGGCTTTGGTCCTGTGGGTCATCTTTATCCAGTGAGCAGGAAGTGGGAAAGGGACCCAGCACCTTCCTGAGAGCTACAGCAGCCGGGAAGACCCCAGTGATTTTGGACAGAGCATTCCCTTCTGGAAGCAGAGCCCCACAGAGATTTTAAAAAAAATCACAGACTGACCAACCATGAATAAGAATAAGCATAAGAAGCAAAGTAAGAACAGCAACCAAACCCTAGACTCCTTTTTTGGGGAAAAGAAAGATCATGGCAGAGAAAGGGAAGAGGAGAGGGCAGCCAGAGCTCACCCAACAGGGGCTTCCAATAAACATGAAGATTGCCTTAAAGCTAGAAATGAGCTGAAGAAGGATTTTGAAAACCAAATAAGGGAAGTGGAAGAAAAATTGGGAAGAGAAATAAGAATGTTGCAAGAAAATGATGAAAAGAGAGTCAGCAATCTGACTGAAGAAATCAACACGCTAAAAAATAGATTAATTCAAAAGACA
>CM053581.1:58415861-58438556 GCA_028627135.1 Pseudochirops cupreus | reverse complement strand
GTAAAGGATTATGTTACATACATCAAATCATGAAATGCGCAACTCTTTTTAAATTTCTCAAAACAGTGACCTCTTATTTTTTATGCATTCAAGGACTGTGTTAGATATAAATTGATCATTTGAAATTCAAATGGGTATAGTTATAAACCTGCTGACTTGTTAGGAAAAAACTGGAACTCTAGCGTATGCTGGGATCTTAACGCAATATATGATTTACTGAACTTTTATGATAATTTTGATAAATTATTGAATCATCTCTGTAGTTTTGCAAATATGCTTCAAAAATATTCAAATAGTTCCAGAAGTGAAAACCATTTTTCCATCTGTGTCTTTTGCCCTACTTAGAAAAACACATTTCTGCTGACGAGCAAATTTGAGACATCAAACTGCTCATCAAAGAACAATATGATTCAATTATTTAAATTTTTGCAAGGTCTATCCCTGGAAAAAAGAACTCAGCTTCTTGTGCTGAACTTGACTGTACTGACCACCATTTAATATAAAGCTCAAAAGATATCAAGTTTCCATTGTGTTTTCCATCTGTCATGTGAAAAACAGCCACAACTATGACAAAAATAACAAACAAACAACTCAATTTGGAGGCAGAGGATTTGGGTTCAAATCACAGGTCTGAAGTTTACTCCCTGTGTGACCATGAACAAGTCTGGTCTATTTCCTCAGCTGTAAAATGAAACCAATGGACTAGATAATATTTAAGGTCTCTTATCACTCTAAATCACATAATTCTATGATCTTTTTCAAAGAAAACATTCAGTCTTGCTTCAGAATTTGGCAGAAAATAACTAAGGCTATTAGTCTTTGGAAGGATGTAGTTGCCATTATCAGAAAGTGAAATCTGTATCATCTCTTATTTGCTTTCCAGTGACAACAGGTGCTGCAATGTGAGTCAACCATTTTACATTTTGCTGATGTCTACACAATAGAATAGCTTTGTTTGTACAAATGTGACTGAACTGAAAAACAACTGAAAAATGCATTTGGCTCCACTTAAATTCATTTGTTGATGTGCCTAACAACCTTACTGAGAACCAGATGACCTGGTCTTCATACTTGCATAGTTGGTGGCCAGCCCAGAAAATCAGATGGAGAATTTTGGGGTACTAGTGTCATTCACCTGTGATCATATGATCACAGCTGATGTAATTTAAAAATTTGACAGGCATTCAGTGACTGTTAATTTATAGAACAAAATTTCACCAGCAATTGTGTAAAGAATCCGGATGGGAAGGAAGGAAGTATTTTAAAGCCACTTCAATTCCTTAGACAGCTTTAATTAATTGGATAACTAAGAAGACATTTCATAGTGTGACTTAGGCATACTTCTCCTCTCTAGCCCTCAGTTTCTTCCCGTGTAAATTAAGTGGATTGGATTAGGTGATCCCTAAGGTCTATTGTACCACTAACATTCTAATGTGTCCACTCACTTTAATCTTATTAATTCCCTCCAAATAAAAAAGCATTTATTAATTCCTGAGGGGGTAGGGCACCTGCTTCCTTCATTCTCTCTGCCCTTTCAGATAACTCCCGGTGTTACTGTGAGGATCAAATGAGATAATATTTGTAAAGCACTTAACATAGCACTTGGCATGTAGTAGGTCTTTAATAAATGTACTCCCTATCCTTTCCCTTTACTTTTGTGTCATTGTTCTCTTCTCTTGTGTACTTGCCCTACTATTCATTCTGTCAAGCCTTGTTTATTTGATGATCCTCTATCATCTGCTCCTTCTTCAATGTGTGTGACTCCCAGAACTGTGTCCTGGGCCCTCTCAACTTCTCTCTTCATCTCCTCTCTTAATGATCTTATAGAGTCCCGTGGGTTCAATCATTTTCTCTAGGCAGATGACTATCAAATCTATATTTTCAGTCCCATTGTCCCTTAGAATCATTTAATCTAAAAGTCTGAAGGACTTTGATTAACTCTCTTGTCTAATATACCAGAAAAGAGATCCCTACTACATCATTCAACTTTTGCAAGTTTTGAATGAGGAGCACATGACTTCACTACTGAACTTGAACTTTACTTGGCTGCCAAGAGGCAATACAACTTTGATTGAATGTCTCCAGTGAAACAAAGTCCATTACCTCCTGAGGCAGCTGTGTTAAAGATGGATTTTAGTGTATGTAAGGTGAATTTTAATGTGTGTATGGTGGATTTTTGTTATTCTTTCTTAGATATTAGTTACCAGGATCCATGGCCATAACAATCTCTAGTTCCCAGCATCATAGATACAGGTAGTTGTGGGCTTTTTTCTTTTAATTTTTATAAATCATAATTTATTTTTTTCAATTACATAAAAATATAGTTTTCAACTTTTTTGTAAGATTTTTAGTTTCAATTATTTTTTCCCCTTCCCAAACCTCCTCCAAGATGGCAAGTAATCTGATATAGGTTATGAATATGCAATCATGTAAACATATTTACATCCCTGGATGTGGATAATATTTTCCATCATGAGTCTTTTAGAATTGTTTTGCATCATCATATTGCTGAGAAGATCTAAGCCAATCATAGCAGATCATCGTACAATATCACTGTTACTGGTCCTACTCACATCATTCAGTATCAGTTCATGTCAATTGTTCTGTTTTCCCGAAATGCTCCTGCTCATCATTTCTTATACTATTCCATTGTTATAGTGTAGTGTTCCATTACATTCATATGCCATGACTTGTTCAATCGTTTCCCAACTGATGGTTATCTCCTTAATTTCCTATTTCTTGCCACCACAAAAAATATATTTATTTCCCTTTTTTATGATTTCTTTGGAATACAGACCTGGTAGTGTTATTGCTGGATAAAAGGATATGCACAGTTTAATTGCCCTTTGAGCATAGTTCCAAATTGTTTCTAGAATAGCTGTATCAGTTTACAATTCCAAGAACAATGCATTAGTTTCCCGATTTTTCCCACATGTCCAACACTTATCATTTCTCTTTTCTCTCATATTAGCCAATCTGAAAGGTGTGAGGTGGTGCCTCAAGCTGTTTTAATTTACATTTCTCTAATCCATAATGACTTAAGAACATTTTTTCATCTATCTATAGATAGCTTTAATTTCTTCTTCTGAAAACTACCTGTTCATATCCTTCGATCATTTCTTAATTGGGGAATGATATGTATTCTTATACATTTGACTCAGTTCTTTATATATTTGAGAAATGAGACCTTTATCAGAAATACTTGCTAAAAAAAAATGTTTCCCATCTTTCTGCTTTCCTTCTAATCTTAATTGCATTGGTTTTGTTTGTGCAAAAACTGGTTTAATGTGCTCAAAATTATCTGTTTCACATATCTTAATATTATCTAACTCTTATTTGGTCATAAACCATTCCCTTCTCCATAGATCTGACAGGTAAACTATTCCTTGCTTTCCTAATTTCCCTATGTTATCACCCTTTATGTCTAAGTCATGTATCCCTTTTGACTTTATTTCTGTCCTACTCTTTTCCAGTTTTCCCAGCAGTTTTTGTCAAATCGTAAGTTCACTAGAGAAATTGGGTCTATAATCTTCTTACTCTGTTTTGGCTCTTTCTGGTTTAGGTATCAGTACCCTATTTCTGTCATGTTGCTTTGTATATAATGCACATAATGTATCATTTCACTGATGATTATGTTCCACAAATTAAATATCATGCAATGCCATATGGACAACATATATAAAAAGATTAATAAGTTGTTCAATATGATTTTAATCATATATAATAAGTAAAATTTTTTAAAACTGCTAAAATATTAAATAAATTGAGGAAGGAAGGAAGGAATGAAGCAAAGAGAGAAAAAAGGAAGGGAAAGTCACTGGGTTGGTTTTTCTTACCTGTTCCATTAAATTGAGACTACAAAATTGATGATTTTAGAGGGTTAATATCATCCTATTTTTGTGAAAAATCTGATTTCCAAGGTGTCTTGCCTGTGTTTTCTGCTGTCTTGAGGATATCCCACATGCTCTCTGTGGGCTTAGGCTTGCAAAATAGGAGAGTATTTGGATGATGATGATTTTGATACATAGTAAATGATGACTCCATCTTTGGCCACCTTCTAATGCTCTTCTCCTGACTGTGGCAGAAGTCACAGGACCTCACCAGACTTTCTTCTCTTTTCATCATTCCTATTTGAATTTGTCTTTTTTATGATAGATCTACATATCATAGACTTCAAATCAACAAATTATGTATATATATATATATAATGTGTGTGTGTGTGTGTGTGTGTGTGTGTGTGTGTGTGCACCAAATCATGCCAGCCCAAATTCTTCTAAGTGCTTAGGAAACAAAAAGCAAATAATAGCCTTTTAGGTGCTAAAGATCTCCCGTGGAGAGAGATAGTGAATACTGATACACATTTAAAGGAACTAGCTACCCTTAGAAGTCCATTGTTTATTTTTGAGATTCACTATATCCATTCATATTTTTTCTGTCTTTCCTAGTGTTAAAGATCACAATCCTTGACAAAGAAGACAGAAGAAAATAGAACTCCATATAGCTGGAAGGACCCTAGTATATAATAATTACTTCTGCTTTTGTATCCAACTTAAAAAAAAAAAAGCTGACTTTGCAGTCAGCTTCTGGTCATATTTGCATTGAATGACATTAGGATATGTCTTCCATTAAATAATAAAAAAGCTATAACAGAAATGTAGTCTTATGAATTTCTCTTGCCTTCATGATAGCCTGATTGGGATGTACTACCGTATTTAGATGAGAAATAAGAAGCAAAATTGACAGTATTTTAGAGTCAGAGTAATAGCATTTATGGACATAGCTACCTGCAGAGAAAGAATCTATTGAAGCATGGCTGATGTAGTCAATTCAGCCATCTTTATGACTGACTATGCATTGATCAGTAAAATCCATCATGCTGCAATCTGCATTGATCCCTCCAACAGCAGAAATGACCAGACTGACTACTGCAAACTAATTACTTCAGTTGCATAGACACAGCCTATATTAAACAGGGTATGAGGTCATGTACTGTGTATATCACTATATGTGGTTATTAGAGTGATACAAAAATGCTGCGTTGGTGTTTCTACTAAATTCCATCTTGTTAAGCAATGGAATTATTGGTTTGAAGGTGATATTTGTTTCTACTAGTTACCAAAAACCTACACGGTAGTATAGTATTGCAGAATGAGAGTTCTGTTTGTAAATTAAAGACCTGAGTTCAAATTCTCCACTACTTAATCTCTTCTATCACTTATATAGGGACATCACTTGCAATCATTTTTGAAAGTTTCAAGTTCTCCATAGATCATATGCTTGGAGCACTATATGTTATTTAAAAAGGAAAACCATAGAGTCCAACTCTCTTATGATACATGTGTTTATCCTCCTAGATAAGATTAACTTGTACAAGTTTACACAGTGGAACAGTCAATACTACAACCTCTCATTTAATCCTCATAACAACTCTGGGAGGAAGATAGTGTTTCTACTTTACAAATGAGGAAACTGAGGCAAACAGAGGTTAAGTGACTTTTTTCAGAGTCACACAACTAATAAGTGTCTGCTCAATATAAACACAAGACTTTTTGACTCAAAATCCAGTGATCTCTCCACTGTGCTACCTAGTTGACTCTAGCAAAGTGTCGACAATGATTGGATTATCCTTTCCTGAGAAAAGGCAAAAAGACAGTCCAAGATATATGAAGCATTACTTGGGAACTTCTGAAGACCATGATCATATTTATTGAAGAAAGAGGAAAAGGAGAATTTCATAATAAGGATTTTTATAATAAGATTAGGTTATGTCTGTGTTTCTGCCAATACCAAGTAACACAAATGCACACATGAAGTTGGTTTCTGCCATAGTAGAGAAGGTAAAAGAGATGAAAGGGTCAACCAAAATAGGATCTTCTATGGGAAGAACCCAGCCTGTTATAGAAGTCAGCACTTTGATCATGCCAGCCTCTTCCCAGAGACTTTCTCCCTTCAAGGACTTAAAGAATGGTTAAATAGGGCATTTTCTCTTTCAACACTAGAAGTCAGAGGAGCAAGATCTCACTTTTCTCCAGTTCTCCCTAACTCTGCCCCTCACAGTAGGCATTGGACATTGAGTAATCAGTCTATAGCAATGAAGAAAGTCCTGTAAACATCAGTTTTGAGGCTCAAATTGCACCCACATCCCCTCCCCCCCCTTGTTAAACATTTACTATCACACCTTGGTGTTGCTATATACACATTACTTGATCTCAGCAAGCAGTCAGTAGAAGGCTCAGAGAATGAAGCCATCACTAGACCTGAGACTAGTGACTATGGCATAATCATAGTATTGATTAGCATTTATATAGCTCTTTAAGGTTTGCAAAGTGCTACACGTTCATTATCTCATTTGAGTCTCATAACCCCTCTGAACTGTAGGGAACCTCCTGGATGTCTTCTGCAACTGAGATATGCCATAGGAATTAACAACCAACTGACAATGGACCTAAAATCTGATGGTTTTTAATAACTATTTGCCAGTGAGCACCCGACAATCTTTTCTCTTTTATAAATGTATTGTGGGTCTTATCACTGCTATAAAATTGTGGCTAATTTAGATAACATTTGTTTTTGTAAGGGACATAGAGAATCTAGAAAACACGGCTCCTTCCTTCGCAGAGATTAAATTAATGTTAAGAAGAAAACAAAGTTGACTCACAAAACTGTAAGAGAAAAACAAAACAGATGGAAGCAAAATGGAGGTTGAGCAGACTTTTGGTAACATATATTGGGGACTTCTCTGGCATCCTTCAATTCTGTTAGATCTCTAGGAAACACTTGCATTGTGGTACAAGATGAATGCATCAGAATTTCAGATGGGGCTTGCACCTGACAAGGTTATTTAGCTGAGTAAAGCAGAAGGGAGCATAATAAGATAATACTAGGACTTGCTATCAAATCAAAGGACTTAAGATCTGTGCACCCTGAATGAATTTGGAAAGCAGAGAGGGTGGTGAACTAGAGTCAATACAGTTCCACGTGGACAGTCTCTTATATGATGCTGATTACTTAGGAAAGAAGTAACCTGATGGAAAATATTTCAGCATCATATATGACAATGATATTATGGGAAATGTGGCATATAGACTGAAAGGACCATAAAAATTCTAAAGGGGAATATCAGTGAGAGCTAGAATATGTCTAATGCTTCCTTGTGAAAGTGAAATTTGTCCTGACGCCAAAACAGATTGACAATATTTGAGTAGGTAGAAATAAAATAGATTTTTTTTTCGACCTCATCATTGACACCAAGGAAAAAGAGGTGTTTTCTCTGTCAGAGGAAATAGGAACCAATTTCAGTCAGTATTAGGGTGGAGCTTTTGCTAAGCCACCCCACACTTAGTTGTGGCCTAGGGGACTTGACAGTCTAAGGGCTCAGCTAGCCTGGGGTTCTGTCTTCAATTCCCTTTGACACTTTCTGACTTTCCAGTGCAAACTAAGTGACTGTGAACGCTGACATACCAAATGACTCCACAGTATAGAATCAGGGAAAATTACTCCTAATACACTTTCACATTTGGAGTGCATAAGTATTTGATCAAGTGTTTTCAGTAAGCAGAAGCAAACCACAGGCTATATGGGCAATCGCAGCTTAAGGCTTGCGTGGTGACAACAATCACTCAGGCACTGGCATTCAGACAGGAAAGTGCTTGTCAAGATCAAAATGCTAATCATTGCTTGCTGGGAAATTCAGTTGTTCCCAGCTGTAGCAAATGCTCCACGTTGATCTAAGCAGCTGTACAATATCATTAGTGCCTACTCCTAACTGGAGTTGGAGCCTCATGGAAGAACAATCTGAAAATGGACCTAGGTTAAGTCCAGGAGAATATTATTGACTGTGTAACTACAGAGGTTGCTGTAAATGTTCATAGATTATTGGTACCAAAAAACCTTCTAATTCCGAAATTACTATACCCCTTGATTCAAAAGTCTACGCAAAATGCCTTCTATAAGATGTCCTTTGATTTTCTCCATCCCCCAGCTACACAAGGTGGAAATCTACATATTGAATCCATCTAAGATAAAAATTGTAAGACTAACTCAGTTCATCAGATTCTACTGTCTAGCAGGATTCTCAGATTTATCAGAAATCCTAAAGGGGGGAACAACAAAGGGAATACACATGATCTCAGAAAGCATCCATAAGACACGCCAGTCCTAAAGTGCCAAATTATAACAGGTCACTTCCTAATAGTACAATGTATGTCCAGATCCCAGGTAGTTCTGAAGCACATATATATACATGGTCACCTCCACTACCCCCATACCAAGAGAACTCATATAACAATGGAAACTCATCAGTAGGCACAAAAGGAGAAGCTAATAATAACTCATATTTCTATAACATATTAAGGCTTATAACCCACTCATTCACACTTTTTGTTGGAATAACTTTAGGAGGTAGGCAATATTACTAGTCTTTTTTTCTAATTTACAGCTAAAGATATTGAGGTATACCTAATGTCACCCAACTAGTGAGTATTGGAGCCAGAACTCCAACCATTTTGTCAACTCCTCTGACTTTGTCTACTGAAATATCAGCTATGGTACAGTGCCACCATCATCACATAACTAACAGATGCTCAGAATAAGTACTTGATCTCCATAGCCATATTGCTCTGCTGTGATAAAGTCTCATCTAGCTCCTCTTCTCTCACCCCAAAGACCACATGACACTGAACACGCGGTGTACTTAGGGTTAGTTTTCATATGTCAGCAGTGAGAGTGTTGGCTGATGTCACCTTCCATACATTTGGGTGGTTGGGGGCACTCCTCTGGGTTATTGGAGGCAATACTTCTGTTGCCACTTCACTGCTGAGTTGGAATGTCTTTGCTTTTGGAAATACAATTGAACCTTTTGGGAATTAAGAAGGGAGGGGCAATTAACCTTCTAGAATACAATTTAGCATTCCTCTGTTTTGTGCTGTCCACAATTATAGCTTTCCTCCTTTATAGTGTTATTATTAGTGAGGCGAAATAAAGATTTTCAAACATCTCAGGCAGTTTTAGAAATCAAACGAAGATGAATGAATCTTTCAGAAATGTCTTTCTCTGCAGGGGAAGTGCTGCAGGTGGAAAGTGAAAACATCAGGAGAGCTGGCAAAATGAAAATTGCTCCTTTAGAGAGGACTTATGGGAACAGCAGTGTGATGAAATACCCTTGCCCTTACTATTTCTTTGAATGGGAATTTCATGAGAATATGACAGCATATGCAATGTTTATGGGCTATTGTAACACAGTGAGTGGTATTGGCTGATCCCCTTGCTGAAGGGAGAAGTGGGGGAAGACAGGGTTATACAATAGGCTTCCTCCAAACAAGCACAGGCAAGGAGGTAGAGCTTAACAAATCTGGAAGTCTGGAAGTACAGACCACAAAAGTTAGCAACAGAAACTCAAGGGGTGTCATCTTTGAATAAGAAAGAAATCAGGTACTGAGTTTAAGGCAGTCAGTGAGAGGCACAAGTGGCACTGTCTCCCGTGGCACATAGGTTTGAAGGCAAAGTGGCACATTGGAAAAAGCACTGGTTTTTGGAGTGAGAGAACCAAGGATCAAATCACACCTTTTGTGTTCATTACCTATATCACTTTGAGGAAGTCAAAACCTATCTGGTTCTCAATTTCTTTATTAGTAAAATAATGTGGTTGGATTAGGTGGCCTCTGAGGCCCATTCCAACTCTGGAGCTATGAAGCTGATCATGTGGCAGGACTAGAACCAGAGACAACAGCTTATTCAATGATAAAAAAGCATACATTATTACAAAGGACATTGTGACTTAGGAAATGCAAACATTTATCCACAATTTAGATATGGGAAAATTGAGCCTCATAGAGTTTAGTCAATTTGGCCATGGTCACACAATAATTCTTGTAGTAAGAACTTCAATCCATGCCTTCAAATGACAACAACATTACTTTTTATATACCCTACTAAGAATGGGATCAATGATCTAGGAAGTTATAATTCCATTAGATCCCTGATTTTATAGTCAGAGGACTGTAATCTGACACTTAAGTCTGCCTGTATGATCTTGACATGTATTTTGAGCCCCACCTCTCCCAAGTAACCAATGATGTAGTTAGACTAGGCGATCTCTAATAGCCTTTTTATCTCCTTTAACTCATGTGCATTTGTGATCTTAGAATAAGATTTCTGTTCTTTATAAGCAAACAACCCCAGGATCAGTTGATAACTAGTTAGGAGTTATAAAACATTACTGCTACCACACACCTTCTCTCACCCCATTCAGATATGCAGCCTCAGTAGAGTACAAGAGTGCAGTAGAGAAAAATGTAATGTGAAAATAGTAACAATGACCTGGGATCATTTTGTTAAAGACAGATATAAAATTTTATAGAAGGGGAAAATATAGTACTATAATCCAGAATGAAAGGAAAGAATAGCTAACACTCAATACTACAGCTGACTCCATAGGAAAATTTGATCATATAACTCTTAATTTAGGAAAGGAACAAAAAAAAAAATTAAAAAAAACTTTCTGTGGCATCTTTATAGATAGCATATAATCCTGGCATTAGAGCCTTCTGTAATTTGACTCCATACTACCTTCTGGCCTTATCAAATAATATCGTTCTTTTTTAATGCTCTATTATATCCAAACCAAATTACACTTAATTCCCTATTTTCATCCAGTCTGCTCCTATCTCCATGCCTTTGCTCATTCTGTCCTCTATGATCAAAATGAACCCTGTCTTCCTTATCCATTCCCATATTGTGAAACCATTTCTTCTTTTCTAGGACAAACCTATATGCCACCTCTGCTCTGATACCCAGAGACATAAGTGATTTCTCTACTCTCAAATGTTATAGCCCATGACTTGACACTGTTCTTTGCACTTAGTAAATGCTTACAATCATGAACAATTAACTTAACAGTTGACCTCTTAGAGTCAGTCTCAGGTTCCTCAGCAGTAAATTGAGTACAGTAACATTTTCTGTAGGTAGGGTAGGGCAATTGGGGTTAAGTGACTTGCCCAAGATCACATGGCTAGTTTTGTTTTAAGTGTCTGAGGCCAAATTTAACTCTGTTCCTCTGGTGCTCTATTCACTGCACCACCTAGCCACCCCATGACTTTACAGAGCAAGAGTAGTTAAGACTATTTGAATCCTGAGGAGATAGGAAAGTCTTTATCTATCACCATTAGCCGTAACCCCTATTCAGGAATGTTCTCCTTACAGTTAACTAACAATGATTATTTTCCTTACCATAATTTAACCAATTAGTATCGATTAATCAGTTAATTTACAAGTAGACACTTACTATAAAGCTACAGCAAGAACAGAAGCACAAACATTTCACCCACACATGGGAACACATGGTTCCCTTTACCACTATGGCCCATGGGGACAGTAGATTTAGACTTAAAGAAGTTTAATAGCATTTGCTGGTCCTACCAAATTAATTTCCAAATGAGACATTGCTACTACATAAATCCTAATCTCAGCTAACACTGGACTAAATCACAAAGGTTGTTCCTCAGGGGTTGGCTTCTAGGCTCATTGGCAACAAAATCCAACGTGGATTCCAGCATCCTGATCTCTGGGTTCTTGTCAGTCTGATCTTTGAAGGATACAAACATAATAGCTTTCTCCTAAACTCCTTCACTCAGAAGTAGGAAAGATTAGAAACAATAAATGCAGAAGCAAAAGCAAGACTGTGTGCTCATGGGATAAATTACTATGACTCTGAAAGGGATAAGACCTGAGGCCTCTCACCTCACTGAAGGCTTTTAGCAGTTCTTGCCTTTTCGATGTAAATAGGAATTGATTCTGTTTTGATCAGAAATCCTGAGGGTCTTCTCCTCCCAGTTTGATTTTTTTTTCTGGACTGTGTTAAAGAGGCCATTCTTTGCCTCATTTTTTTTTCTCTGTAGCTTTAATCAATGAATGGGCCTTACCTCAGTCAAAGACCTTTAAAATGTCAAAATTTTCCACTGCAGCTGGAGCCATCACTATGTGAATATGTATATGGCCCCTGGATCCAGGTTGCTCTGGATGAGAAAGTAAGGCTAGTGACTTTGCACAGCATTCCCTCACTTAAATCGAATTCGCTTACATGTCATCCTGGCATCTCTGAGAATCAACTGAAACAGACCACCTGGACAATAAGACTTCCTTCCTTCCTTCTTTCCTTCCTTCCTTCCTTTCTTTCTTTCTCTCCCTTCAGTAATGTCACAAGATATCTTGGGATTTGCAGACTAGATTTCTTTTTTTTTTTTTTGATGGGGGAAGGCAAGACAATTGGGGTTAAGTGACTTGACCACAGTCACATAGTTAATGTGTCAAATGTCTGAGGGCAGATTTGAACTCAGGTCCTCCTGACTCCAAGGCTGATGCTCTATTCACTGCACCACCTAGCTGCCATGATTTCTTTCTTAAGGATCATGTCTTAAACCCAAGTCACTCTGGCTCTCACTGATTGACCAATGATAGGTGCAAGATCACTCCCCACTTGGTTACTGTTTGGGCTTTGATTGAGTCAGAGTGAACTCAGAGTAAATAGGAATTGTTTCTGTTTTGGCAGGAACCCCAAGGATCTTCTTCTCTTCCAAGTTGGACTTTGTTATTTTCTGGATTAAAGAGGCCCTTCTTTGCTTCATTTTTTTTTAACCTAACCTTAATCAATGAATTGGCTTGCTTCAGTTAAACTGTGATCTTCTAAAGAGTTTCCAAGGTCTTCCATGGCATTTGGGGCCATCTCCATTTGTCCTGATGTAGATCTGGCCACTGAGGAGAAAGTGAGGCTGGTGACTTTGTACTACCCTCCCTAAGGTAAATCCAATTCACTTGACTATCATGGCAACACCTCCATGATGCCATGATCCTCTTTGAGAATGAAGGACAAACAACAACCCTCTTCAAAGGAAAACACCCAGACAAGAATAAGGCCTAAAGACCAATTTTCAAATGTGGCACAGTTCCAGCTCCATAGGAAAATTAAAAAAAAAAATTCTGCTTACCCATTAATAGAATGTAACCAGGTACATCATTTCTGCCTTTATTCCTAAATCCATGTGAGGATTATATCAGCCAAGCACTCTGAGTAGGCTTTTAAGGCCTAGACTTATTGATAGTCCCTGTATTTTTCTCCGATCAGTGCTATAATTATTTTTGTGCATACCTTTACTTCTATTTAACTGAAAAATCTTTCAGAACAGGGTCCATGTCTTCAATTTGTGTTTGTCTTTAGTGAAGACTACAATGTCTTATAAGTAGTTGATGTTTAATGAATGTTGAGTTGCATTGAATTCAATTAAAAAGAATCAAAGTGACTGTGTAGCTAAAAAACCTTACAGTCTATACCTATTCAGTGTTCTTTGTCTTTCAGGCTCCTCTAGTTCTGAGTCAAGTGAAGTACAATCTATATTCACCATCATTTCATGGATGTCAGCCCAGGTCTGGCTGAACCAGATCTGACTTGATTGTCAAAGTAGTTTTCCTAAATAGGCTGACCATTGGAAGCCTGTGCTTTTATCCTAACTAGCTATCTGGCAGGGTTTCAGTACATATGCTGACTAATACCATGCCCTCCCATTTCTCTACTTCCCCTTTGAGATGGAGCTTTTACTAACAGAAGTATTCAAAATGAGCCCAGCTCCTCCAACCAGGAATACTCCTTCTTGGCCAGGAACTAAAAATCAATTTGCCTTTATTTCAGTCTTCAGGGGAGATGTCAAATAGTGAGTCATTTTCCTGAGGCTTAAGAATTTGCCCTAAGGTATGACACAGATCCAAATATTTCTATGACAGAAGCATATTTTCCTTGACTACCATTCATACTGGGCTTGGATTATTCATTTTCAGTTAAAAGATATCCTAAATTCATGTCAGGACTCATAGCCTCCAGAATCAATTTTAGATTGTGAGATCAGATCGTGGGTCAGGCTATATAAACCCTATGATGAGTGAGGAATATTTCTAGACTATAAGAAGTTGATAGCCTGAAAATTGCCAAATATTGAGGAATCAGAGAACATATATATTTAAGAACTGGAAGGAAACTTCTTGCATCTTCCAGTCAAACACAAGTCTAAGAAGTCATCCTCTCTACAAGATAAATGCTCAAGATGTATATAATCTCTACCAGAAGATATCAAGTAATGAACAATTCACTGCCCTTTCAAGTAACCCATTTGATTTTTGACAACTCTAATTTCTAGGAAAAGAAGTGCCTCCTTATGACAATCAAACTTTGACTCAATGTGAATTTGTCAATTGGTCCTAGATCTTCCCTATGGAGCCAAGATAAACTATTTTCAAATATTTCTACTCCATGACAACCCCTAAAATATGTGAATATAGTGATTCTCCTCTTCCTTTCCCCATGATAAAGGCTTTATCTTCTCTAGGGTAACTAATTCCTTTTCTTCTTTGGATTCCTTTATGATGACATTGAAAATCCCTGGGAGTGGAGCCAAGATGGCAGAAGGTAAGCGGGAACTTTTCTAAACTTTTCCATGAATTCCATCACTAAGCTTTAAAAAGTAAATCTGAATGGATTTTAGAGTGACAGAACCTATTGGGAGACAGAGTGTGGCAGATTCCTAGCACATGAAAGTGCCCACATAGGTCTGGGCAGGGGGAGCACAGACCATATGGGGGCTGCACTAATGTGAACCTGAGAGCAGACTACAGCAGAGTGAGAAGGAGCCCCAGCCAGCAGGATCACCCACCCCAAGGGCAATTCACAGACGTCTCACTTCAGGATGGAGGATCAGTTATGAGTGGGGTAAGAAAAAGCACAGGACCTGCAGCAGTGGCAGCAACTTCTCCTGGGGCTACCATCCCACAGCCTGGATGTTGTAAAAATTATCTACCTGATCTTCCAGGAGGCAAGATGGTGGAATAAAACCTAGCTGCTCTGACTCCCCCTCCTTGATCCAGAAAAGCCAGAGATAAATATCCCACCCAGAGTAAAATCCTGAATTAGTGGAAACAGCCTTAGGCTTGAGAGACATTGACAAAGGGTGTGACTGAGGCTGTGCTGAGCCTGAAGTGAAGGGCAGGAGGTTTCTCAACATGCTCCACCTCAGCTAACCAGCCAGAGCTCCCTAAGCACAGGGGGTGGAGCCAGCAAACACTAACAACACAAGCCCAGGTGTGCCTTAGCACCACCAGGGGGATCTGTATATACCACCTGCTGGCCACCAGCTGCTGAGCCTGCCTGAGCTGTAGCCCAGAGGCACAGAGTTGGAAACTTGATGTGGCCAGACCACCCCTTTCCAACAGGTTTCTCTGTGAGCCTCAGGGGAACTCAGGGGAAACACTGAGAGCCTTGGCCTTGGATTCAGTCTAGATATCCAGAGGTTACAGGACACAAAGTTAACAAGCAGGCCCCTAGCTCCCAGCCTGAGAAACATGGTACATCTGTACCCCAGAAGCAGAAATCCTCTCTAAAAATTCAGGACATAGGCAATCACAATGGGCAAGAAGGAATCTGTGAAATCAAGATTGATGTGATCCTATTACAGTGATCAGGAACAACCAAATTCAGGGGACAACATGGACTCTATACTCACACCTGCAACCACAGATGGAAATATAAACTCCTTTCAAGCCCAAAAAGTATTCTTGGAGAAGCTTAAGAAAGGTTTAAAAAGCCGAATTAGAGAAGTAGACGATAAATTTAAATCTACAGTGACCAAATTGGAAAAAAAAAATCTCACTGAAGAAAACGAATCCTTAAAAAATTAAATTGGTGAACTGGAACAGGAGGTTCAAAATCTAACTAGAGAAAATACCTCCCTAAAAATGAAAACTGAACATATGGAAAAGGAGCTTCAAAAACTAACCAAGGAAAATAATTTACTAAAAATTAGAATCAGTCAAATTAGAGCTAAGAACTCTGTGGTGCATCAAAGGTCAGTCAAACAAAACATAAAGACTGAAAAAATTAGAAGAAAGTGTAAAGTATCTCACTGGAAAAACAACTCACCTGGAGAACAGATCCAAAAGAGATAACCTAAGAATTACTGGTCTACTGGAAAGCCATGATGTAAAAAGCAGCCTGGACAGCACCTTCCAAGAGATTGTCAAAGAAAACTGTCCTGAGGTCCTAGAATCAGAGGGTAAAATAGTTATCCAAAGAATTCACCACAATCCTCCTGAAAGAGATCCCAAGTTGAAAACTCCAAGAAATGTAGCAGCCAAATTCCAGAATTACAAAGTCAAGGGAAAATACTGCAAGCAGCCAAAAAGAAACAATTCAAATATAGTGGAACTATAGTCAGGATTACACAGGATCTAGCAGCATCTACATTAAAAGATCATAGGGATTGGAATTTGATATTTTGTAAGGCAAAAGAGCTAGGACTGCAACCGAGAATCAACTACCCAGCAAAACTGAGCATAATCTCTCAGGCAAGGAGATTGTCATTTAATAAAATAAGGGACTTCCAGACTTACCCAATGAAAAAGACAGAGCTCAATGGAAAATTTGATCTCCAAATACAAGACTCAAGAAAGACATAAAAAGATAAACAAGGAAAACACACATTCACTCACACACACACATTCACACACGCACATTACTTGGGATTCAATAAGAGCAAATTGATTACATCCTTATATGAGAAGCTGATACCTGTCCATATCGAAATTTATATAATTATCATGACATTTCAAAAGGATATACATAGATAGAGGGCGTGGGTATAAATGAACTAATCTGATGATAAAAAAAACCTTATTAATGGGTACAAAAGGATTGTAATGGGAGAAAAGGAAAGGATGAGGCAGAAAAAGGTAAAATATGCCACATGAAGAGGCATAAAAATATACTATAGTAGAGGGGAAGGAGGGAGGGAGACGAACATCATATGAACTTTACTCTCTTTGGTTCTGGTTCAAAGAGGGATCAACATAACTGGCTAAGTTTAGGACACTAATGTGAAAAGACACAAAAACTCAAAGGAGGGAGGGAGAGGAGCACTGTATGAAGTTTACTCTCATTGATTTGGGTTCAAGTAGGGAATAACATACTCTGTTAAGTATAAAAATCCATTGTGCCCTACAGGCAATAGGAAGGGTAAGTGCAGGGTAAAAAAGGTGGGGAGGGTTTAGAAAGAAGGGAAATAGTACTAAGGGGAAAGGGTAGATAAAGAGGGGGGGGCTCAGGGAGGGATTGCTATGGGAGGCAGTGGTCAAAAAGAAAACTCTTAAGGGGGGAAAGGAGAAGGAAGAAACAAAAACATAAATGGGAGAGAATGGGATGGAGGGAAAGACACAGAGAGTAATCATAACTGTGAATGTGAATGGGATGAACTCTCAAAAAAAAAAACAGAGATGGATAGCAGAATGGATTAAAAAACATAATCCTACAATATGCTGTCTACAAGAAACACACTTGAAACAAGTGGATATGCAAAGGGTAAAGGTAAAAGGCTGGAGTGGAATATATTATGCTTCAGCTAAAGTAAAAAAAAAAAGCAGGGGTAGCAATCCCCATTTCAGATAAAACAAAAGCAAAAAAGATATAATTAAAAGAGATTAGGACAGAAACTATATCCTACTATAAGGTAATATGGAGAATGAAGCAATTTCATTACTGAACATATATGCACAAAGCAATATAGCATCCAGATTCTTAGAGGAGAAGTCAAGGGAATTGGAGGAAGAAATAGATAGCACAACTATACTAGCTGGGGACCTCAATCTCCTCCTCTCTGAACATGATAAATCTAACTTCAAAATAAATAGGAAAGAAGCTAAGGAAGTGAATATGATTTTATTGAGGCTAGACATCATAGATCTCTGGAGAAAACTGAATGAGGATAAAAAGGAATATACCTTCTTTACAGAGCTATATGGCACATACACAAAAATAGACCATGTACTAAGGCATAAAAATGTCACAATTCAGTGCAGAAAGACAGAAATATTAAATACAGCATTCTCAGATCATGATACAATAAAAATCATATGTAATAAAGGGCCATGGAAAGATAGACTAACAACTAATTGGAAACTAAATAATTTAATGCTAAAGAATGAGTGGGTCAAACAAGAAATTATAAAAAGAATCAGGAACTTCATTCAAGAGAATGATGATAATGAGACAACATACCAAAATTTGTGGGATGCAGCAAAGGCAATTCTTAGGGGAAGTTTTATATCTCTGAATACATACATACATGAATAAATTACAGAAAAGGGAGGTCAATGAGTTGGGCATGCAGTTGAAAAAGCTAGAAAAAGAACAAATTAAAAATCCTCAATTAAATACTAAATTAGAAATAATGAAAGCCAAAGGAGAGATTAATAAAATTGAAATTAAGAAAATTATTGAATTAATAAATAAAACTAAGAGCTGGCTTTATGAAAAAAAGAAACAACAAAAAAAATTGATAGACTTTTAGTCAATATGACAAAAAAAGAAAGAAGGAAACCAGATTATGAGTACCAAAAAATGAAAAGGATGAATCCACCTCCAATGAAGAGGTAATTAAAACAATAATTAGGAATTATTTTGACCAATTGTATGCACATAACTTTTACAATCTTAGTGAAATGGATGAATATTTACAAAAATGTAAGTTGCCAGATTAACTGATGAGGAAGTAAATTACTTAAATAACCCCATCTCAGAAAAAGAAATCAAATAAGCCATCAATGAACAAACTCCCTAGGGGGAAAAAAAAAACCCTCCAGGACCAGATGGATTTACCAGCAAATTCTATCAAACATTTAAAGAACAATTGATTTCAATACATTGTTGAAGAAGGAGTCCTACAAAATTCTTTTTATGACACAAATATGGTACTGCTATCTAAATCAGGAAGAGATAAAACACAGAAAGAAAATTATAGAGTAATTTCCCTTATGAATATAGATGCAAAATTTTTGAATAAAACATTAACAAAAAGACTGCAGCAACTTATTAGAAGAATAATACACTTTGATCAGGTAAGCTTTATTCCAGGAATGCAAGGGTGGTTCAATATTAGGAAAACCATCAGTATAATTTATCACATCAACAATAAAACCAGTAGAAACCTTATGATTATCTCAACAAATGCATAAAAGGCTTTTGACAAAATTCAACACCCATTCCTATTAAAACATTAGAAAATATAGGAATAAATGGAGTGTTCCTTAAAATAATAGGTAGCATCTATTTGAAGCTATCAGCAAGTATTATATGTAATGGGGATAAACTAGAAGCATTTCCAATAAGATCAGGGGTGAAACAAGGAGGTCCACTATCATTCTTCTTATCCAATCTGGTACTAGAAATGTTAGCAGTAGCAATTAGAGAAGAAAAAGAAATTGAAGAATCAAATTGGGCAAAAAAGAGACTAAGCTATCACTCTTTACAGATGATATGATGATATACTTAGAGAATCCTAGAGAATCAAGTAAAAAACTACTTGAGATAAGAAATAAATTTGGCAAAGTTGCAGGTTATAAAATAAACTCACACAAATCCTCAGCATTCCTAAACATTTCCAACAAAATCCAACAGCAAGAAATTAAAAGAGAAATCCCATTTAAAGTGACTGTAGACATTATGTAATATTTGGGAAACTACCTGTCAAAACAAACTCAGGACCTATATGAACACAACTACAAAACATTTTTCACATAAATAAAGTCACATCTAAACAAATTAATTAAACAAAAAACATCAATTCCTCATGCTGGGATGAGCTAATATAATAAAAGTGACAATTTTTCCTAAATTAAATTACATATTTAGTCCCATACCAATCAATTTATGAAAAAATTACTTTATAGAGCTAGAAAATATAGTAACAAAATTCATTTGGAATAACAAAAGGTCCAGAATATCAAGAGAATTAATGAAAAGAATTAGGGAAGGTGGCCTAGCCATACCAGATTTTAATCTGTATTATAAAGCAGCAGTCACCAAAACTACTTGGCACTGGCTGAGGAGCAGAGTAGTTGATCTATGGAATAAATTGGATACTTGAGACTTAGCAGTCAATGGTTATGTTAATCTACTGTTTCATAAACCCAAAGACACCAGTTTTGGGCATAAGAACTCAGTATTTGACAAAATCTACTGTGAAAACTAGAATACAGTATGGCAGAAATAGACCATTATCTATCACCATATACCAAAATCAAGTCTAAATGAGTGCATGATCTAGGTATACAGACTGATACTGTAAGCAATCTGGGAAAGCAAGGAATAGGTTACCTGTCAGATTAATGGAGAAGGGAAGATTTTATGGCCAAACAAGACTTAGAGAGCATTGTAAAATGCTAAATGGATAATCTTGATTATATTAAATTGAAAAGTTTCTGTACAAACAAAGCCAATATAACCAAAATTGAGAAGGAAGTGGGAAATTGGGAAAGAATTTTTACAACCAGTGTCTCTGATAAAGTCCTCATTTCTAAAATCTACAGAGAACTGAGTCAAATCCATAAGTATATAAATCATTCCCCAACTGATAAAAGGTCAAAGGAGATGAACAGGCAATTTTTAGAGGTAGAAATTAAAGACATCAACAAGCATATGAAAAGGTGCTCTAATTCACTATTGATTAGAGAAACTGCAAATCAAAACAACTCTGAGGTACCACATCTCGC
The DNA here is from genome assembly GCA_028627135.1 of Pseudochirops cupreus. NCBI lineage: Eukaryota > Metazoa > Chordata > Mammalia > Diprotodontia > Pseudocheiridae > Pseudochirops > Pseudochirops cupreus. Next base: position 58,417,979 of record CM053581.1, on the reverse strand, counting down.
CAGTCAGACTGACTAAGATGACAAAACAGGAAAATGACAAATGCTGGAGAGGATGTGGAAAAATTGGAACACTAAAACATTTTTGGTGGAGTTGTGAACTCATTCAACCATTCAGGAACTATGCCCAAAGTGCTATAAATAATTGCATACCCTTTGACCCAGTAATACTGGGTTTGTATCCCAAAGAGATCATAGAAGGGGGAGGAAGACCCGTATATACAAAAATATTTATTAGAAGTCTTTTTGTGGTAGCAAAGATATAGAAATTAAGGGGATGGGGCAGAGACAAGACGGTGGCATAAAAACACTGCAACTCCTCAAGCTCCCCCCGATACCACCTCAAATACCTATAAAATATGACTCTAAACAAATTTTAGAGCTCTAGACTCCACAAACATGATGAAGTAACAAAGCTCCTGCTGAAGGCAGCCAGGCAGGTGGTCATTTCAGAGCTCTGGAAGCAAAGCCCAGCCCCATGTGGTTTCAGGGTGTCCAGGAGAAGCCTCAACTGTAGCGTTCAGGAGAGTGGATCATCAGCAGCTGTGACAATTTCCAGAATCACCAACCCATAAGAGCCAAGGACAAAGGGAAAAGGTCAGTGGAACTAGGCAAAATTTGGGTAAGAGGGTGAGGCTTAACAGCCTCCAGAGTTAGCATCAGTCTGAAGTGGTGGCCCTGCAGCCACCTCCACATGGTTGCTTCAGAAGCTCTCAGCCTGCAGGTTGCAGGTGGGCCAAGCAATCATTCAGAGGCCAAGTGCTCTTCCCTAGACCTGCCTGGATTGGATCAGGATCTTGGGTGGTGGTCCTGAGGTGTATTTTCAGTGAGTCAAAGCTGGTGGTTGCTGTAAAAAATGGCGGGCTTCTCATAGCTACGGCAGTTGTGAAAACCCCAGTGATATGGGACAGAAACTCTGAAACTCTGAAAGCAGAGTTTTATTACTGAGCCCAAAAGCCACATAATTGACTGGCAACATGAGCAGGCAAAGGAAGCAAAACAAGCCCAGCAATACAACTTTAGATTGCTTCTTTGGGGACAAAAAAGACCAAAGTATGGAATGGGGGGAAGACAACACAGTCAAAACTCCCACACCAAAAATTTCCAAGAAAAATACGAACTGGAGAGAGTCCATAGAGGAGCTTAAAAAAAGAATCGGAAAACCAAATAAAAGAAGTGGAGGAAAAATTTGGGAGAGAAATGAGAATGATGCAAGAAAATCATGAAAAGAGAGTCAACAACCTGACTGAAGAAAATAACACCTTAAAAAAAAAAACTAACTCAAATGGCAAAGGAGGCCCAAAGGGCCAATGAGGAGAAGAAAACCTTAAAAAGTCAAATTTGCCAGATTGAAAAAGAATCTCAAAAGCTTGCTGAAGAGAATAATTCCTTCAGAATTAGAGTGGAGCAAATGGAAGCAAATGACTTTGTGAGAAATCAAGACATTATTGAGCAGATCTAAACAAATGAAAAAATAGAAGGCAATGTGAAATATCTTATTGAAAAAAACCACTGACCTGGAAAATACATCCAGGAAAGATAATTTAAATATTATTGGACTACCTGAAAGCCATGTTCAAAAAAAGAACCTAGAAATCATCCTTCAAGAAATTCTCAAGGAAAATTGCCCTGATATTTTAGAACCAGAGGGCAAAATAAAACTTGAAAGAATTCACCGATCACTTCTTGGAAAGGATCTCAAAAAGAAAACTCCTAGGAATGTTATAGCCAAGTTCGGGAGTTTCCAGATCAAGGAGAAAATATTACAAGCTGCTGCCAAGAAGAAACAATTTGAATACTGTGGAAACACAATTAGGATAACCCAGGATCTAGCAGCTTCTACAGTAAGGAATCGAAGGGCCTGGAATATGATATTCCGGAGATCAAGGGAGCTACAATTAAAACCAAGAAACACCTACCCAACAAAAATGAGTACAATGTTCCAGGGGAAAATATGGTCATTCAATGAGGTAGAGGACTTTCAAGAATTCTTGCTGAAAAAAACAGAACTGTAAAGAAAATTTGACACTCAGATACAAGAAACATGAGAAGGTAAACATGGAAAAGAAATCATAAGGAACTTATCAAAGTTGAACTATTTACATGCCAATGTGGAAAAAT
>CM053581.1:58399719-58415361 GCA_028627135.1 Pseudochirops cupreus | reverse complement strand
GTTTTGCTGGGTAGGTGATTCTTGGTTTTAATCCTAGCTCCTTTGACCTCCAGAATATCATATTCCAAGCCCTTCTATCCCTTAATGTAGAAGCTGCTAGATCTTATTTTATCCTGATTGTGTTTCCACAATATTCAAATTGTTTCTTCTTGGCTGCTTATAACATTTGCTCCTTGACTTGGGAACTCTGGAATTTGGCTATAATATTCCTAGGAGTTTTATTGGGGGGATCTTTTTCAAGAGGTAATAAGGAATTCTTTCAAGTTCTATTTTGCCTTCTTGTTCTAAAATATCAGGGCAATTTTCCTTTGAGAATTTCTTGAAGGATGCTTTATAGGTTCTTTTTTTGATCATGGCTTTCAGGTAGTACAAAAATTTTTAAATTATCTCTCTTGAATCTATTTCCCAGGTTGGTAGTTTTTCCAACGAGATATTTCACGTTGTCTTCTATTATTTTCATTTTGTTTGGATCTCTTTTGTCATGTCTTGATTTGTCATAAAGTAATTTGCTTCCACTTTCTCCAGTCTAATACTGAAGGAATTATTCTCTTCAGTGAGCTTTTGAAATTCCTTTTCCATCTGGGAAATTCTGCTTTTTGAGGCATTCTTCTCCTCATTGGATTCTTGGGTCTCTTTTGCCATTTGAATTAGCCTATTTTTTTAGGTATTGTTTTCTCCAGTCAGGTTTTTGAGTCTCTTTTCATAATTTTCTTGCATCCTTCTCATTTCTCTTCCCAATTTTTCCTCCACTTCTCTTACTTGATTTTCAAAATCCTTCCTGATCTCTTCCACGGCCTGCAAGCAGTTCATATTTTTCTTGGAAGCTTTTGATGCAGGAGTTCTTACTTCTTTGTCTTCCTCTTGTTCCATGCTTTGATACTTTTTATCCCCAAAAAGGAGTGTAAGATTTGATTTCTGTGCTTGCTTTGCTTCCTCTGCTTGCTCATGTTGACACTCAATTACTTGATCTTTGAGCTCTTTCACATGGTAAAAGTCTGCTTCCAGAGAGGAGAGCTTTGTCCCGAATTGCTGGGCTTTTCACAGCTGCTGGAGCTATTAGTTGAGTGCCCCCTCTTAAGTCCCCACAAGCTCTAGCTGACTGGCCACATGCCCCAGGACATCTACCCAAGACCATGATCCATATCCAAGCAGGTTAAATCCAGAGTGATTACCCTCTAAATGGTTGTTTAGTCCCCCTACTCTCTGCAGGCCAAGTGCACTGAAATCATCTGCTTTGTGGCTACACAGGCTCTAAGCCTCTGCTGCTTCTTGTCCCAGGGGCAGGGGCCAGCCCAGACCCTTGCATCCCCTCCTCACCCACAACTCCATCAGAATTCCACACTAACCTTTTACTTGCTCTTAGGTGTTTAGGAGTTGGTAAGTCTGGAAAGCGCCACAGCTGCTGGTGATTTACTCTCCTGAAGTCTGCTCAGGCACTGCTGTTTGGGCCCTCCCTGAGGCTGAAATCATGGCTCACAGGTGCCTGGGCTCAGCTCCCAGTAGGCTGAGATGGACCCTTCCTGTAGGCCTGCCAGGCTGCCTTCAGTGGGAGATTTGTTTCTCTCTGTCACTTTGTGGGTTCTGTAGCTCTAAAATTTGTTTAGTCATATTTTGTAGGTATTTGAGGTGGTAGTGGGGGAAGCTCAAGGAATTTTCCTGTTTTGATTCTGCCATCTTGGCTCCACCCCTCTCCTTTTTTATTTTAAAGAAACCAGAACCATTTGTGAGAAAAATCCAATAGACTAAAGCAGTCACCTGAGCTAAGGATCTCAGTAGAGCTTTTTGAAACATTGATTTGACAATTCTCTATGCACCAACATCCCTTACTACTCTTATTAGATCTTTCCATTAGAATATGAAGGCCTTGAGGGTAAGGACTTTATTTGTATGTCTTTTTCTCTTCAGTCTTAGCACAGTGCTTGCAATTTATTTAGTGCTTAGTTTATTAATTTAAATTGTCTTGACTCCTAAAGTACATTCTTATTTCCGGTTACTTAACACTAATGTATCCCAAGTCTTAGGGGCGGCTAGGTGGCACAGTGGATAGAATACTAGGCCTAAGTCAGCTTATAAGTTCACACCTGGCCTCAGAAACTTACTAGTTGTGTGAACCTGGGCAAGTCACTTAACCCTGTTTTCCTCAGTTCCCCATCTGTAAAATGCACTGGAGAAGAAAATGGTAAACTACTTCAGTATCTCTGCCAAGAAAACCTCATTTGGGGTCATAGAGAGCTGAACATGACCGAAAAATGACTTAACATCAATATAGTGAAAAGTAGAACGGATGTGGAGACTGAAAAATGACTAAACAACAAATACAATCCTAAGCTTTTCTTTTCTGACTCTTGTGCAGCTGCCACCTCTTGCAAGCCCTTATCAGCTTCCATCTGGACTATTGCAAAAGCTTTCTCATTTGTATCCATGCCTCTGATCTCTCCCCACTCCAATTCATTCTCCACTTAGTTGCAAAAGTAATTTTTTTTTCTAAAGTATATGTCTGATCATGTTATCCCTCCCACCCCAATTCAACAAACTTCAGTGATTCCTTATTATCTCCTGGACCAATGTGAAATAGTCTATTTGGTATGTAAAGCCTATCATACTGTGGGCTCTTTATCTTTACAGTCTCCTTAAATTTTATTCCCTTCCAGTACTTTTCCCATCCAATGACACTGGCCCTGTTGTTGCTCACACATGACACTCCATGCATATCTACTTTAGTAACTTTATTCCTCAGATGTTCTCTTGGCTTCCCTGGTCTCCATCAAAACTCAATTTTAATCATACTTTCTGTAAGGCACCTTTTCCAGTCTGTCTGCATCCCCTTTCCTCTTTTAGTAGCTTTCCTTTGAGGTCACCTTCAAGTTATGTTGCATTCATCTTACATGTATATATGCATATATAGTGGTATATGCCTTTAGTAGTTCCATAAGACTAGAGGAATGTATAGGTTTCTGAGGATGTAAGATTCTCCAAAGAGGGAAATAGAGTTCTGTCTCTACACAAGTTGTGCTTTCTGTTGGAGAAATAGCCCTTGCCTTGTTTTTGTTTCATTCTTAGCTTGTGTACCTTCATGGAAGCTGGAAGTATATCTCCCTGTATTCTGGAAACTTAAACATTAATCAAATTCTGATACCCCCTATGAATATCCTTTGTAGGAGCAGGATTCCCACACCCCACGATGGTTTGTGTGAAAAATCCCCAAGATTAAATCCAGTCCATCTAATATTAGTGTGAAGCGCTAAGTCTTATATCATAGATAGCATCTAAAATGCTGTATAGTAAAGCAACTCTTAGTTTCCAGGTCTTTGACACATTTTTAAAAATGCTATCACCACAATGTTAGAGATATGTGAGTATAATAGAAAGATCGCTGATCAACAGTTAATTATTAAGGGCTAACTTAAGGACTGTGCACTGTGCTTAGCACAAAAGATAAAATGAAAAGGAAAATATAGCCCCTGCCTTCAGTCAGCTCACATTCTCACGAGGAGGCAGCTTGGAAGTTATTGTTTATTCTTCAAAGAAAACCAGGGGCATCGTGATGTTGAGGTCAAGGTACAGTGTGTTCAGCTGTGCCTGACCAGTCCAATAGGAGTTCAGAAGATGCTACCACTGGTCGGGCACAAGCAGTCCTTTAGGATATTTGGGATGGATATGTCTAAATTTGTACAGCTCATGTTTCCTTTGTGTTACTGAGATTCTGTTTTGCTCATGGAGTACAGGGCCTCCTTTGATGTAGGCATTCCATGCTGTGTAGCTCTGTGCTAGCATCTTCCATATCTCACAAATGATACTAAATTTCTTCAGATAGACCTTGAGAGTGTCCTTGTACCACTTCTTCTGACCTCTGTGTGAGCATTTGCCTTTTACAAGTTCTATGTAAAACAGTTTTTAGGTAAGCATGCATTTGGTATTTCTGCTAAGTGACTATCTCATTAGAGTTGCTCTCTGTACAGTAGTGTGAATGCTTGACAGGTCAGCTTGAAAGAGAACCTAAGTGTTTGGTACTTATCTTGCCAGGTGACCTTCAGAATCTATGTAAGACAATTCAAATGGAAAGCAGTTAAGTTTTCTAGCATTACATTGAGACGCTGTCCATTTTTACAGGCATACAACAGTGAAGTTAGCATAGTGGCTCTGTAGATCTTCAGTTTTCTATGCAGTCTAATACTTCTTCTCTCCCACATTTTCCTTCAGAGTCTCCCAGTGATCTACTTCTGGCAATGCACAGCAACCTCATCATCTATGTGAACATCACTGGAAAGTATATTGCCACAGTAAGTGAATTTATCCCCAGCATTCAAAATTTCTCCATTTACTATGTCTAGTGGTTGAATGTATGGATGGTGTGGTGGTGGAAGAACTGTTTTCTTGGCGTCAGACCAAAATTAGCACAAATGATAGATAAATATAAGTGGAGGATAAAATTGGAGGGAACGTACTAGATCATAGGGATTGGGGAATAATCAGTAAAACCAGACTAAAAACCACATGAAGAAGTTGTGATTTGGAATTAGTCCTGATAGAGTCCAAGAAAATCTGTTGTGAGTGATGAGGAAGGAGTGGAAGGTAAAGAGGAAGAATCGCCAGGGCAAAAGATATGTGCAATCAACATCTAGAAGACCAGAAAGCACTTGGAGGAGGAATAAAGTGTAAGAAAATTGCAAAATGTAAGAAGAAGGCATATTGGTAAAGGCTTTAAATGCTAAACATAGACTTTTATATTTGATCCTTGAGGTAACAGCAGAACACTGGAATTCATTGAGTGAGGTCTGGAGCAATGGAGAAATGACATTATCTTACCTGTTTTAAAAGGAAAAATCTTTGATTCTTGGCCCTAATGGAAGAAGAAAACTTCAGGAAAAGAAAATTAATTAAAAGGAGTATATTAAGAAATATACCAATTCACAAAACATTGGTGGGATGTCTGTTGAGACCAACAAAGGATTCAAAACTTGGACAGCTTTTAAATACAACTTTGTGTAATAAGAAGATTATTCCCAAAAGGCACACTTTTATAAAGGTTATTTTGTCTCAGTTCCTCCCCTTTGCCACATAATAAAGAAATGGGATGGGAGATAAAGGGATGGGATGAACTCACGTGTGACTACCTACACATTGCCAGGTAGGGCAAGGCGATGAAAAGTGCATGTCTCAGACTAACAGATGCCTCCCCAACAGATTAATTAACATTATGTGCTGACTTGAAGGTATGTACAGAGACAAGAAAGACTGAAACAATGGGATCATTTAAACTGCCTCAGCATAGATTTCAATACCTGCATTTTAGGAAAATGACTGTCATTTGAGTTTGAAGATCTAGGATTGAATCACTTTTTGATCTTTTCTGAGTGTTTGTGAAAAAAAATTGAAATTCAAGTTACTTACTTATTAAATTGGGTTAATATGTGTCAGGATTACAATTATGAAAGTCCATTTTACTCTTGTAGAATTAATAATAATAGTGATAATGATAACCAGCATTTATATAGTACTTTATACTTTACAAAGTTCATGACACATAGTATCTTGTTTTATAAACAGAACAAGCATGGGAAGAAGGTACAGTTATTATCCCCACTTTTCAGATGTGGAAACTGAGGCAGAGAGGTCAAGTGCCTTGTTCAGGATTACAAAGCTAGTAGATGTTTGAAGTTGGATTTGAACTCAGGTCTTTTGGACTCTAAGTTTAGTGTTATAACCACTTTACCACTCAACTGCTATACAAAATAGGATCTGATTTAAAATAAAGTATTATGTAAGAGTTGTGAAGTAAAAGCTAGTTTCTATTGTGGGGAGAGGGGGAGGTTTGGAGTGAATTCATGGAGGAGGCAGTATTTGACCTGATTTCTACAGTATTCATAGAGTTTTAGCTTATGAAAATGTTATGGTGACAGTATTCTAGGTAGGCATAAGAAAAAAACCTGCATGCACAAAAACATGAAGGCAATAAATCAGGGCACTTAATTGGCAAACAGTAAATAATCCAATTTGGTTAAAGGAAGCTTCATTGGAATAGTTCAGTCATGTGAACTGAGAGAAAAACATTATCTCTCATTGTCCTTACTGTTTCTGTTTTGGATATGTTACTTGTTTCATTTCATTAGGCAGTTTGACACAGTAAAAGGAATACTGGATTTGGAAATCTGGAGACCTACTAATCCCAGCTTTCCAATTCAATTCTCTGGCTTTGGGAGTGTTACTTTGCCCCTCTAGGTCTCAATTTCTTATCTGTCAAATGAGAGACTTGTGCTAGATGAGGTACTTCATTTCAGTTCTAAAATTAGGTCATCTCTGAGACTTTCTTTGATCTGTGAATCTTTATATACTATGTGATTACATGGTAAATTATACCCCAAGAGGAGATGAGAGGAGGCTGGATCTCAGAATATGAGTCATTGCTCTCCTCAGCTATCAGTCTCCTCTTGATCGAAGCAGACATAGCTAAGAAAGGCATTGCTTAGGGTTGACTACCCTGGGATGGGACCAGTACTAACTAAAGTAACCAAAGTGCAAGTCAGTTAATAGACAGCACTGACTAAGGACTTACTATGTGAAAGGTACTATATTAAGCTCAAGGAATACAGACAAAGACAAAAAACAGCTCCTACACTTGAGGAGTTCATCATAGGGGAGGAGGAGTGAGGGAGGAGAGAGGACACAAAATGCAAACCCCTATGGACAAAGAAGACATAGAAAAGTTAGACTGGGAGTAATCTCAAAGGGAAGTGTAATGGTAATCATTCACAACCCCAATGCCTTCACCCTTCAACCAAGTTTTTCCTGGTACATTGCTGGGTTGAAGGAGACCTTCTGTTATGGGTTCAAACCATTATCAGTGATGTTCCCCCAGTTTTAGGGGTCTATGGTTGTGTGAGAAAAGAAAGGGCAGTGTATGAGAAAGATGTGGTGAATTTAGAATTAATAGGGCTTGCCAATAGATAGGATATGGGGGAGAGGTGGTGACAGTGAAAAGCAATGAGAAATTTAGCGTGAAATATACCTTGAAGATGATGATATTCTCAACATTAAAAGAGAAGTTAGGAAGAAGGGAGGGCTTTTTAAGGAAAATATAATGAGTTTAGTTTTGGGCATGTTGAGCTTGAGTTGCCTATACAACTAATTTAAGATATCCCATAGGCAGTTGGATATGAGAATGAAGAGGTCAGATTACAGAAGATTTAGGAGTTACGGAGAGGAAAGGTCTTCTACAATAAGTGCTTCCATTCCTTTCCTTTGACACCCTTCTTAATTCTCAACTGTAACTGTGGTAGTGTTTGGCAAATAAGAGAATAATGCAATCTTTGGAGAGAAGAGTTTCAGTTGAATAATAAGATCAGAATTTAGACCACAGAGATTAAAGAAGAGAATAAGATCAAAAGTCATGGAATCACAAGTTGGATATGTCTTTCTCAAGAAGTTTAATCATGAGAGGCACCAGAAGTCTCATTTTTCGTCTAGGTTAATAATCATTTTCTTTTTTCATGTCTATCAAAACATCAAACTTCTGGGTATTTAATGCCTTATAATGAGATTTATGTCAATAGTACAGACTTTTGGAATTGTACTAGGGAAATGTTAAAGTTTTGAACACTTGAAAATCCATAGATTTTTATTTGGTTTGATTTTAAAGTTCTTAACTCCTATTTAAAGCCCGTTCTAGATGGTTATTTAAAGAGGAGTAGCACCTCTGGTGTGAGGACTTGCTGAACTCTTTTCAGTGATGTTCAAATACCTTTCATGTCCACCAGCAACCTAACCCTCATCTGTAGCTCCAAAAAGGCGTAACATGCATAGTGGCCACAACCTGGTAAAACCACTTCAGCAGATGGACTAAACAAGGTTGATGTTAACCAACAGGCCTCAAACCCATTGGTGAGTTAGGGGGATGTTTACCACAAGCACGTGAAGACTTCTCCAAATGAAATGGTGTATGAGAACAGCTGAAATAGGTGCAATGTAGAGCTCAGAGCTTGGTAGAGCATCAAAGATGCCAAGGTCATTCACTGCATTCTGGGCCAACGGCAGTTATCTTGACTTTTGTGTTGCATTCAGATTTTGTGACTTTGGAAGAGAGAGTGAAGCTGATGATTTTGTGCAACTCTACCTCATTTAAATTCAATTCACACACAAGTCAAGACCTCACCCTGTGAAGTCATTGGTACTCTTTGAAAATGAAGAACAAACAGTCACAACAGGGAGAATAAATACAATCAATTCTCAAATTCTCAGAGACGTCGTTCCTTTAAAATAACACAGAAGTAAAAAAAAGCAAACAAACAAAAACAACACATGAATGTTGTTACATTGAACCAATGGAAAACAGGAGCTAACAAGTTCCCTTGACCATTAAAAACTGTAATCTTTCACTAGAGGTAGTTGTATTATGAAAGAGGGGAAAACTTTTTCATGTCATCAGTTTTATTTTGTATCCTGCATATTATGGGTTACTTCATGGTTACTGTGTTAGGAAAAGTGCATATTGTTAGAATTAGTGTTTTGTTATTAAAAAAAAATTGTATGCAGAAAAGTACAGCTATTTGTATCTACTCTCCTCATTTGGGCTTCTGGAATAGAAGATTCTGGGTGTGAGAGAGCAGAGAAGCCCTTGGGAGAGTCCAGTTTTCCCTTCTGGTTTCCCAGCAATACTGAGTAACCCCCATCCCTTCCCAGGTAACCTGTATCATCTTGCCCCAGCCTTACTCACTGGGGAGGAAGAAAGGAGCTAATCCCTTAGTATCAATGACAGGGAATTCACCCTTGGATATTCACTGAACTATCCCAAGAGTAGCCACAGGATGACTCTGCTTTGGAGGCATAATTGCAACACAAAAATTGAGTGTTAAAACAATGAAATCATTCAATGAATGCATGGGTGCTCTTTGCAATGGTTGGATAATTGAGACCAGTGAAACACCTAGTAGGATAGCAATTACTGCAAAATTTGTTTGCATCACTCCTCTCTTTCTCTCTTTTTCCCCCTACCATGAATAGCCTCAAATGTGCACATTGTCAAAACAAAAGTAAAAGTGAGCCTACCAATAAAATCATACGAATGCTTTAAGTTGTGAAAGTTAAAGGCATAAAAGTTGAGAACTGACCATATAAATGATTGACTAGAGAAAAAGGAAGATATGGTCATGTTTTTAGGTAGCAGGGAGCAGCCAATAGATAAGGAGAGATTGAGGATAAATGTGAGAGTGGGGACAATAGGGAGGAAAATTTACAGGAGAACATGGGGTGGAATGGGATCACTTGTACATATAGTGGGGTTTGCCTTGGAAAGGAGAAAGGTCATCTCATCATGTGAGACTGAGTGAAGGAATCCAAGTGATATGAGTGAGGAGGGATGAAGAAGAGGATCTAAGTGATTGGCTTCACTTTTTTTAGTGAAATATGAGACAAAATTCTCACCTCAGGGTTTGGAGAGGGGGAGTCATGGATGATTTGAGGAAGGATGGAAAGGCTTGGGAAAGTTGGGGTGGTGACTGAACTAGTAAATCAATTGAGGTTTAATAGAAGATTCATTGGAAACTTAATCATGGCTAGAATTTTCTATTCCATAGTTAGAAATGACGACTCAGTTTTCACAGATCGTGAGAATCAGAGATATTTGAATATAACTTCTCCAACTTCAAATTCATTGCCTTTTCCATTGTACCATGCTTCCTTACTGAATATCTTAAGTATGTTTATAGCTATATACTTTACCAGTTGTGTTAGGGAAAAAAAAAGGAGGGAAATTGCTTTTTCCAAAAAGTCATGGGATAATATAATTCTAGAGCTGCAAATGGCCCTTAGAATCTTGAATATTAAAGTGGGAAGAGATCTTAAAATGTTACAATCATAGAGTATTAGATATCAAAGTGACTGACTTTAGAACATGGAGATGAACCTGAACATGAACATGAACACTTTAGAACATGGAATGTGAGACCTCAAAAAGACCTTTGACATTAAATAATCCAGTATGTTCTTTATTCAATTTAAGGAATTTAGAAGTGAAGTGACCTACACGAAGTTGTAGAGTAGTTTGTGGCAAAGCTAGTACCAGAACCCACATCCTCCCGCACCCAGTCTGGTATCCTTACTACCATTCCACACAGTTCCTAAAGGAAAAGTAATAACTTTTTTTTTTGGAGGGAGGAAGGCAAGGCAATTGGGATTAAATGACTTGCCCTAGGTCCCATAGCTAGTTAAGTATCAAGTGTCTGAGGTAGGATTTGAACTCAGGTCCTTCTGCCTTCAGGGCCGGTTCTCTATTCACTGTCACCTAGCTGCCCCCAAAATAATTACTTTGATTCACTCTTCATAACCCTTTCCTTGGTGAATGATCCCATTCTACATGCCACGGGATCACAGATTAGATCTCAAAGAATATTGAAAATATTACCCAATTCTCGTCCACAACAAGAGTTAAAAGGACCTCAAATTCATCAACAAAATTATATTTTAAATACATGGAACATAAAGAGAAAAGGAAATATATTTGCTTTCTAAGAAAATTCATTGTCCTTTGAAGTACTTAATATTAAAGAATCACTTTAAGCAGCAAAGAGATTGCATTAAAACTTTTTGTTTGATAGTTAATTTATGGTATCTTTATTAGTGACAAAGAATAGTTCCTTGGGGGTTGTATAAATATAATTAGATTATCACAAACTGTCATTGGTTGGGTTTGTGTTTCTTAAATATGCCTACAACACCACCTACAAATGTAAACCACTAAGGGTTAAATATACATGCACAGGTGCGCACGTGCACACACGCATGCACACACACAAACTGAACAAACACCTTTGGGGAGGGCACAAAACAAAAATAAACAAAATCAAAAAATCATGAGCCTAGTATTTATAATAGAGCTCTTCAAAGGAAGAAATAGAGGTGGAGGGATCAAATGTGACCGTTTTGGTAACAAATACATCAGGATTTGGGTATCCAAAAGAGTTGTGTTCTCTTTGTAGCAATCTTCTCCAGTGTTTTCCTTGTTCAGGCTGTATCAGTTGTATCAAAATTTTTGTGACCCCATTTGAAGTTTTCCTGGCAAAGATACTGGAGTGATTTGTCATTTCCTTCTCCGGCTCATTTTACAGATTGGGAACTGAGGCAAATAGGTTTAAATGACTTGCCCGCGGTCACACAGCTAGTAAATGTCTAAGACCACATTTGAACTCAGACCCAGCATTCTATTCACTGTGCCCCCTAGCTGCCCATCCCACATCTATTTGTAAGAGACTGCTTTAGATAAGAAACAGAAAATGGACTAGTGGTGGGGATAGGGAGTGTTTGAAGGAGCCAAAAGGCCTGAGTGGTAGTCCAATTTTAACCTGGAAGAGCTGTGATCTTTATCATCTTCAGTTTCCTCACTTTGTAAAATTCCTTCTATTTTTTTCCTATGTCTTTCTGTAATTTGTTGGTAACTCACAGAGAATGCTATCTACACTTAGGATTTGCTTATTCTTCCTATAGTATTACTCACTTCTAAACTCTCTGCAAGCTGTCTTGCATTCTCATCATTCAACTGAAACAGCCCTCTACAAAATTACCAATGGCCCCTTAATTGCCAAATCTAATGGGCCGTAACTAGGGCAGGGTGATTGGTGCTTTGCCCAAGGGTGCTGAAAATTAGAGGACACTAACATTACCATTCCAGCAAGCAATTCAAAGCCTTACCCCCTAAAGCCACAATTCAGGTGAGCTATTATCTTTGCTCCATATGCAAAAATTCCTGGTTGCTATGTTATTCAATGCATTCCCTTACAAATATATGCCTAATAAGTGCGTGCAGTCAAACAGAATAAAATCAGGTAAGCATATAAATTGGAAATGGGAGGACTCTCAACAATATATAATTTGGATGCTCAAAATGGCCATTCTGTCATTTGACACTGTCAAACACTTCCTCCTGGACACTCTTTCTTCTCTGGGTTTTGGTTCTCCTATTTAACTGCTCCTTCTCAGTTTTTTGGAATTGTTGTTTTGCTGGATGATTCCCTGTCACTATCTCTGTACAGGCTCATGGCTCTGCTGAAAGATCTTTAATTTTTTCTTTCCATACTATTTCACTAAATAGTCTAATCAAGTCCTATAGGTTTACCTAGTCAAATCAGACAGTAAATAAACATTTATTAAGTGAGTGATATGTTCCAGGCACTGTGCTAAGTGATTAGTCTCTGTCCTTTTCTCCAGTTCTGTATCACCTGCATAACCTGTTGGACATTAAAACTGGATGTCCTACAGGCCATCTCAAACTCAACATACCAAAACAATGGATTATCTTTGCCCCTGAACCTTCTCCTCTTTGGAACTTCCCTCGACTGTGTAAATGATCCTTCCAGTCACTCAGTTGAACTGTATTTTGTAAAAATTTATTTTGTTAAACATTTCCCAATTACATTTCAGTCTGGCTCCTGGACACTGTAGAGTTTTACTGGCTCCTTGCAATATGGGTTCCAAGTTTTACACTTCTACTCGAGGTATCTCCCTAAGTCTATGAATTGCCGAGAAGGTGCTGACCTACATTGGTAAAAGTGATTTCCTTCCTTGGAAGTTCCCTACTATTCCCATCCCTGTCGCTAACAAAACATCATCTCAGTATGACCCAGGAAAAAATAAAAAATTTCACCCTCTTTTTTTTTTTGCCAAATATATATTTAAAGGCATATGCAAACCTTAAAAGCACCATAAAATGGTCACTATTTGACCGTTACTTAATGACCTCACACCTGATGGTTCCTATGGATATTTATTATTTCTTATGAGACCACAAGAATCTGATTTCTCCTGAAATTGTCTACTATGGGTAAAACTTATCTATTTTTAGTTCCAAATTTTCAGTAGTCTTTCTTCTCTTCATTTGTTGCATTATATTTTTCTTCCCTGATTAATATTGATATGAGGCAGTATTTCTGAAATTCTTGACTATGGGCTTTTCTTTTCCACCCTCTTTATTTTATTTTATTCTTTCATTCTTTCACCCACTGCCCCCCCCACCCCCAAATACTCTTCATGCTCCCTATATCGAGACCTATTCCATTACCCACTAATTGCCTGCTGGCCCATTTCAGAGAGACAAGCTATCCTAATATATGAAGTACTGAACAGAAAGATCTTATAATGGGCTTATTTTGACAAAGGAATCCAATGCCGAACAAACAAATGAATGGATAAATAAATGAAGGAAAGAAGGAGTAGATAGGCAAATAAACAAGCACATTTATAGATGTATAATAAATAAATAAATATTCATTTCTGGAGTTTTTAAAGGCACATTAGAAGAGAATGATTAAAAAAATGGGGAGTAGAGTAGAGGAAGGAGGACTAATGCTTTGGTTGGATGGGACAATAATTATTCATGGCAGTGAGGCTGCAGAATTGCCCAATTATTACCACTATTTCTGTTTCTCTTTTCTCTGCCAGGGAGAATGATTGTTATACCTGAAAACCCCAAACAAGAATGACTATGGGGGATTTGATACTCAGAACAAGTAAGGAGACAGTAAGAGAGAACCTAGCTGCCCTTGATGAAAAAGAAGGCAAGAGCTCATCCACTTGTAAAAGAGCTAGCAGAGAAAAAATCACTTTCTGCAGTCTGTTTCAAGCAATTTCACTGTTTCAGAGGCAGAATATCCCCCAAACATCCCTCAATTTACAGGTGAGTATTAGACAAGACAAAATTAGAATGCTTAAACTTGGCACGCATCCCAGAAAAGTTAGCTAACTATTGTGTTGTCTCTGGTTTTGGTTGCATGAATATGCCAGAAAAAGAACTTTTTTTTTCTTATAATATTAGAGAATGTGGTTCCTCCATTCAGCCTCTAATAAAAATTTTCACCAAGATGCTTCTGACTACTTGACTGTAACTAGATGTCTGATATGAGCAGAGTCATCCTATTTCATCTGTTTTTTTTTTCTTTATTTTCTCCATCTGGCCAATGAAAAAAAGTGTGTGTGCGTGTGAGAATAAATAAAAATTCAAAGATAAAAGATTATGTCTCATTCCTGAGATTTGTTGCACTGAACAAATGATGAAATTTATGAATTTTATAAATTTTATTAGTTCAGTGAGTAATATGATGGGAATGAAGATGAAATTGGCTAAATCTATGTAATATACTGCATCTCAAGGTAAGATTCCCTGGATGCCTTTCAGTATGAATTTTTATACTTGGAATAGGAATTTTAAGTTATTTGAATATTTGTGTTAGGGTGGTTTCCATCTGTAAATCTACTTCATGTTTTGTGTGTGTGTGTGTGTGTGTGCGTGTGTTTCCCTCACCCTATACTATCACTGTCTACTATATCAAAGATGGAAACTCTAGGATGCAGAAGTCATTTCAAAACATATAATGATTTTACTCACCATCTATTTGACAGAAATACAGGTATATTTTAAGTGTGTTTTCCTTTCTGGGGACTGAAGCCATACAGTTGAGGAAGTTTATTGTTCTGTCTTATCTCAGAAAACTATGATACAATATATGATTTATTAACAGAAACTATTTAAGATACCCTTTTTCTGGTGGGGAAGAGGATAACTTATTGTTATGAACTTCTTCCCATTTTGTTGAAAAAATGATTTGCATGTTTTATATTTGAGCTAAAAATTTGTAAATGTGATCAAGATATATTTTATTTCTGTTCAGAAAACAATACAAAAAAAACTGAGTTCAAATCCTTCCTCAGACACTTGCGCCTTTGTAAAACTGGGCAAATCAATTTACTTCTCTCTGACCCAGTTTCCTTATCTATAAAATGGGAATAATAAAAGCCTCCATCTCACGAAGTTCTTGTGACAGTCAAATGAGAAGCCACACGCAAAGCACTTTGCAGGCCTGGAAACGTTCTATAAATACCAGGTATTATATAAATACTAGAAATTAAATAAGTTTCCAATTTTTTGAGTTTCTGAATATGTGTAAAACAGCTATGTTTCTGTGTATAATACACTTAATACAACACAAAACACATACTCACACACACACATGCACACTCACACACACACGCACACACACACACACACACACACACACACACACACACACACACACCTCTGAACAGATTATCCAGGCAATGTCTTGCTTAGATACACTGGCACTGTATTTGCATTTGTGAACTGAAAATAATTTAGAATGCTATAATTTGGAATACTTAAACTATAATTTTGATATTGGAAAGTGCACAGTATTGTGATACAAATCATTTTGGATCCATGATGTCCCAATGAAAATATAAAAAATGAATCAGATAGCTTCAATATTTTTAATGTTATTCCTATATCAACCAATGGGCCAGAAGAATATAGTACTATACCATTACACCACTGCGTAAAAGCCTTTCCTGAATTTCAGGACAAAAGTGTGTATGGAAGGGAGGGGTGTTAAAGGAGAGCCTAGAAGGTTCAGACCCAGGTGTATTTGGCCTTGAGAATTTAGCCTCCTTCAATGGCAACAATGCAATCCTAAAGTTATGAAATTAATGAATGGAATGTCAGATGTGGATTGAGGAGATTTTTTTTCTATTCTCCATACTTAGAGGTATATTTTTGAAAATGTGATTGTATCCTGAACCACATCTTTAAGTTAAAGCTTACATTGAAAAATATTTCTCTCTTGACTAGTAAAAACTCTACCATCA
>CM053581.1:58360337-58399219 GCA_028627135.1 Pseudochirops cupreus | reverse complement strand
GACCAGCTAGTCCAATATCCTTATTTTACAGGTTATTAATGTGACTCCCAGAAAAGATCAATAACTTACCTAAGGTCAAATAAGTAGCAAGAACTAAAACTGGGATTTGAGCTTAGGCTCTTTGGCATAAAATCCAGTTGTCTCTCATTTACCAATATATTTTAGAATCCAGATTTATCTTTCCAGCACCTAAAGTTCAGTACTTGGAAAGAAGTCCAGTACAGTTGTCAAAAGGAAAATTCTTCAATTGAGCTTTCACCTTGATTAATGAAGCAAAACTCAGGGTGAAGAGAATTAAAATGAGTTTATTAAAAGGATGTCAAGGTAGTAACATACTGACAGGCTGATCACTAGAGATCAGAGATGGCTTCAAGGTGGGGCCAGCTCTTATTGGTAACTTTCATAATGAGATGGGTCAACATCAGCAAAGGGGGTTGGGCCCTTTCATCACAATTTCTCCCCAAGGTAGCAAGTATGAGACAATTTCTAGTAGGGGTGTATGACAAAGTGAAGGTATTGCAAAAAGCTACCAGCTGGGTGTTACCTTTCTCAACACAGCCTCCCCAAACACTGATTAACAAGCAGGTCTGGGAATGATGGGTCACTGGGTCAACACAATTTTCAATATAGTCCCTACTAGATGAATGCCTCAGCAAAGCCACCTCTTTCAAATCCGGTGTTCTTTTCAGTACACCACTTTTAAAGAGAAAATCAAAGTTGATTTGTACCCTCCCCAATCCCCAAACTTATCAACTCTCCATTTCAAGCAGGCACTTCAACCTAATTCCAGGAAGTGAATGAGAAGAACAATTTGTTTTTCCTGCTATCAGTACCTCAATGGAGTTAAGGGTTCCTGTATACTGAGGTGAATATCCCCCAAATACTTTCCTTTTTTGGAGAAATAAATATAATTTCAAGAATCCTGCAGTGGTTTCTGATATGTCAGGGGTAAATTGCTTGTGACACAATCTGCTGATTATCTGAATTGTAAGGATATCAGAGTAAGTTATCACCTGACATCATTACCCCTCTTGATTTTGATTTTATATTCAGAATTTTTTTTTCACCCTGTCATCAGTGACTCTAGCAAATGGTATGACTTAGTTTATTTTGCAGACCTGAAATTTTATTTTGAAATAAAGACTTATTCCCTGCCTCCCTGTAGAATTCTGACAGTTTTGATCATATGGGAATTGATATGTAAAGTTATTGTGGAAATTTAAAGATGTCCATCTATTAGCAAATCTATAGTCTGAAAGTCCATTTGTCATTCAAAACCCATGGATCACACTGAGCAAAATTAAAAGCAGACTCATTCCACAACAAGTGAAGGTTACATTTTGAAGCATTTCTTTGTTTTCCCCATCACACACATAGATAAATGTGTGTATTACATTTACCCTAAATAAATGCAATGCAAATGTACAACTGCTCTCCAATTTTTGTAGTGAAAAGTACTTGAGAAATAAATATTAAAATCCTTATTTTGATGGCCAGCAACTCTTCATCTATACTTATTAAGCCTTCAGGAGACTGGCTCTGAAGGGAAGTGCTACCATAGTAACCCTCTGAGGGAGAAATTATCCTCTGGTCTACAAGGACTTACAGCTGCAAGAACAATGTCATTGAATTACATCTTCCTTTCCCTGCTTTAGCAGCAAAACATATGACGAAAGGGAGAAATTATATGAGTAAATATGGTCCTCTCTCAAAGAGACCTCAAGTCCCTTATTGGAAGTTAAAGTTCTCATAAAGCAGAACACACACACACACACACACACACACACACACACACGCACACGCACATGCACACACACGCACGCACGCACACAACTCACTCCTGTTTATTGTTAATAGTATATGAGTTCTGTAATAGTAAGCTTATGGCCTCAAATATTCTATAAAAGTCCCTGTCCAGACCAAACTGTGAGACACATTGAACCAATAAAATCCCTGAAGAACCTACTAGAACTTCCTTAACAACTTCCAATTCTAGGCACAAAGAATACAGGGAGCTTTCAACAGAGATAAAAACTGGTCGAAAACTCACTTCTTATAAACTTGTCAGTGTAGATTTTCTACTTTTAGGTTCTGAATGTATGGGAGATGTAGCACGACTGAATAGATGGTTATCACATGTAAAAGAAGCTTAGATGATGTCCTACCTAGAACATATACATGCATATAAAAAGAATGTTCACATACAAGAAGGCTTCCTCTGATGGATAGTTCTGGTTGTCATATTAATCCTAATGCTGGTCCATTATTCACACATGTATGTGAATTGATGTATAATGGACATATGTAATATGTATGTATATGTAAATATTTTTCTATAGCTGCTATGTCTATGTTTATTGGTAAAATGTATGTATATATAGCAATTATATACTAGCTATATAGTTATAATATTCAGGTTATACATGTATTTAAAATAGCTAGGATTTGTATTTCGTTTTAAATTTTTTAAGTGATTCACAAATATTAATTCGTATGCTCAGAAGAACTCTGGGAGGTAGGTTCTATTATCTCCATTTTACAAAGGACTAAACTGAGGCAGCCAGAAGTTGCGACTTGCTCAGGATTATACAGCTCAGAAGTGTCTGAGACCATATGTGAACTCGGGTCTTCCTGACTACAAGTTGAGTGCCCTTGTCCATTGTCATAGTGTATATGAATATATATGAATGTGTGTATTCTTGTGTATGTGTCCAGGTGGAGAGAGAGACAAAGACGGAGCCAGAGTTGGAGAGAGGACAACAGAGAACCAGAGCAAGAAAAAGAGCACAGCAGAGAGACAGAGATAGAGAGTCTGAGAAACAGAGACATCGAGACAGAGGAATAGAGAGACAGATAAAGAAAAGGTAAAGGTTCATGGAGACTCAGTGGTTTATCTGACCATTCTAAAGGATTATTTTACTTTGCTCTTTCATTTTCCAGTAATAATTCAGGGACATCCTTCCACCTACCACACCTCAGTTCTCTTTGGACGATAACAATTATTTCCTATCTTTTCAAAGGGCAGAATGGAAAGTGTTACAGGCATGTTTTTAATTGTGACACTGCCCATTTTTACCTGGCAGCCTGGGCAGGATAGATTACTTGCCTCACTCTCTTCTTTCTTCCTTCTGTAACTGGACTACAAAAAGGGACAGGGATGTTATCTTCTTATGGTCATGCTGAGTATTGGGAGCTTTAAGGAAACCCCTTTGCTAGATAGATGGAAGAAACAAAAACCTCAGGCAGTCTCTGCCCCGCCCCCCAACCAGTACAATGTTGTTCACATGCCCCTGACCTCCCATTAATATCTTGATACACACCCCCCCCCGCTTAGATTCCACTCTCTAATGTAATTAATAGCAACCTGTTAATTACAAAAAGGAAAGGGAATGGCTCCTACCATGCTTGTAGTTCCTCCACATGGCTTGGCAAGATGGATTCTCTTTGTGTGACTTCTTCTTCCCCGGTTTCCTTCTTTCCATGAAGCCCTCGAAGATCAGAATTCCAGCAGCCTGAAACCTGGCCATGGTTAAAACCACCAGACTAGAGCAGATTATTCTCTTCCTCAAGGGATCCTTCTTTACCGGTGGGTTTGGTCAAAGAAGGCTACACCAGAAAGAGAAACATGATGTAGTGGGAAAGCATTGTATTTGAAAGCCACATTTCTAATCCCAAGTGAGTTTGCCAAACACTGGAGCTGTTTCTACTTAGTACCGTTAAAATATTTTCACAGATTTTATTTAACAGATATTGTAAAGTGCCACTAGATACAAGAGTCAGTGTGGCATAGTGAAGACAGTTAGCTTTGAAGTCAGCAAGACTTTGGTTTAAATCCTGTTTCTGATATGTACTGGCTGAATTAGACTAGACAGGTCACTTCCTTTCTCAGGCCCTCAGGCAATGATCTAGGGAAAGGGTTGGGAACTTGCAGCCTCAAGGCCACATGTGATGCTCTAGGTCCTCAAGTGAGGCCCTTCAACTAAATTCAAACTTCAAGGTTTGGCCTCAAGGCTGCAGGTTCCCCACCTCTGGTCTAGGATCTAGGATAATAAACTGCAGAACAGGTGCTCTGATCCACTTTGTTTGAGGGACTTAACATCACACAAAGCTCTTATGTGTTAGTAAAACTACAAATTTGTTATCCCTCTTCTCCCCAAAAATAAAATCAACTATGCAACATGGGCAAAGAAAGGAAAAACAAAGAAGTCTCTGCCCTCAATCGAATTGCATTTTGCTAGGGAGGAGGGATATGTATGCTTCTGTAAGTTCAATACAAGGTAAGACTGTGATAGGCAGAGGCAAAAAAGAGATTCAGACAAAATAGATGCTTTTATCTACAGAGAAAAGGGGAAAACACGACATAGGTGATAAAACTACTAGATCTTTTCATTTTTGTTCAAATATAGATATCATGGATGAAGTTAACTGTCATCACAGAACTGGCCTGGGAGTATAGATTATATATATTATATATATGAGGCATATGAATATCAGTAGCTAAGTGGCATAATGGCTAAAGGTCCTGCTCTGGAGTCAGGAGGACCTGAGTTCAAATCCAATTTCAGACACTTAATAGTTGTGGGACTCTGGGTAAGTCACTTAAACCCATTTGTCTCAGTTTCCTCATTTGTAAAATGAAAAGGAAATGACAAGCAAATAGCAAACTACTACAGTTTCTTTGCCAAGAAAACCCAAATGGGGTCATAGTGAGTCAGATAGTTGGTGCCCAGAGAAGTCTAAGATCATGAATTGTAGAAGTTGCCAGTTTGTATCGACAGAGGAGTTTCCATATCAGATATTCCTTATACCGATAAAATTACAGATCTCCAAAATAGCATGAAAGAGTCATGATTTTAAGACAATCATGTAATTTTGGGGGGGCCCCCATTTCTTCATCTACAAAATGAAAGAACTGGACTAAATGAGCTCCACATATGCTTTCAGCTGTACAATCCTCTGACCAGCAGGCAGCATTGACCATACCATTAAATAGGAATCGTTTTTGTATTGTGGAATTTTTTTTCAACTTATGATTAGCTTATTTTAACTAGTCATTCTGAAAGAGGTGCAGTTAAAGTTCTGTCACAAAAGCTATGGGAAGAGTAAAGAAATCATTTTATTACTTTTAAAACAAGATAAAACAGATATTTGGAGTTCATTTGTCAAAAATGTTATGGGAGTGGGGGAGAGCCTCAAAAAGCAAAATAAAAAAGTAATATGGCCTTTTCTGACGGAGATTGAAAGGAATTTTGTCTAAATGGATAAAATACATTTTTCAAATAGAAAATATAGATTTCCCCCATCATTTTAGAAGGAAAATTGAAAGAGTAAATTAGAAGAAAAGGTTTATACAAATACAAAAGAGGCATTTCATTTTTAAAAATATTAATGAAAATAAAATATATGGAATATATAAGATATTGGTTTGGAGACTGACAATAGCTCCTTTAAATATAGGCAGATGACTATTAAGATGCCAAATCATTGAAAGCACTGGCATAATAATACCAATTGAAGAGCCAAGATCATTCTCAATGAGAGCTTCTGAAAGGCACTCACAATGTGAAAAGATTTCTCAAATACTGTCAGAGTCCAAAATTGTTTTATTAATATATTATTCATTCTATTGACTTCACAGGCTCGTGGTCAGCGAAATAGAGATTCTGGACACCCAATTGTTTGGAGAGAAAACTGGAGAACATACATTAGCCAATATGATCATACTTATACTAATAGGTATATCATTATTATACGCATATGCTTGTTATATGAATATGATTATGAATATATTCATGTCTATATATATATGCATATGTGAATATATATCAGAACATTATGGCATATATAGTGCTGAGAAAAGGAGATGCAGCTTATGTTGATATTATTGCCATGATTTAAAGTTTCCCCATTAATGCAAAATACCAATGGCCTTACCTTAGTTAAAGGCATCTTTCCAGTTCAGAACTGGGATGAACCCAGTAAAAACCCTTACCAAAGCTCCAGGAAGAAAAACATTAACTTTTCTTATTCAAAAATCAAGGCTCCAAAAAAAAAATGTTAAGGTGCAAACTGCATTCAGTAAAGAAATCATATGTAAAATGAATCAGAGCAGAAAGAGCAGTAGAATTGACATCAACACTTCTGATATTGATCAGTCATATCTTCTCCAGGAGCATCACATTCCCTACCTTTAAAATGGGAGTAATAACCAGGTAGTAGAATTAGCCTTGAATTTCATGGAATCAGTGTTCATACTTCAGTTTTTCTCCTTCAGACCTGAGTGATTATATAGATAATTAATAAATTTTTATTGATTTAAATTAAACTCAAACTTTGGGCTCCATTTTCCTTATTTGTAAAATGAGATGGTTATGTTAGTTGATCTCTAAGGTATTTTCCAGCTCAAGAATCCTAAGATCTTTTTATCAATAATCATACTACCTACCTCCATAAGTTACTGGAAAGATGGAATACAATAAAGTAATAAACATTATTATCAATAAAAGCCTTGTATAAGTATCATATGAGTTCTTATATTGGGGTGGGGTGGAGAAAGGATTATGTAGTGAAACCTCTTGAAATTAAAAAAAACCTGGGTTCACATCCTGTTTTTTATAACTTGTTCAATTTTCAGGAAGTCAGGAAATCTCTTTGTGTCTCTGCTCATTTGTAAATCACAATTTCCATTTAGGCTTGTGTTTGTCGTTTGTTTTCGAAGAGGACCGTGGAATCAGGGAAACGATAACATGACTTGCAATTGGCTTAGATTTGAGCAAGGGAGGATTGTGTAAGGCCACCAATCTCACTTTCTCCTCCAGAACCACCTGGATCCAGTGGCCAGATATTCATCAGGATGATTGGAGATGACCCAGGATGCATTAGGAGAGTCTGGCTCTTTTAGACTAAGGCATTTTTAAACATGCACTTAGGGTGAGGTAAAGCCCATTCAGTGAATAGACTTCTTTAAGATTAAGTCAAGGTGGGGCAGTTAGGTGGCTCGGTGAGTATAGCACCCGCCTGGAGTCAGGAGGCCCTGAGTTCAAATCCAGCCTCAGAAACTTAACATTTACTCATTGTGTGATCTTGGGCAAGTCATTTACCCCCAATTGCCCTGCCTCCCCCCTTCCAAACAAAACAAAAAAAACAATAAGAATTAGTCCAAATATGGCCCCTTTAATTAGCAAAAAAGAAAGAAAGAAAAATCAAACTGGGAGGGGAAGACCCTCAGGGCTGCTGTTCCAAAGAAACAGTTACCATTGACATTCACTCTAAGCCCAAAATAGAGCCACCAAGTGAAGCTTGAGCAGGGATCTATCGTGGCAGGGACCTATTGTGGTCCAATCTATGCCCAGTGTGAACTGAACAGCTAGATGATTAAGATGCCTTTGACTTTAGTCTATAACTCAGTCTCCATGAAATTCCAAATATGACTGTTTATGGACTTCTCAAATGTAAACAGAGGCAGCTAAGTGGCAAAGTAGATGGAGCACTGGACTTGGATTCAGGAAGACCTGAGTTTAGAAATAACTGTGTGGCCCTATGGAAGTTTTGTTCTCATTTGATCTTCACAACATTCCTGTGAGTGAGATGTTACTATTCCACCCGTTGTACAAATAAAGAAACAGAGATATAGAGAGTTGTCCATGGTCACAAAGCTAGTAAATGTCACAGGCAAGATTCAAACCTGGGTCTTCCTAATTACAAGTGTAATGTGCTATGTCATGTACCAACTAGCTTGCTTCTTTTGCACTTGTTGTTGAATCATTTCAGTCATGTCTGACTCTATGATCCCATTTGGGGATTTCTTAGCAAAGATACTAGTGGTTTCTCATTTCCTTCTCCAGCTCATTTTACAGATGAGGAAACTGAGGCCAAGAGGGTTAAATAATTTGCCCAAGATCACACAGCTAGAGTCTGTGGCCTGATTTAAATTCAGGTCACTGTTGTAACCCAACACATTGTTACCTTTGGCTGGACCTCTCTCATCCTTTTTTTATAAAGATCTTTTTAAATATCTTTACCATAAGATTCCAAATTTATCCCTGTTAAACTTTAGTTTCATAAATTGACCCCTCATTCTGTCTCTATGTGATCATTTTAGTTTGCAGTTTTACTATCCAATAAATTAGTTTCTCTCTTCTTCCTTCCTTTTCTATCCCCTCTCTTCTCCATTCTCTTCTTCTTTCTTCCTCTCTGTGTGAGTCTCTCTATCTCTGTGTCTCTCCCTGTGGGTTCTTCCCTGTGCTTCTGTCTCTCTGTCTCTGTCTCTGTCTTTGTCTCACTGTCTCTGACTGTCTTTCTCCCAGACTTTATCTATAAATTTTGTAGGCATGAATGCTTGTCTTCACCTACATAAGCAATAAAAATTGTGAACAAAAGAGTTCAGTTACTTCTCTACAACCCCGCCTCTGGATTAATACTGAATCATTTATCAACATTCTTTGGACCTGGTTATTCCATTAGTGCCAAATCCACGTAGCGATTTTATTGCCATTTATTCAGTTGTTTTTTCTTAGCAAAGATATTGGAGTACTTTGCCATTTCCTTGTCCATCTCATTTCATGGATGAGGAAACTGGGACAAACAGGGGTTAAGATTTGCCAGGGTCACACAGCTACTAAGAGTCTGAGACTTTATTGGAGGTCAGAAAGATGAGTCTTACTGACTCTAGGTCCAACACTCTATTCACTGTACCACCTAGTTTCCCCCACATAACACTATTAGCATCAGACTCAAATTTCTCCATTTTGTCCACAATGATAACATGGGAAGTTTTCTCAAATGACTTTCTGAAATCAAGGTACCCCACAACTATGGCATTACTTTATCTACTAATGTAGTAATTAGATTTTTAAAAAAAAGAGTAAATGAATTTAATCTGGAACAACTTGTCTCTCAGCTAACCTTTGCTGACTCTTATCTATACCTCTCTTTCTGAATTCTTTCAAATCTTTCTTTTTTAATCTAGAAGCTTGCCAGTAAAGGAAGTCAAGTTCATGGGCATGTAGTTTCATAACTGCAGAAGAAATCCATTGATTTAACATTCACCAAATGTACTCAAGCTACATCTCCATATTAATAAAGATAAATAATTATTTTAGCCACAATGTTGAATTGAATGATGCTAAATGCAAAACATTAAGCTGTTTGTGATAGTCACCTTAGGATAAAGAGATCAGGATTTGCTTATTTCTAGTTGTATAATACCTCTCCTTTTGTAACAAGTTTTTAAAGACAACTGAGAGATGTTCAATAATCATTTTCCCAATATAGAGAATCAAAAACACTTTGCACAATGGATCTTGGTGTTCAACTAGGTCAAACCCCACAATTTATATAATAAGGAAATTGAAATTCAGTGTAGTTGAATTACTTGTACAGAGTTAAACAACAACAATAACAAAAACAACCATTACAACCACCCAGGACTCAAGAGTTAGTTCTTTCCACTCTGGCAATTCAATTCACTTCAACTCAGTAAACACTTATTCAGCTCCTCTTATGTTCCAGGTTCTATGCTAAGCACTGGGCATATAAATAAGAAAAATAAAGACTGTCCCTGCCCTCAAGGAGCTTACAATCAAATGGAGGAAGGAAACACACAGTAGGATGCTTAGGGTACAGGAAATATTCACAGAAAATTAATACCTTTGATGTGAGGGCTGCCAAGCCCTTTTCAGCGCTACTTTCCGCCTTTGCTGTCCATCCAATCCAACTAACTTTCACCCAATTCCTCCAAAAAGCTGTAGTATGCACAGCAGCTGTACCCCAGTAAACCATTTTGGCAGATGAGCTAAACCAAGGTTAGGGTAATTGATGGGTCTCAAATCTGCTGATGAGTTAGTGAATTGTATACCCCCAAAACATGTAAAGACTTTCTTTCCCTAGTAGAATAGGTAGATGAGAAGAATTTCTTATAATGTCCATGAAGGTAGCTGAAGCATGTGCTATGGAATGCTTGGAGCTTGATTAGACATTGAAGAGCCCAAGGTCATCTACTGCATCTTGAGCCATCACCAGCTGTCTTGACTCGTTCTTGACTCTCTCCTGCCACTGGACTGTGATGACTCTGGAAGACAGAATGAGGCTGACAACCATGCAATTCTGCCTCACTTAAATCCAATTAACACATGAATCAAAACACATTACCCATATCATTTTACCATTTTTACTGTCTCAAAATCCTGCAGTGACAGGCAAGTGATGAAACAACAGGTACAGATACACTGGGAACTGTAGTCATAGCCATGCCCACAGGTGGCTCAGGCCATAGGGTCATCTTCTCACTGGATGCAATGATACTATTTGGTAGCCCCCTAAGTGTCTGAGCAGACTTTTAAGGATTACACTGCTCACCTCTGGGTGTGAAGGAGGTATTAGAAAAAGTGCACTAAAAATTATCTGCTTACCTAATCATGACCTGATTACCACAGCAAGCAGGAATCCCACGTTGTGGTTGAAATACACACACACACACACACACACACACACACACACACACACACACACACATACACACATAGTACAAAAACTTCTCCAAAGCTGATTCTACTCACCATTGGTACATGGAATGTGTGCACACTTATTGACAACATAAAATTCACTAGACCTGGAAGATGAGCAGCTCTTTTTGTGAGAGAAATCAATAGGTATCACATTCAAATAGCAGCCATTATTGAAACAAGGTTGGAGAATGAAGGTCAGTTTACTAAAGTTAGAGCTGGATACACTTTTTTTTTTCCTAGAATGACTGCAGTGAAGAGGAATGTCATGAAGTCAGTATAGGTTTTGCAATCAAAATTAATATAATCCACAAAAAATTTATGAATACCTTAACACCTTTATCAACAATGTGCCAAAAGAGAACAAGCTTATAATTCTGGGGAACTTTAATACTAGAATAGGCTCAGATACCAGGCATGGCAGGGAGTCCTTGGGAAGAATGGAATTGGAAAGAGCAACAGCAATGGTCACTTATTATTGAAGACTTGTGCATCTCATGAACTTCTCATCACCAACAATATCTTCCATTTACCAAACACAAGAAAACATTATGGATGCCCCCTGTAGCTAACATTGACATTTAACAGGCTATGTGATTATAAGGAAAAGAGACAGGATGTGAGAGTAAAGAAGAAAATATGTGGTGCAGAGTGCTGGACTGATCATAGACTTAAATATCCACATTAAACAAAGGCAGTAGCCCCAAGGCAAAATGACTACCAGAAGAATTAATGTCTTAATTAATGATTAGAGGGTTTCTCTCAGCCAAAATAGTTTGCTCCTAATTTGGAGGGAAAGTTGAACCAACACACAGTTGGCACTAGTGGAGCAGAAAAGGAGAGGGAGGAGTAGATAACTTTCAGAGATTTCGTGTACAGCACTTCATTTGCTCATATGAGTGAGAAAACATGAAAACATCAAGGCTGGTTTGATGAAAATGATGCAGAAATTCAGAAGCTGCTAAATGAAAAATTAGACCTTCACAGGGTTTACCAGAAGATAGTCCATCCATCTCTAAGAAGGCAGCATTTTTCTCCATCAAAAGTAAAGTACAAGAGAAGCTTAGAGAAATGCAGGACTATTGGCTCAGTAAGAAGGCAGATGAAATTCAGTTTTATGCAGATATTAACAGTCCAAAGAACTTTTATGATGCCCTGAAGGCTATTTATGGGCCAAAGATGTATGGTGTATCTCACCTGCTCAGTGCTGATGGAGCCACTTTCATTAGTGATAAAGTCATGATCCTAGAGAGACGGGCTAAACACTTCCATAACAGACCATCATCAATCAATATTGAAGCCACTGACCATTTACCTCAGGTTAAAATCAATCCCTCGCTGGCTGAAGTTCCAACTGAAGAAGAGGTTTTGAATGCCATTAGGCTCCTTTCATGTTGCAAAGCACCTGGTGTTGATTCTATTCCAGCTGAGACTTATAAGGTGGGGAATCCATTGCTCATACAAAAGCTGGCTGAAATTTTCAAGTTATGTGGCAAGAGAAGGTTATTTCCCAGGAGTTCAAGGACTCCTCGATGATCCATCTTTATAAAAGATAAAGGAAATAAATTGTCCTGTGACAATCTAAGAGTCTGTCTCTCAGTCATTGTTGGCAAGATTCTTGCCTTAGTCCTCCTTAATAGGCTAATCTTTCACCTGGAAGATGGTTACCTACTTGAGACAATATGGTATTTGCTGCTCAACAATTCCAGGAGAAAAGCCAATAGCAGAACAGAATTCTGTGCACAACATTTGTAGATCTGACCAAGACTTTCAGTGCAGTCGCTTGTGTGGGCTTATGGAAAATTATGTCAAAATTTGTTTGCAGGAGAAGTTCATAAGTATTGTATATCAATTGCATGACTGCCTGCTTGCTTAGGTTTTGGATAATGAGTGATGCTCTCATACTTTTCCAGTAACCAATGGAGTGAAATAAGGCTGTGTGTTTGCCTCCATGCCTTTTCTCATGATGTTTTCTCTCATGTTACATGCCTTCAATAAGGATGGAGGTAGCATCAAGGTCAGCAACTGCACTGATGGTAAATTCTTTGACTTTAAAAGGCTACAAACCAAGAGCAAAGTAGGAGTATTGGTACATGGTTTTTGTTCAGAGATGAATGTGCACTCAATGCAGCCTCTCAAGCTGACATGCGACAAAATATGAATTGATTCTTTGCTGCTTGTGCCAATTTTGGTTTAATAATTAACTAAGAAAGTTACCCTGTTTGCCTTGGTACCTCATCTTTAAAATGAGCTGGAGAAGAACAAAATGGCAAACGACTTCAGTATCTTCATCAAGAAAACTTTAAATGGGGTCATGGAGAGTCAAAAATGAATGAATAATAACAATGATGTCCCTGTGATCTGCCTTATTTAGGCAATATGACTATATATAGCACATGGTGCTGGGAAACAAATTTTAGGACAGCTAGATTGCACAATAGTTAGCATGCTAGACCTGAAATTAGGAAGATCTGAGCTCAAATCTGACCCCAGACATTTACTAGCCGTGTGAACCTGGGCAATTCATTTGAACCTGATTGCCTCATTTTCTCATCTGTAAAATGACAGGAAGGATGAAATGGCAAACCATTCTTCTACCTTTGCCAAGAAAACCCCAAATGGGGCCAAGAAGAGTCCAACTAAATAACAAGTGCATTTAAACATGATGATGAGATTTCAGTTGCCCAGCTTATCTTGGGTGGGACAGATTGTTCTGTGGAGTTGAAACTAAGCAGAGCTACCAATGGAAAGTGGTAAAAAAGTCGCCATGTTATGGACTTTAATTTCTCTAGTGCCGTTGGATGCAGAATATCTAATGATTTAATTTCATTGTTCAGTAGGTACCATCTCCCATTCCTCCCTCTTATTTTTAGTATGAATTCCCTTTTACTATTTATTTTGCTTTGCTCCTCAACCAAAAGACAATTCTTATTGGTAGAAAAAGCAGAAGCAAAACAGAAATTGAGTAACTCTGCATGTCCTTCTGTTGTGCCCTATTCCTTCTTTTGTCTTTCTCTTATTGTACCCAAATTAGTATTTGAAAGAACATTTGGGGTTTTCTTTAGCATTCACAGATAATCTCATCCTGTGTGTTCATGTACTGAGGGTTTTACAGGACCACAGCATTTGTGGATGGGGAGGGTGGAGGGTGGTACATTTATTCTCAGTGAATTTCTCTTTTTTGTATGCCATTCAAAAAACTGAAGTTCGCCAAGGAGTTTCCTGTGTGGCCACATCAAATGAAATGTCAACTTGTCAGTTCAAGTGTACCTCTGCTGAACGAAAGTGAAACAATGTATGCCAATTTTATGATCTGTTGGTTTCTGGGCAGCTCATTCGAAGTTCAAATGCATTCTATTTAAACTTTCAAATAGTTGAGCCACAAGTTTAAGAATGAAGAGTGTATTTTCAATTCAACTTACAATGTAGCAAAGGACATCTGACTCTGGTGCCCAGAGACCCTTGACATTGGCAGATTATTTGGAACAGAGAGGGTCTGCTGCCAGTTTCCCCATATAAAACTGCCAACACGTTGTAATCCAACTCTGAAACCTCACAAATTCCAGTTCCAGTAGCCTCTTGAGAAAAATCCATCTATCCTGCCAAGACTTGTTGTGATGTTTGGAAATCTACAAAACACAAGTGACCATGAGCCTCATTTCCATTCCATTTCTGACTCACTCAAGGGAAGTGGATTTCATCTCTCTCCAGAAAGAAACAGCCAACACACTAACTCAGTGGGTTCCCACAGCCTCCTCGCCCACCTTGATCCTCATGAATGCTAGTTTTAAATTTTGTTGTGACATGGTTGATGATTAAATGAGTGAGCATGCAAGTTTGACAAACCATAAATCAACAAATAATCGTAGGAATGAAAAAATATTGGAGTGTGATTTCACGACACCTCATATATCTGCATTTGTCTGGGCAGGCTACAGCCCTCCCTGAGTTGTTCGGGAAGTCATCTTTTACACCTGAGTGAGGAGGAAAGTAGAATTGAGCTTAGAGATGGAAAATTGTGGCTAGGAAGTTCTTATATAAAAGCAAAGCATTTTATATCGATGGTATAATTGGGAGAGCATGTACTACTAACTATGAACGTATAAGAAAGTTGTACAAGGTCATAAAGCATGGGAAAGAATGTTGGCCTTGGATTTCCAACGGTGTGTTTTTTAACAACTGTGTGATTTGGAGAAAATCATCTAAATTCTCTTGGCCTGTTTCTGCATTTATTAAATGATATGGATTGGGCAAGATTATCACTAGGGTCACTTCTAAATATGATAGTCAATGATTGAGTGAGTAGATAATTAAACCTTTGCTTGGCCAGGTACCTCATAGGTTATCTCTTGTTCTGATCTGAATCACTGTCGCTTGATGCTAGTAGAATGTAACCTTAAAGCCAAGGGCCAATTCTCATTTTGCCTGTATATGCCTTTTTAAAAAATTTATTTACTTTTAGTTTACAACATTCAGTTCCACAATCTCTTAAGTTTCAAATTTTCTCCCCTCCTCTTTCCTGCCCCCTCCCCCACCATAGTGGCATGTAATCAAATATAGGTTGTACAAATACCTTCACGTTGAACATTAATCATGTTGTAAAGGGTTATAACCAATGGGCTAAAAAATGAGAAAGAAGGGATAAAACAAAACAAAGCACCAATGAGAGAGAGCAAATAATTTGCTTCATTCTGCAGACTCTGTAGTTCTTTCTCTGGATGTGGATATCCCTTTCCATCATGAGTCTACTGTAGTTGTATTCTAACCTTGTATTGCTGAGAGGAGTCCATTCTATTCAAAATTAGTAGGCATACATACGATGTGTTTGTAATTGTATTCCTGTGTATGTCTAAACCAGGGGTGGGGAACCTGTGGCCTTGAGGCCACATGTGACCCTCTAGGTCCTCAAGTGTGGTCCTATGACTAAATCCAAACTTCATAAAATAAATCTTCTTAATAAAAGGATTTGTTCCGTAAAACTTAGACTCAGTCAAAAGGCCATACCCAAGTACCTAGAAGACAACATGTGGCCTAGAGGCTGCTGGTTCCCCTGATCTAAACCTTAGTATAATGCTTTGCTAGGTGTTTAATAGTAATAAACATTAATAAACAATTATTGAACCTAATCAAAGTGTACCTTTCCCTTCTTCCAGCTAGTTCTGCCCTCTGGACCCACATAGAACAGCTCTAATCCCTTTTCCATATGACTGCCCTTCCAGTATTTGAAAATAGCTCTCATGACCCCACTATGTCATCTCTTCTTCAGGTAAAACCTCCCCATTTCCTTCAGCTAGAAGATTTTCCTCTACAGCAAATATGTCTTTAGTCTCTTAAATGCAGCATCAGTTTATTGGTTCCACCCTCACCAATGGGTCTCAGCTGGCTCACAAACTTTAATAGGGGGAAATAATTATTCTTTAGGTGTACTTTTTTGCTATGAAATTGTACAAATAGTTGGGTGCTGACTACAGAATTTCATATGGAACCAAGGATCATGTCGAGACTTTTTAAGATTCTAGCCTTAATTACTCAATTTTCCTCATTCATTAATGAGGATTTAAAGCTTGATCCTAGAAATAATCAATGCAGAACCATTAATGGATGGTAACACCTTGATGTCACATATTGATGAAAAATTTAGAGATTTAAAGGTGCTCTGATAAATTTTCAAAGCTATTTGAGAGTCAAATTTGCCCCATAGCCTATACATTTAAGATGTGCATCCTACCTTCAAAATATTAGGAACAAGCAAGCTCCAGCTCTAGGTTCTTCCCTCTAACTTGGTCTTGGCAAATCTTGGTTGCAGAGAATATAGGAGATTTTTTCCTCCTCATTCTATGCATTTTCTCTCACACATCAATTTCAGAAAGGAATGCTAGTATCCAGAGTAAGCTTTAGAAACTGTCAATAGAATGTATTCTTGAGAAAAGGAACTCTTTTTGTTTGTTTCTTTGTTGTTTTGGGGTGTGTGTGTGTGTGTGTGTGTGTGTGCGTGTGTGTGTGTGTGTGTTCGTTTTGTCTTAGCATCCTCAGCACATTAGCTATGATTTTGGATCTCTATTCACAGTTTAAGGAGCTCTGAAGGAGTCAAGAGTGGAAAAATTTGAGAAATCCTTGATAGGGAACTCCTAGGTGAGGACATCTACCATCTACCGTTTAAGATTGCACCTCTTCTGCAACTTACAGCCTCAGACTGTTCTTTGGGGCACTGAGAAGTCAAGTGACTTTTTCTGGGTCCCAAAGACAGTATGTGTCAGAGGCACTTGGACCCAGGTTCAAATTTCCCAGCTTAGAATCCAATTTTTGTGGGTCAGTAATTTCAGTCATGCCTGACTCTTCATCATCCCATGTGGGGATATCTTGACAAAGCTATTGGAGTATTTTGTCATTCCCTTCATCACCTTATTTTACATATGAGGAAACTGAGGAAAACAGGGTTAAGAGACTTGCCCAGGGTCACACATCTAGTAAGTGTCTGAGGTCAAATTTTTACTCAAGTAGATGAATCTTTCTATCTTCAGGCCTTGAACTCTATTCACTGTGCCTTCAAGCTATTCCCTAGAGAAATCAATTCTCTACCCTCTCTTCTAGACTGCTAGCACATACTATCTGCTTACTATGTGTATTTTGCTTGATTCGTTATTGCTACAACTCAAATTTTATTTTAATGACAAATTCAGGATATTTTTCCCGATTCTTCAGATCTTTCCCAGTCTCAGACTAGCACTTGGTATTACACTTCTCTGAAGCATATTTCGCATTTGTTGAACCTATCTGTCTTTCAGTATTTTCCCTCAATGAGTAAATAATCTT
This sequence comes from Pseudochirops cupreus, assembly GCA_028627135.1. Lineage (NCBI taxonomy): Eukaryota > Metazoa > Chordata > Mammalia > Diprotodontia > Pseudocheiridae > Pseudochirops > Pseudochirops cupreus. The sequence goes on along the minus strand of CM053581.1, from coordinate 58,381,904 downwards.
CATGAATGAAGAAGGTCTCAGTTTCGTCTGTGAAAGGAGGGGGCTGGTATAAATCAAGCAATCATACAAACTGATGCTGATAAAGCAATTATGTAGCATATGCTATGTTCCAGGCACTGTGTTAAGTGCATTACAATCATCTAATTTGATCTTTGCAACAACCCTGCAAGGTGGTGTTACTATTGTCCTTATTTTACAGATTAGGAAACTGAGGCAGACAAATGTTAAGTGACTTGTCCAGGGTCACCTACCTAGCTAATAAGTGTCTGAGGCTCATTTGAACTTATCTCCTTAAATTCAGACCCAGCAGTCTATTCACTGCTCTACCTTGACACTGCTGTGGATCCAAATATTAAAATGAAAGAATCCCTGCCCTAAAGAAGTCTAGGTTCTATCCTGGAAAAGAAGTACAAACATAAATGAGTTTTTACATATATGTAAGGTAAATCTGGGCCACTGGTAGCTGGGGAAATCAAGAAAGGCCTTGGAGGTGGTGGCATTTAAACTGAATTTTGAAGGGAATTATGGATTTTAAGCGATAAAAGAGAAGGGGAAATGTATTATTGGCATGGAAAGAGTCACAAAAAAACATAGACTAGCTTGATTTGAATGTAAAGTATGCTAAAGGATGTAATGGATAATTTGCCAACAAATGTAGATTGGAGCTCTATTGTGAAGGACTTTGAAAGACAGAATGAGTTTTATCTTAAATATAACAGAGTTGTTGGAGCTTTTGAAGCAGGGCAATGATATAGTCAAACCTGCACTAGATCTTAGAGCATGAAAGCTGGTAAAGACATAGAATCATTAAGATTTGGCAACTGAAGGAATGTGGTTGAATAAGATGAGTAAGGAAGAATGGAGTCAGGTTTTAAACCTTTACAACTAGGAGTAGGATAATGTCCTTGAAAGAAATTGAGAAGCTATGCAGCTACTTTTTTTGTTTGCTTGTTTTTGGAGGGGGCAGATAATGAGGCCTTTTGAGAGTATAAGTCTTAGATACCCAGGAGATATCTAGATTCAAATTCCTAACAGACAATTGGTGATGTGAGTGAGGAAAGAGCTTTGAGTTGCACATACGGATCTGAGAATCATCTGCATAAAATGATCACCAAACTCATGAGAACCAATGAGAGCAACATAATTGCATATAAAAACAGAAGAGAGACTAGGCATATGCTCTGGAAAGATTTTGGAGGGGAAGGATACACACACACTCATACGTATATACATACAAATATATATGTATGTGTGTCTGTGTAACGATTTATAGCAAATCTTTTTGTAGTATCAAAGAATAAGAAACTAAGGGGGTGCCTATTAGAAAATGATTAAGCAAATCATTGCATACGAATGGAACATTATTGTGCCCTGAGACAAGAAAAAAATGGATAGTTTTAGAAAAACCTAAAAAAAATTTTTTGATCTGATCAACAGTGAAGTAAACAGAACAGGGAGTTCTATACTAATTACAACATTATTTTAAAAAAAAACCTGAAATACTTGAGAACTCTGATGAATGCAATGATTAAGTACTACTCTATACAATTGATAATGATGATATATGCTACCCATTTCTTAAGAGAAGTGATTGCAGAATGAGGCAATTTTTTGGACTCATACAATGTGGGAATTCATTTTTCTTGTGCTTGCAGAGTTGTTACAGGGACTTTTCTTCCTTTCTTTGTCTTCCCAATGAGGATGGAGTGGGAGGACAAAACAGGATAGATTAGCAAAAAGAAAAGAAAAATAAGAGAAGAAGACTCAGCTAAATACCTTAGTGAATACTCACAGTAAGTAGTGAGGAGCTACTAAATTAAAGGATACTCTGAAGTGATCTTTAGAAACATAGGAAGAGACCCAGGAGAGAACAGTATCACAGAAAACCCCAGCAAGGACTCTGCTAGAGGAAAAAATGATCAACCCTCTGAGCTGCTGCAAAAAGTCAAAGAAGGTGAATGATGACTAAAGTCCATTGGATTTGTGATTTAATAAATGCATGTTACTTTGAAGAGGGCAGTTTCATTTGAGGGATGAGATCAGAATTCAGATTATGAGATGGTCAGAAGTCAGGGGAGAGGAAGTAGAGGTAGCTCATGTAGATAAATTCTGTCCCTCCCACTCCAACAATGTTGACTGATAAAAAAAAGGAAAAGAGAAAGAGAATCAGGATAATAGAATGCAGGAATCTGGAAAGTAGCAATTATTTCATTTGCTTTACTTGTATCCCTGATGCTTAGCACAGTCTATAGAATACAATAGAGAATTAATAATTATTTTTGATTGATAAAAAATAGCTTGAGGGAATGTTAGTTTACAATAAAGTTGTTGTTGTGTGTGTTTGTATGTTTTTAAGGAGGGGTGAGATCTAAGTATATTTTTAAAGTATATTTTAAAAGTCCCTTACAATTCTAAACCGATGGTGCTATGCTCTTACTTTTATTTTAGCTAAACTTTGTACATATCCTAGCACAGAGCATATTGCCAAGCTTAATTAATTCTTCTTCTAATGTATTGATTTGAGTGCCCTAAAATCATATAGAGCTATCTATATAATTAGTGAAAGTTTTATTAGTCAAAATTTTAAGTACTTACTTAACCTTGGGTAAAGAAGTACATTACCCAACCTCTTAAATCTTTGAAGGCTTCTTTTTATTCATAGGTCTAGGTGGTCCCTCATCTAGACTCCATCTAATTTTTAATAATGTGGTGTCACTACCAGGCAATATTTAAATAGCAAAGGAGGCATTGGGGAGTGGTATTAGAGAATAAGCATTTATATAGTGCCTGAGGAAAGCTGAGTGCCTCAGAATGAAGGTTTTTGAATTGTGGTGCTGCAGAAGGTTTTTGAAAGTTGCTTGGACAGCAAGGTATTCAAGTCAATTGATACTTAAAGAAATTAATTCAGACTCTTCATTGGAAGGACAAATATTGAAACTGAAGCTTAAATACTTTGGTCACATAATGAGAAGACAAAACTCACTGGAAAAGACCCCGATGTTGGGAAAGATTGAAGGCAAAAAAAGAAAGGGATTACCCAGGATGAAATGGATAGATAGTGTCATGGAAGCAATGAAGATGAGCTTGGACAGACTTCAGGAAATACTGGTTCAGGAAGGCCTGGTGTGCTGATACATGGAGTCACAAAGAGTCGGATATGACTGGATGGCTGAACAGCAACTATGCTTTACAATGCTATCTCATTTGATTCTCACAGCCCTGAGAGGTAGAAACTATTATTTTTTCCAGTTTTGCAGTGGAGGAAACAAAGGCAAACAAAGGATAAGTGCCTTGCCTGGGGTCACATGATAAGTGTCTAGGGCTCATTTGAAGTCGGATCTTCCTTACTCTAGGCCTAAGGTTATTATCCACTCCACCACCTAGGAGCCTCTGAGGCACTTGCTTCCTCATACTGCTTTAAGACTTCAAAGCTCACCATCTGCTATATATTATTATCAGATTCAAGCCTTCTGTGCACTGTGGTTGGTAGGCAGGTAGAACAAGTATGAGTACAAGTATGATTACACACAAGGAAATTAAAACTTAGAAAAAAATAAGCAACTTGTCTAAAGTCATATAGCTAGTAAGTGGTAGAGTTAAGCACTGAATTTTTATTGAACTTCAAGTCCAATGATATTCCCACAGCATCTTGGTTACAATTTGGTATACTATATAAAGATGTACAGTCATTAAAACTTTTTATAATGTTTCATAAAACATTCCTTCTGTTCAATTACATTTTTTCAATAGTACGTCTGTTATTTCCAGTTGTTTTAAGCTAAAGCTTTGAGAGGTTGAAAACCCTCTGGAGAACTATCATTTCATTTCCTTTGCCTTGATTTTTTTAAGGTATCCTTTATCTTCTTTAAATTCTCTTTTAAATGCCTAATGTTTTATATCCTTATCAGTGCCATTTTGATGTAATGGAAAGAGTGTTGAACTTAGAGGCAGTGAAGATATGGGTGTATATACTGCTTTGGGTACTTTCTAGCTATATAATCTTATGTATGTCACTTCTTTTTGACTTACTTTCCTCTTTTGAAAAATACATTTACTACCTAAGATGCTGGTATGAGATTTAAAAAATACTGTATGTGCCATGTTTTATAAACCTTAAAATATTACGTACATTGCAGCTATTTATTTGGTTTCAATGGGAAAAGGATAACTCTCAACTCTTCTATCTTGAAAGCAAAAATAAGATTTGAGACATACCTTACCTCTCTGGGTTCCACTTTAAAATGAGAGGGCTGGTTGGTCACTAAGGCAGATAACTTTGAACTTTAGCATTCAATTTTCCGGGTTCCAATGCCCTTCCTTAAGTTCTTACCTTTGTGGAATTATCTGTTCTGAAGTACCCTCCAGCTCTTTCAGGCTTTGGTCTATTTTGTAACATTTTATGGGTCCCATTCAACTTTATCTATGAGATTGCAGAGAAATGTAATTGATAAAAAAAAATTTGAAGACTTTGAACTAGTACTGATCACTGGATAGTTAGCCTTCTTACTACCAAGATATTCTGGCTATTATAGGGATCAAAGTTAAAAGACGTGATGTGGGGTGAGAGTTCTATTTTCTTGTTGATTCCTACAAGCAAAACACAGTAAAGGACCCTTTTCCGTATTGATTTAGCCGCCAAGAAAAGTCCTACATGTTTTGGTTCTATAAGTTGCTTTTAACTCTTCTCATCATTTTGATGTATTGATTTCTGGGAACTAAACTGATCGTTGTTGTAGATATATAGAGGTAGAAGAACCATTCAAGGTTTGCCACTTCTGCAAAAAGCAGAGAGATGGTTTGGTCTATTTTGTCCAACTGGCACTACTCCGAGTATTCTAGGGAGAGAATATCTGGCAAAGAAAATGGGTAGACTATGCCAGTCCATAGGTCCTTGATATTGCCATGTGCTTCCCATCTCACAGCAATATTTTCACACTACTTATTCCATTAATTAAGCTTCTTTATTCCCCTTAGAGCTTTGAGGAAACATACATACTTGGGTGTTCTAAAGTATTTTTGAAGGAAACAAAAACAATAAATTTTCAGCTCTGGACTTTCTCCTTACCTAAGTTTATTCAAGGGAAAACTGGGCCAGGAGAATAGAACACTGCATATTCAATTTTGCCACAGAGTTGAATCTTTTGGGGAATAGTCACTTTGGCTCTCTGTTCTCTCTCAGAAAATTTCCTTCTCTAACACTGATGTGAATTATCCAGTTATAACTAAGCTTTGATCTGAATAAGTGAAACCTAGAATGTGATTATATGTTTTAGAATTACTTATAATTGTTGTACAGATAAGGCCACATGAATTCATATCTCCTCATATGCCCACAAAAGTTGTACCTTGTTCACTCAAAGGCTATTTTGGAATAGATCCTACCAAGAGGTCCAGGAAATCTAAGTCTGTTTTCTAAGGACCAGTCTATCTGAGTCTAGTCAATAATAAGTATCAGTATTAGAAATGTCAGTAATAGTTAACTGTTTGGTGGGGGTGGAAGGTTGGGGAGCTACAACTCACTGCAAAGAATCACCAACACATGAAAGATTTCTGAACTGTGTCACTGGCATGATCATTCTCCCTAGTAAAATGGTAGTTCCTTGAACCATCAACACATACCCCAAACCAAATATCCAAGGGAAAATTGCCATTTTTTCTCATCTCATTATCTTTTAATGTCTGATACTATTTGCCCTTGAAGATGTGACTTCCTAAGCATCATAGCATAAAGCATTTAAAAAAAAATCATATTGGACACATAGAAATGAGAGTTACCTTACGTAAAGTTAAAATTCTAATTAAGAATTAAAATACCTCTATAGGGCAACTAATGAAAATGTGAAATTAATATTAATGTATTTGAGGGAATGTTATATTTATTTGATGATGATAAATACAGTTTACCTGTTTAATTCTCTGTGATACCAAGAGGGAAGAAGAGTTCTTCCACAGAGAGATCTCCTTCTCCTCCCCTTTTTAACAGTGGTAACACAATATTGTTTTAGAGTTGGAAGGGATTTCAGTGGCTAGCTAGTCCAACCTGTGCACAAAAAAGTATTCTAACTGCAAGTGGTCATCCGTCTTCTACTATAAGGCTCCGAAGAATGGGAACTTGTTGCTTCCCTAGGAAATCAATTCTACTTGTGGATGTGACTGAATATTAAAATGCAGTTTTTAAATTTTGATGTCACTTCCCTTGACGCTGTTCCTACATTTGCATCATACATCCATTGTTCAAAGTTGTAACTTCTGGGCACAAAAAAATAGCAGTTCTTATTCTTCTTCCTGATGATGGCCAAATACCTGTCATGTGCTCCCCTTGGATCTTTCCTCCTCTGACTTAACTATTTCCACATAATTTATCTAGTCCTTCTGTGGCATAGACTCAAGACTTATCACTATCTTATTACTCTCCTTTGGATATTGTCCAGTTTTTCAGTGTTCTTCCCAAACTCTGGCACCTGGAATGAGCCCAATACTCTAGATGTCATTAGATCACTGCAGATTATCACAGCACTATCACTGCTGCCTTTCCAGAAGCCCTGTTTCTTCTAATATAGACAATTATAATCTTTTTGTTGTCATCAGTATTATTAGTTTTGATTTTTTGACTGTTATATCACACTGTTGACTCAAACGGAACTAAAACCATTAGACCCTTTTGTCAGACAAACTGCTACGTAATTAACTTCCCATATCTTATAATTGTGAAGTTTTTTTTCACTTATTTTATAAAATCTTGTATTTGTCCCTATTACATTTCAACTCATTAAGGCAATATAGATAAAAATAATGAGATTCAAAGGAAATGGGCACCTGCATATCTATGTGGAAATATTGAATGATGAACTAAAAATTACTGAGATTAGCCAATTTTATAGGGTTCTGCTAGGTTTAGCTTGGAATAATGAATAGTTTGGATATTCTAAATACTGAGTATTATTAGTTTCCTTTTCTAAATCTCTATCCAATCGGCATTTGAAAATGTGGTAAATGAAAAGGGAGGCATAATTTAAGTTATTTTTCTTAATTCTGTAACAATTACCATAATTGTGGCCAAATACACCTTAGATTTCAAAGCATTTTCACATGTATTACTCCAATTGAGTCTCACAATAATTATGAAATAGTCAGGAGGGGTCTTATTATCATAATTTTATAAATGCATGAAAGAATGAATGAAAGAATGAATATACAAATAGATGGATGAATGTTTTTTTGTGTCCTATATTCATGCCAAGCACTTTACTGTGTGCTATGAATACAAATACAAAAAGTGAGAAAATCTCTGCCCTCAAGGAACTTAATTTTAATAGAAAAACAACACAAATATAGGAGAGTGATGACTATGGTACATTATTCTGGATTAAGAAGTCCCAGGGATATTAAGCAGTCAGAAAGGAGTAGATTGCCACCTCCTTTTTCAAGAATGGTAGCATTGAGTTGATTATTTCTGAAAGAGCTCAAGGTAGAAAGGATGAAAGCAGACGTGGGGAATGGTTATGGAAAAACTCTCAGGAGTCAAAAGGGGAGAACTCCAGGATAAGAGTAGGATATAATGGTTATTGAAGGATGCAGGGTGTGAAGATGATCCTTTATCAGAAAAGTGGCTTTTCATTGTAGGGTTATCACCAATCAGGCTTAAAGTAAATATAGAAGGACAGTAGCAACATGGGAGATCTCAGTAGAGTTGTTTATGAAGAATACTCACCAATCAAGATAAAAGAGGGCCCTAGGGTAGGAGCTGAGATCAGACCTATTATGAATACTGGAGAGTAACAGGTAGAGAGTTTCGGAGTTCAGGCAAGTTATGGAGATGTGTCTTCAATGAGCAGCCCAGTGCACTGGAGCAAGAGAAAAGACAAAAATGGTGTGAAGATCAGAACTGTATAGACTTCCAAAGGTAAAATGATTGGCAAATGATAGAATCAAGGCCAGAACTTAGCCCATCTGACTCTTAGTCATTCCAGTGGTGTCAAACATAAATAGAAATGGATCCCTCCAGGCTACAGATTGACAAGAGATGGCAAATTAACAGTATTGATTTTGTAATGTATTTTTGTTTATTTTGATAAATATTTCCCAATTGCATTTTAATCTGATTGGGGAGTTTTGTGATATGAATTTTACACTTCTATTTTACGCTATACCATACTTCTGATGGCTTTAGACAGTGGCTACTATGGATTCAAAAAGGATAAGAGATACCTAGGTTACACATTAGAATGGCAGGCCTGAAGTCAGGAAGATTCATCTTCCTGAGTTCAAATCTCCCCTCAGACACTTACGAGCTATATGACCTTGGCAAGTCACTTAACCCTTACACCAAATCATGGACCTTTCATATGGAAAAAAAATCAGTTGAGTAAACATTGAAATAAAATACTTAAAGGAAAGATTGTTGTTGCTACTTTTGTATTTCTTGTAGTTTTTGTTTGTTTGTTTTTAAGGAGAAAAGGGATTGCATGCGTCCTTTTAGGAAATTAATGCCCATTCCTATATAAACCAATTAATTTCTTCCCATTATTTTTTGTAATTATACTATAAGCTTTGAAAACTTACGATAAGGAATGGATGATTTCATTGGCAAGGGTTGTCTCACCACTGAAACAGAATTCAACATCCCCTGAAAACCTTAAGGAATAGTCTTTATGATTTGGTGGTTGCTTTGAGGGGCTGAAAAATATGCCTCATCATCATGTCCATAATTTTTTGTAATGCATCTTTTTACATATAGCAGACTTGGTTCATTCTAAAACTGTTTTCAAAGTCTTTTTAGTTCTAAATGCCCTATAGGAGTTTGCAGTGAGCTTCTACAAAAAGCATCATTCATAAGCCACAATGAGGAATCACATTAGGATGTTCATGGGAGATACAAAGTCATGATATACTTGTAAGACAAGGCAATACACTTTAATAATTACTATCATCTAGGAGTGATGGCATATGCCTATGCTCTCTGCTTCTGGGAAGGCAGAGGTTGACAAATTATTTATGTTCTTAAGTTAAGAAATTGTTGTTGTTCACTTGTTTCAGTGGTGCCCAACCATTCATGACCCAATTTGAGTTTTGCTTGGTAAAGATATTGGAATGGTTTGCCATTTCCTTTCCAGTTCATTTTACAGATAAGGAAACTGAGGCCAAAAGAGTTCATTGACTTGCTCAGGTCACAGAGCCAGTAAGTGTCTAAAGTTAAATTTGAACTACAATTAATGATGCCTCCTGACTCCAGGCCCAGCACTCTGTCTTCTGGGCCACCTAGCTAACCAAGTTCAGCAGTGCAATATAGTTAAAGCTTACTGGGTGTTTTCATTAAGACTAGCAACAAAATAGTGAGCCCTGGGAGCCAAGGACCGTGGCCCAAGAAAGGACTAACTGGTGAGGTAGAAAAAATAGAGAAGTTTAAAGCATTCATCCTGATCCAATTCATGAGTAGCTGCTTTACTTCCAATTTGAGTGACGGAGAGCGTCATTTGGTGGGGAGAGGATAATTCCACAAAAAATAAAATTTAATACAAGAGACACATAGAAATATAATATAAGAGCACAAGAATTATGTTACCAGGCAGTTCAATATAGTCAGGTTCAAAGAGTACTAGGTGGAATAGTGGAAAGCACACTCACTTAATGGTCAGGAGGACTTGTGTTCAAATCTGACCTCAGACACTTGACACCTACTAGTCGTGTGACCTTGGGCAAGTCACTTAGCTCCTGTTGCCTTGACAAACAAACAAAAATCCACAGACTTATAATCAGAGGACCAGGAGGCTCTGTCATTGACTAGTATTGTGATCCTGAGTAACTCACACAATCTCTATAAGCCTCCATGTCTTTATTTATAAAACAGGGAAAACAGTGTTGGCAGCATATTTCTTAGTTTTTCTTTAAGGACCCAATGAGATTCTTAAGATTTAAATACAGAAAAAAATTTAGAAATCAAGTCCAAACCTATCATTTTATAGATGAGGGGAACTGGGACCGAGAAAGCAGAATTGACATCGAAGATAACTCTGTCAGTAAGTAGCAGGAGCAGAATTTCAACATAAATCACAACAATAGATATGAAAATGTTTTGGTAACTGTAATGTTTTATATAAATGTGAGATATGAAGGCATAGATGGCATGCTTATCTGATTTCCATATGGCACAAAGTTTGGAGGAATAGTGAACATATTGGATGACTGTCAGGATCCAAAAAGATCTTGGCAGACTAGATGGATAGGCTACATCTAAAATAAGAAATGTAATATAAGGATCAAGAAAAAAAGGCATCTATTCAAATTCCAACCTATGCACTGCCCCAGTAGAGAACTGAGAAGACTTGGGTACATGTGTTTGTACAAAAAACAAAAAAGATGACCTTCATATAGCATTCAACCCAATGATACTAGCCTCCTTGCTGTTCCTCTCATCTTGTATTTCCATTAGTTGTCCCCCATGCTTGGGATTTTTGCCTTCCTCAACATTTTCCCTAGCTTTCTTCAAGTTATTGCTAAAATCCTACCTTTTACATGAATCTTTCCCCAGTCTTTCTTAATGATAGCACCTTTCCTTTGTTGATTACTTCCAATTTATCTTTTCATTGTATAGAGTAATTGACATGTGATCTCCCCATTAGATTCTGAATTCCTTGAGATTATGGTGGTTTTTAATATCTCTTGTTTGTTTTCATGTTCCCCCCCCCCCATTTCTTTTTGTCCCTACTGCTTTAGCACAGTATCTGCCACATAGTAGGTATTTAATACATCCTTGTTGACTTTGTTTGACCTTTGAGTGTTTTAGTCGTTGACAAAAATATGTGACAATCAAAAGAACTGAGATTCTTATAGGATGTAGAATCATTGATATAAATAAGATGACAAACTTGCTGTCCTCTATACTGTTCAAAGCCTAGTTGTAGTGCTTTTCCATTTGGAGAGCACCATATTTTTGGAAAGATATTAGTAAGTAGGAGTCCATCCAAGAGAGGGCAACTGAGATGGTGGGAAGATTTGAGAGTATGTAACATGAAGATATGTGGAAGAAAATGGCAATGTTCAGTGTCATGGAGAAAAAAAATGAGGATAATATATTAGATGTCTTCAGCTATTTGAAGGGCTGCTCTGTGAAAAAAGCAGTAGACTTGTTCTCCTTGACCACTGCAGGCAGGACTCAAACAATGGGAGGATGTTCTAGAGAAGTTGGTTGGTTGATTCTTGTCTTTCCTTCTCAAAGACCAATATGATATTTCTATGCTAGTGTCAAGTTACAATGTGTCTAACTGGGACTGATCAGACCAATCAGAATGCTCTACCACAGGTTGGGCACAAATAATCCATGTGAAAATTTGGGTTACATTCTCTAAATTTGTGCATATTATGTTTCTTGTGAGATACTTCAATTCTGCTTTGCTCATAGAGCACAAAACCTTCTCTGATGTGGGCACACCATACAGAGCAGTCCTTTGGCAATGCATGCATCAGTCTTATTATCAATGTATACATCCTTAGAAAGCACACTACCAAAGTAAGTGAACTTATCCACAGCATTTGAAACTTCTCCATTTGCTATACCAATGGTTCCATATATGCTTGGTGTGGTGGTGGCTGATAGAGTACCTGTGTTTTCTTCCTGTTAATTGTTAAGATAAAATTAGCACAAGCAACAGAGAATTGATCCATATTTTGTTGCATCTCAGCTTCAAAGAAGAGGAGGGGAGCTTTATTACTTAGGGCTATCCAAGTGTAATGAGGTCCCTGGGAATGTAATGAATGACTTCTAGCATACTATAGTACATAGAAAATTATTCTGGGAGTCAGGATACTTGGGCTAAAGGATAAACTCTGCCACAAACTAGTTCAGTGACTATGAACCAATCACCTTCCGGTCCTCAGTTTTTTTTACTTGTAAAATGAGACTGTTAAGTAGAAGATGCAGAGACACAAATTTAAATTCATCAAAAAAAAAAAACAAATTTAAAAAAGGATAAAAAAGAGAGTTTCCCAGGATTAGAGCTATATAAAAGTAGAATGAGTTGCTTTGGAGAAGAATGGGTTCCACCTCAGTACAGTGAACTTGATGTCCATGTGTTGGGTTTGTTGCATATACAAATCTATTGAAGTATGGGTTTCACTAAAAGTTTTATGAGATTCCTGCCAATCTCAAGTCTCAGATCTCTCAAGACCCTTCTAACTTTAACATCTTTAACATTCTAAAATCACTTAAGGGACTAAAATAGAAGCTGAATGACCATTTGTCACAGACATTTTAGAGAAGATTATTCCTCAGGTGGGAGATGGACTATAACTGTCCCTGCTAACCCTAAGACTCAATTATTACAGAATTCTAGAAAGTGGTTATTTATTTTCCATAAGACATAATTTGCTAATATTTTTTATCAGATACCAATAATATGCAATGTTTTACAGAAAGGTGCTACCCAGTAAACAGGCTCCCAGATGCTGTAGAATTTTATGAGAAAGTGAGTACATATTTTTATGAGGTGGCTTGCTTGCATCATAAATTTTAATGGACTTTTGCATAAGGAAAATATGATTCTGACACTGTATAATGTATACCAAGTCATAGAAGAATACTAAATAATACAACTTATATGGTGATAAGGGACTCCTCCCTGCCAGTTTTATTATATGTCTTAGTAAAGCCCTTTGGTGAGGTTGCCAAAGATCCCACACACCCTTTACCCACCATGGTTCAAATGTGCAATTTTGATTAAAAAAATACTTTCTACACCAAGGATATAATTAATGGGTCTCATTGTTAAGTGATTAGAAACCAATTATTTTATCTGTCATTTAGTCATAAAAAACCTGAGAAAAATAATTCAAAAATATTGTAACAGAATTACTGTTCTAAGATTTTGTACTTTCTGAGTAGCAAAAACAATCCCATAAAACAAAAGAGCCTCCTCAAATCTTCTGTTGACATTTTGCCATGAACTTTTCCCTGTACTGATTAAATGGCAGACATTGGCCTTGAAATTAGAGAAATTGTACAATGCTGTTGGTTTCATTAAACCCTCCACCAAAAAATAAAACAAAAACTCATATACTAATGTGTAAATATTCGTACTATGTGAAATTATATCACCTATGGCCATGGGCTAATTTTTTGGTAGATCTGGGTTATATCCTTAATATTGTACCATTTTAGGTCAAGTCCTATTTGGCTCTTAATTTGATGCTGATGTGTTGACTAGGTATCAGAAACATATAGTTAATATCATAGGTCATGTGCTGCCACATTTACTTTCTACTGAGAGTGGGGTGATACTATATGCACAAAAATTAAATGTAAAAGATAATCATAATGAGAAAGATGTCTAGAAGGGTTCTAAAAATTTTGAAAGTGTATCTAATCTTTGAAGCTTGCAAAGATCACAGTAGATTTCATTGAAAAGACAGTAATTGGGCTATGCTTTGAAGAGAGAGATTCTAAAAGGTAGAGGTGAAGAAGTACATAGCAAGAATAAGACAGGGATTACACAAATATAGGAAATTGGAGGGTAGCACATTGAATTCAGGTTTTATATGCTGCAGGCTACTATTTCCTGAATTCAATGTGCTTCAATGTGCAAAGTATTGGGAAATTTCTGAGAAGGTAGACTATACCCAAGGACCTTAGGATCTTAATTGTTAGGCTAAGAAGTTTTCATTTTATTCTAGGGAAAATAGGAAACTATTAAAGGTATTGAAAAAGAGGGGTGACATAATCAGAAATGCTTATTAAGATTTTTTCTCCTTCTAAAATATTAATTTAAAAATTCTGTATCACATCTGGCAAATCTTAGGATAAATATGCATTTAATGTCATCTATTTTACTCAAAGAATTTTTCTGACTTTTTAATCTTAAGGTTTCCTATATGCCGCTATATTCTGGATGGGTATTACTGTAGTCTCTCAATGTTCCCTAAATATCTATCTCTTCTTCAAAATGTATACATTCATTCTTTCATTCATTCATTTACCAAAGATATATGTGTTCCCTACTGTTTGCAGAACACTTTGATGCTTCTTCTTCAAGGGTAATCTCAAACATTACCTCTTCCATGAAGCCTTTCACGATCACCCCAACCAGAAGGGAACAAGTAGATATATGATCTCATCCCTGCCATCTATTTAAGCCTGACCACCCCGAATCACTATTTTCCATGTTTTCCTATAATTTTCCATGATGGGCACACCTAAAGTTTTGGAGTCCTTCCTCTTGTTCTCTTAGTAGTTCTCTTAGCAGTTCTGCAGTCACTGACAAAGTGCATAGGTGGTGCATCTGTTGTCTTTCTTCATGAGAAGTATAAGTTCTGAAAAGATGAAAAACCTACCAGTGCCAGGGAAAATTGAGGAGGGTAATTTTTCTAATTTGGAGCAGTCAAATAATAGGAATCTAGTTTAATACCTAATTATTCCTGCTATTAGAGAAAACAAAGGCGCTAAACTTTTAAAATAAAAATGCTACACACTTAGAAACAAGTGGAGATCATTGAAAACTTGCAAAAAAGTCAGTTTTTTTCATTCCATGTAGCAATTAGACAGCTGCATTTTGCACAAGCTAAAATTGATACCATGAACATTGTGCCAGAGTGGCATGAGCTAGAAATAGACTTTGAACAAGAGAGTCGTCCAAAATGCCCGTGATAGGGTAATGTAAGTAACAACTCAGAAGAGATTTAGGTTGAGCACAATCCATGGGTAAAATCTAAAAGAACAAATCAAAACATGAAAACTGCTTTTTGAGGATTGTTCTATTATTTCCTTCTTTTGAAGGTGTCATGATTTTAACCATTGAGTTTCTCTTTCCAGTACCCCATGGGGATGAGGGCCTCTCCACAGTTAATTTTCCTGGGTTACTCTATGGGATTCATGTTTTCCTGTTAAATTTTCCAAAAGGTTGGAATATAGTATAATAGAAAGAGTCTTGGATATGAAGTTAAGAAAGACAAGCTTTCAAACTTGACTTCTATAATTCAGGTTGTTAAAAAAAAGACAAGTAAAAGAGAAATATGAACATGAGAAGATTTGTCAAGACTTATGCAAAATGATATTAGAAGCAGAAGAATAATGTATAGTATAAATGATGAAGGACTATGAACCCTGAGGAATTAGAAAAATAGAAATAGTCCCAGAAGAACAAGTATATGTGAAACAAAAAAAAAACCCTCTTGGCAGAAAAAGGGGTACTAGGAGAACAAAATGTTTCATGCATTGTCAGACTTGGTCACTACATCCAATGATTTTTCTTTCAGACAGTTAGATGGTATACTGGATAGAACACTGAGCCTGGAAGGAGGAGAACCTGAGTTGAAATCCAACCTGTGATACTCCCTTGATGAGCAGTCTTGGAAAGTCTCTTAATGTTGATTTGTCTTAGTTTCCTCATTTGTAAAATGGGAGTAGTAATAATAATTGTATATATATATATATATATATATATATATATGTATGTATGTATATATATATATATATAATATATATATATATATATATACACACATCCTAGTTTTTGTGAAAATCAAACAAGATTCAGATGTAAAGTGCTCAGGACAGCACCAGGCACATAGTAGGTATTTAATAAATCATTGTCCCATTCCCCTATATTATAGGAAATTTCAACTTCAGAGCTCAGAGTGAAAGGTGGTATTCAAGACTTTATCGTTGTGTAAAACTAAATGTCATCATCAAGACTTTATTTAGTTGTTTCCAACACTTACTAGCTATATGACCATGGGTCTCTATGAGCTTCAGTTTTCTCATTCATAAAATGGGGATAATGGCAACATCTATCTCATGGGCTGTTTTAAGACTCAAAAGAGAACATGTCTATAAAGTAATCACTTTGCAACTCTAAGACTGAGTCAGAAGATATGAATTCAAATATAGCCTCAGATACTTATAAGCTATGTGACTCTGAGGAAGTTTCCTCAACAATAAAATAGGCAATAATAAAAACACCTATTTCACAGGGTTGTTGTAAGGTTGAAATAGAATACTATTTATAGAGCACTTAGCACAGTGCCCTGCTCATTTTAGGTATTTAATAAATGTTATTTTTCTTCCCTCCCTAATCCCAATCAACAAATTCCAATCTTAGAAATTTCTATGGGACTCATGTTTTCCAATAAGTCATTTAAGATATATTTTATGCTGAATAGGATTTTGGAAGTGGATCTTATAAAACATAGATTGCCTACCTTTAATACTTTCTAGATGTGTGATTTTGGTAAAGTCACCTATCCTCTTAGAGTTTCAATTTTCTTATGTGTAAAATAGGATAATACACGTAGGGTTGATTTAATAGCTTTAATGAGAAGATGTATTATAAATACTTTGAAACCTTCAAAACACTGCATATATCAAAGTTATTCTTTTAATTTCCTCGAAATACTAATGTCTGAATAAATCAATGCATCAAATAATGAGCATTTTAAGCTCCTACTGTGTGCCAGGCACTGTGATGGGCACTAGAGATACAACAGAAAAAAAATAAAACAATCTTGACTCTAAAGGGTTTCTTCTTGACTCTTTGATAGACCCACCAAGAGGTCATTCATATCCTCAATAATATTTTGATACGAAGCAATCAAGATACCAGGATAATCATTCAGATTATCTCAAATATTTGAAAGTTAGCATTAAAATAAGAATCAAATATTCTTTTTGGACACAAAAGATAAAACTAGATAAAACTAGGGAATACTCTCTTTCTTGGCCCTGCAGTCTTGTACCACCAAGAGGTTGCTATCTATCTCAGCCTAGATATCCCATTGACATCCTGACATAAATGTGTTCAAAATAGAAATAAATCATCTTCCCAAAAAGTATGATTATCTCTGTCCCTCTGCCAAGCTTTTTTAATTTTTTCTTCATATGATACCAATTACCTTTTTCTTAGTACCTAACCTTAGAATCATTTGCTGTCTTAAAAGCTCAGTCCAGGTGGAATTTTCTACTGCAAACCTTTTCTTAGCTTTTAGTGAATCAAATGTTCAAGTTAGTAACTTTTCTGTTTACATCTGGAATTCCCCAGTAGAGTATAAGCTCCTTGAGGGTATGAAATGTTTCCATTTTTTGATTTTGTGTATCTAGTCTAGCACTGTTTTGAACATAAAGGTACAAATGATAAGTGAATTAATTTCAGCTACACATAAGGGTGAAGTTCCTAAAGGAACAGGGAAAGAAACAATATTTATTAAGTGTTTTTTGTGTGCCAGACACTAAGCTAGACACTTTGCAATTTTTTTTTCTTTATTTAATCCACACAACACAGGGAAGTATGTGAGGGGACCATTATTGTACAGTTGAGAAAACTGAGGCATGCAGAGGTGAAGTCCTTTGTCCAGGGTAACATAGGCACTAGTGTGTGTCTAGGGTCAAATCTGAATTGAGGACTCCTTGATTCTAGGTCCAGGGTTCTACCTTATAATTAAAGTTCTCCATCTCCAATAAGATAGGTGGACTGCTTTTGGAGCTAGGAAGATTTTAATCACTCAAGCTCTTCAATCAAAACTGGATGACCCAGTTCATACATATTATAGAAGAGATTAATGTTTCAGGTGTGCATTGGACTACATGATCTCAAAGATCTCCTCCAATTCTGATATGATTGTATTTGTTAGAGAAGAATTCTAAGTCCCAAAATGAAAGTCTGGGAATAGGTTTTTTTTTTCCCTTACCCTAGTATCCTAAGACAGTACAAATGGACAAGCTGGACCCAAAGATGGGATAGAGCATGGTGAGTATAATAAATTGCCTCCAAATAGTTTAGTTTAGTTGTTTTGTTTTGTTTTGTTTTTAATTATATTAATGACTTCAAGCCTCTTCTAGAAATAAAATCACTCACATAATATGTATCTAAATTTTCCCTGTTTTCTTTGGCTGTCAGACAGAGAACACAGATCTGCTACAGCAGCAAACAAAGCAAAAAATAATGGTAAGGGTGCTACAAGATGGCCCTATGTGAAAAGGTCACTGTCTATATCAGTGCAAATCACTGAAATAACACTTATAGCTTTATAGATGTGGAGCTGAATGAGATCTCAAGTGCCATCTACTTCTCTCTTTTCATTTTTGAAGATGAGGGAACAGAGAGCCAGCAAAGTTAAGTGGCTAATCCAAAGTCACACAAAATATATGTCATAAATATCAGGGGTAGGATTTGAACCTAAGTTCTTTTAGCATTGGTGCTTTTTCCCAATGTACCATAGAAGCTCCCTTTCCCGTGAGAGTATTCAAAGCGAGTGAAAGTATCTTGCACACACCAGGGACCTAAATGTTTATTGAATTGAAATGTAACTAAATTAAAGAGAAAAATACTTAAAGCTACTTCAGAAATACTCACAAGTCATGAATATATATAAACCATGAATTGATGGAAGAGTTCTTTGATTTATTTCATTTGGGAACTAAATATGTCAAGAGACAGAATATTCCAATCCCAGGAAAGTATTCATTAAAAGACCACTGTGTACAGTACTCAGAGTGAAGGTAAAATGCTTTCTTATTTTTTTTTGTTTTCCTTAGTAGAGACATGACAAGAAATAATATGATATAGATCTTCAGAGTTAACTTAAGATATTACCTTTTGCTGGAAAGGAGATGTTTAGAACAGTGGTATTTAATTCATGTATTAAATATTTAGAGGAAGAAATAGAGAGTAAAATTTAGTTATGATGTTATTTGGTTTTCTCTTCAGGAGAAGCTCAGGATGAATGTCTCGATAGCGGCAGACCATCAGGGGCTTTATCTTCTTCTAATGTATATTAGGCACTCTTGGAGACAGAATAACAATGTGATGGAGCAATTGGGGCTACATGCCATATGTTAACACAAGGCCTTTCTTCCTGAAATCTCAGAGAGAAAAAAAATGTACCCAGAATGTTGCATGACAAAACCTCCATTAGTGTTTTATTGTGCAGATGATACAGTGATTACTCAGAAATCTCACCAGGTTCTTTGCATCGCACCATTTTGAGCAATGTCTTAATAATATACGTAATAGCATTTTACCTGTAGTAGTAAGATTATTGATCTCATGCCATTAAGGTTTGCAGCATTTTTAAAACCCATTACCTTCTCCTGTATTAGCTCTGCCTGGCAAAAACACATCACTTTCTCTGTTAAAGTTTGGCAGACAACAACACACAAAAAACCAATTCTACCTGCTACAGTGTCTGTCTGACTACTTGATAATGTCAATCAATAAGTTAATTCTTTTTCCCACAGTCCCTGGAAAACAAGATATCTGCTGCTGATTCACATGCAAACAAAAAGGTAACCTGGGGCAGAGGATATTTCTGCAGCCATGATGGAGCAATGGGGGTAATATGTATTACACCTTCTGGAACCAACCTAGGTCTCCTTAGTGGGACAGTGGAAGGTCCACTGATTTGAGAGTCAAAGGACTCAAGTTGTAGTTCTGAAATTTGCAGCTAATTATTGCAAAATGACAAAATTATATATTTGGAAATCATCTAAGAATCTTTTTTTTCAACTAGTCCAGTTCGGAATGGAAAAAATTCCATGACAACATTCCTAAAAAGGGACCGTTTGTGCTCTTCTTGAATTTTTCTAATGAAGAACAGTGATTATCTCTCAAGAAAGCTCATTCTGTTTGTGGATACTTCTAATTAACAGGAAGTATTTGGTTGTTTCATAAAATAAAACCTGAATTTGTCTTTCTATAATGTGTTCACATTGCCCCTATTTCTACCATCTTGTCATGTTTAATTTAGCTTCTATTTATTAACCATTCAAATACTTGTAGATAGGGATAATGAAAACATGTATGAAAGAGAAAATGATGATACCACTAAGAGGAATGACAGCACGGACTGGGGGCTTTGAATTGTTCACATGTCTATAGTTTGTCAAGGTTAGAAAAAAAAATTTGCCTCTATTATTTAACTTCATCATCACAACAAACTTGTGTAGACAGTGCTATTATAATGCCCATTTTGAAGATAAAGGGATTCAAGCCTAAGTCTTCCTGAATCTAATTCCAACACTACCCAGCATGCCATGCTACCTCAAAAGTTAAATAATATTGGATATAAAATGTCAGCTCCTTCAGATGATTTTGTAACTGTGAGCTTTCAACAGTTATTTTCCTTCCATAATACTCAATTTCTTTATCTTTCAAATGAGAGAGTTCATTCAGTTAATTTCTAATTCTCCTTCATGATCTTAAATTCTAAGTTTCTATGAAATCCAACATAGGTAAACCTTAGAATGAGCCATGTCTCATGTCTATGTAGTATCTCACTTTTCACAAAGAATTTTGCCTTTGTTTTCTCATTCAGTTATTCATGGTTACTTTGTAACCAGGGACCAAAATAATTATTTCTATTGTTCAAAATAGGAACCTGAGACTCAAGGATACGAGGTGATTTGGCCTGGGCTAATACAATTAGTACAATAAAAAAAAAGATCTAGAATTCAAATTCAATCTCTCTTAATTGTCAGATCTAATGGCCTCTTTTCAATCTTCATCCTTCTTAAACTTCCTGCAATATTTGACACTGCTGGTAAAATATTCCTACTGGTACTTTGTATTCTGGCTTATTGTGACACTCCTCTATCCTGTTTCTTCTATCTGTTTGACAATTAATTCCTTCTCAGTCTCCCTTGGTCAGTCCACTTCCAGGTCTGTCCCCTAAGGTTCTTTCCTGGGTCTTCTTATTCTGCTTTCTATACAGTATTGCTTGGTGATCTCATCAGCTCCTATGTGTTCAACTCTGATCTTGGTGTGGATGATAGACATGTTTATATGTTTAACCATGGCTTGTTTTCTTACCTTGGAGGACAGATTGTAAAGTAAGTAAATGATATGTATTGATCTCCATTTGGAGAATCCAAAATTGTGGATATTAGAACTTCACATCTATGAAGGTGGCAGGTGACATGGGTGTCTCATATTCTACTACCTGTAGAATGAGCGACATTCAATGATCTCTAAAGTTTTTTTTATGGTCTTCTAAATTTCTTTGGTAACAGAAAATTTCTTTTTTTTTTTTTAAAATAAATTGATGTATTTATTTTCTTGTTTACTTCATTCATTTCCACAAGATTTTGAGTTACAAATTTTCTCCCCATCTTTACCCTACCCAACACCTAAAAATAGCCATTCCACTACATAACCCCTTCCCCAGTCTGCTCTCTCCTATGTCCTCCCCCTAGCCCCTCTGACTTTCCGGTAGGGCAGGATGGCTCTCCCTACCACAGTACCTGTGTATCTTAATTTCCAGTTGGATGTAGTTAATAATAATAATAATAATAATAATAATAATAATAATAATAATGTGTATATATATATTTTTTTAACATTTGATTATAGAATTATAAATTCTAGATTCTTTCCCTTCCTCTGTCACCCACTGTTATGGGAATCTGAAGATCTTCCCTGCCCCTAGGCCCTTTGCTAAAGTGTCTACGTGACTGAGGACCCTTGGATATTTGAAAGTATACTCTGTTCCCTAATAGGCTGAATGTGGTCATGTGGAGCCTGTGGCGCCAGGCTTGTTTTCCAGGAATGCCCGTGCCTTGTAGCTTTGTGATTGGGCAGTGGGTCTAGA
>CM053581.1:58328183-58359837 GCA_028627135.1 Pseudochirops cupreus | reverse complement strand
CTGGGATAAGCCTTTGTTGATATGTGGCTTGGCTGATCTTTGAGTTCCCTGCAACAGAAGTGGTTAAAGGTTTGAGATATGCTGAACCCTGTGAACTTTGGTGTGTGCCAGGGGCTGCCCGGAGGACTGGACAAGGACCTGGGAGCTGTCTACCTCTGAATCCAGGTGACTGTTTGGTGGATTCAGGTAGGAGTTGGGACCATGGAAGGGGATCCAGGGAATCAGGGAGACCACCCTGAGTCAAAATGAAGAAAAGGCCCCTCCTTGGATATTGAATAAGTTTACTAGACATCAAGGGGTGAAGGGTTTGTGTAATTTTCTAATGATTGTATCTTGTGATTGATGATATTTAGTAATTGTGAATCTAGATTAGTGACTGACTAAATTAATGGTTGCCCTATGAGTGGAAGATTGATTATTGTATTGTGAATTGATTGAATGATTAAGTAAGGAGAGTTTTCCCCTTAGGGAAACCAGGTGATTATTCTTTTGTTCTTTGTTCTAAATGTTGTGGCCACTGTAGTGAAAACTATGTGGCCATTCTAATGTTAAGTTGTTGTGAATACTATATTGTGATTTCCTGTGATAAGATGTAATGTTGTGAATATTATACTTACCTTGATTAGTTGTGAATGTTTGCCTTGATTTGTAATGGAATAAATGGAGTGTTCACAATCCAAACCTTAGAAGCTGTTCACAGTAGCATTCTTTTGGGAATCTGCTTGCACATGGTGTTACAGTTTCCCAATCACTTTACAAACATTTTCCCACTTGATCTTCACAATAACCCTGTTAGCTAACCATTTTACATTTTATCTCCATTTTACAAATGAGGAAGCAGAGGCTCAGAGAGATCACATAAGTTTCCTCTGTTGTAATTGTCTGATACAAGATATGAACCCGTTTTCACAACTCAAATTCTTGTGCTCTTACCTTATGTCCCTTTGCCTAGTTCTGTCTCACATGTCATCAATGCATATTGCTCTGACATTAATGTCATGGATCTGATTAACCTAATACATTTTAATCCTTTGTTAGCAGCAGCATCCTTGCTGGCTTTATCCTAGCAGATCTCACTATATTCTAATTCTTCATGTCTGCTCACCCTCAAGCATTGAAACTCTATATTAACTCATTAGGCATAGAGCTTTCTACATTCAAAATTGTCATCTAAAAATTAATGCTCATAAAGTTTCTCTAAAGAATACAGTGGAGAAAAGAAAAGCAGCAGAAAATAGCAAGTAGAAATAACAGGGTTAGGGAATATCCTTCACAGTAAATCACAGAGGGTTTTTCTCCAGGAATTTCAACAGGCTGCTTTCCAAACTGCTAGGTTAAAGATTTGTACAGCATGCTAAATACTCATACATGTATTTATTATGAAAACCTCCGTCTCCATAGATCTCAACAAACAATAAGTCATAATGATTGTCATCCTGCTAATAAATCTTAAGGATGGATTTAATATAATAAATCTTAACGATGAATAAACAAAATCAAATGATGGAATAGACTATCAGAAACATAATAACAAAAGGACATGCTAGTGCAGCCCTTGGGTCCAAAATTCTTTCATCATTCTTCAGCTTATTCACATGTAAGTGATTATAATTTTTAGCAAATTTCACACTTTCATAGTTCTTTTGCATTTGCCAAAGCACTTTCCTTAGCAACTATTTACCTGAGAATGGTGGCATTTATTATTGTTCCTTTTTTATGGAGGAGAAAATTGAAGCCCTCACAAAATAGTATATATTGTTAGTTTTGTTCATGACCACCCATATTTTTAAGTCACAAAAGCCAGGCTTGAGCTGGATATTGGGATTCCCCCAATTCCAAAGTCTGCCTTTCAGATAAACCCCATGAGATCATTGTATCTTTCTGAGGGAATTGAACCTTTCTATTTCATCTGATGTTATGAGAAAACATGCTTAGTGATGACTTCTCTCCTGTTGGGCTTATATTCTAACTTCAGAAAATTTTACCTTCTTCTGTATCTCAGATGCCTTCTGCTGCAGGATAGCTGGAGTGAAATTGAGGCCTAGGACTCTCTAACTGGTGTGTCACTTGCTAGTGGGTATTCAGCATGGGAAAACAGCAGGAAACAAATGAATAGCTCAGATTTGAATCATCCTGTGAGCCACAGAATTCATGAAGCTAATAGGTGCAGGGTGCTAGTTAAGGACAGTTGATATTTTCTTATCCACACTTTTTTCTTCCTCTCATCTTAGTAACTACTGAATAATTAATTATTTACTTGAATGTATTAAGTACCTTATGTCATCTTTATTTCTGTTTTCCGTTGGAAATGTGATTAACCTGGTATATAACACTCCCTGTTAAAAAAAAACAACAACCTTATACCATATAGTGGGAGACAGTTCTTTGGCATAAAGGGTAAAATATGCATGGGAACAGGAAAACTTTAATTCACTCAAATCTGTCTTCATACACTTATTCAATCTGGGAGTGACACTCAGGGATAGTTACAACCTTTGTCTGCCTTAGTCCCCACATCTGTAAATTGGACATAATAATAATAATACCTATTTATTATGGCTGTGTGAGGAAGGATTTTGCAAACTACATGCATTATTATCATTACTCCTACTTCTGTTGCGACTGCTGCTGCTGCTACTGCTGCTATTAGGTATTGAAAGAATCCACTGCTACCTCAGGAAAGAGATCCAACATTAAAACTCCAACGAACGTTATAACCAAATTTCAAAACTATCAGGTCAAGGAAAAAGTACTGCAAGTAGCCAGAAAAGAACAATTCAAATGTCAGGGAGTCACAATCAGAATTACATAGGACTTAGCAGCTGCAATATTAAAGGATCAGAGGTCATAAAATATGATATTGCAAAGACAAAGGAGCTAGGACTACAACCAAGAATCACCTGTTAAACTTAAGCATAATATTTCAAGGTGTAAATGGTAACTCAATAAAACAGAATTTCAAGCTTCCATAGGAAGAAAATCAGAACTGAACAGTAACAACAAGAAAATGATCTCCAATATTCAAACCTAAGAGAAGTCTAAAAACGCAAATAAATAAATAAATAAAGGAAAAGAAAACAAGGTATTCAGTGGAACTGAACTGTTTACATGCTCACATGGGAAGATGATACTTGTAATTCTTAGAAATTGTACCGCGAATACTATAGTTAGAAGGAATATACGTAGAGAGAGGGTAAGGGTATAAAGTGAATTTGAGGGAATGACATCTAAAATTAATTAAGAGATGAGAAAGAGTGGTGCAATGTGTGTAGAAGGAAGGGAGAGGTAGGGTGGGGTAAATTATTTCACACGAAGAGGCACAAAAAACCTGCTACAGTGGAATAAAAAAAGATGGGAGGGTGGGCAATGGGCATCATTTGAACTTTACTCTCATCAGTACTGGCTCAAAGAAAGAATAATATACACAATCAGTCAAATATAGAAATCTATCTGACCTAACAGGGAAGTAGGAGGGGAAGATATCAAATGGATGGGCAGATCAGTAGAGGTGGTAGACAGAAGCAAAGCACTGGTGAGGCAGTAAAATGGGAAAGGAGAGAGGAAAAACAGGAGGAAAAATATAATGGAAGAAAATATACATTTCATAATCATAATTTTGAACGTGAATGAGATGAACTCTCTGATAAAAGAGAAGTGGATAGCAAAGTGGATCAAAACCCAAAAACCTACAGTATATTGTTAATAAGAAAGACACTTCTTTCTCGTTCAGGTAATATGCACTCTGAATGCAGATCAAAGCATTCATTTTTCACTTAATTTACTTTTTCATGTTTTTTTTCTTTTGATCTGTTTCTTCTTTCACAACTGTGACTAATATAGAAATATGTTTTACACAATTGGACACATATAATCTATATCAAATTGCCTACTATTTTAAGAACAGGGAGGGGAGAAAGAGAGGTAGAAAATTTAGAACTCAATCTGACTGAATATTAAAAATTGTCTTGACATATAATTGGAAAATAAAACAAAATACTATTTTTAAAAACCCTGCTCCTAAGAATGTTTTGTACAAAAAAAGGGGGAAAATCTAATGGCATATATTAATAAAGTGAGAAAAATTCAGGTTTTACAAATGTCAATCTCACCATTTCATTCTGTACTTGAAAATAAGCATTGTTGTAATTCATTCAGTGGTGCTTTTCTTGTGGATTTCTGCAATAATTCAGTTTCATCAAAGAAAGAAAAAGACAACTTGGCTACTTCAACAACTGCTAAATCTCCTCATTTTTTCTCTACATCTACTAATGTTTCAAACCTCCATATCAAGATGGTATCTTCCTTCTTAAATGCTAATTAACATTGCTAATTGCAAACACACACACAGAGATCCTTTAAACTAGTGACTTATTCTCTTCAATTAGACAGAGATTACTATCTTACACTCTTTACTTCTGTAGAATTTTTCTCTTTAATGGTGAAATATCAAGTCAACATAAAAGAGCATACATTAGCTTATGAGTAGTAGGCTTTGAAACTTCACTAGTTGATTGCACACTCTAAACCATTAAAGCCCTATCAATTTGAATGACAATGATAGTTTGGCATATCCATTAGTACATTAATACTGCATGAAGCCATTACATTGTTTCCACATATCTATTAATATAATTGGTGATAATATGGAAAAAGTTCAATATTTTTTGAGACCTTAAGAAAAAATAATATTCTCTTTGTGCACTTTTCACACTGTGGCATGACTGTACTGCCTTGATTTTTTTTTTTGTTTCCTTGAATAATTATCATAGATTATACTTAAAAAGCATTTCAGCATTTACAATGTACTCTTCATAAAACCATGTCAGATTGGTAGTGTATTATAGAATCGTAGAATCTCAAAGTTAGAATGAACTCAGAATTTTAATGTAATGTACCTGACCAGGAATCCCTTTAAAAAATCCCTAAAAATTGTTATCCTACTCTCATTTGCCCCATTAATTATGGAACCTGTGAAGTGATGCTATTTTTCCCCCTTTCTTTCTACTAGTCAACCAGCTAATAATTTCTAGAATCAGAATTTAAAAGTAGGTTGTCTAACTCAATATGAATATACTTTCTACTATATGCAAGTAGAAACTAACATGACACATAGGAACATTTTCATTTAGACATTTTTTCTAATGTTCCATAACAATAAAAATGCTTATTTTTCTTCCCCCCCACATTGAAAGTACAAACAAATAAAAGCTAATGATGTAATGTATATACAAAATTCCATATGTCACATACATAATGTGATATTATTGTCTTAAAATTTTCATACATGAAGAATTTAGAAAAAAAGCCAATATTTATATGAACTCATGCAGAGTGAATTAAATAGAACTAGGAAAACCATTTATAAACTTTTTACAATATAACAGCAAATCTTCATCCTGGGAAAGAAATCAGAGATTTTATCTTCCTCACCTTTCACTGAAGGTATGGAGAAGTAGTATAGAAGAATGCTACAAAATGGTGTAAGAACTTTTTGATGCTTTAGTTGGTTTTGATGGTCTTTTTTCCTCTCCTCCTTACACCTGATCTTTACTTGTTTAATAAAAAAGGGTGCCCTTAATTTTTATAAGAAGAAAGATCATAATTATATATGGAAAGGGATATAATGTGAATATGAAAACATCAAAAAATTTTAAAAATAAATTAGAGAGGAATTTTTATATAAATTAATTATAACTGCTCCTTTAAAAAGCCAGAATCTTCCATCCTAAACCAAGTTAGGTAATGCC
Organism: Pseudochirops cupreus; assembly: GCA_028627135.1. NCBI lineage: Eukaryota > Metazoa > Chordata > Mammalia > Diprotodontia > Pseudocheiridae > Pseudochirops > Pseudochirops cupreus. Next base: position 58,354,090 of record CM053581.1, on the reverse strand, counting down.
CATTTTTCAATTCCGGTTGAAACTGATTATGCTAAGTCTGGGGTACCAGTTACTCTGTGTCTAACATTACACTAAATATCACTGTTTCTATTTATCATAAGACTCTCATATGTTTCCAGGCACAAAGAATTAAAGGAAGGCTGGTGACATGGTTAAATATCAACAAGGCTCTGGATTTTTGTTTCATGCTTGCAATTTAAATGCATGAATAGAAGCTGGTGTTTTCAAGCCGTGAAGTGACAGTCGAGTATTCTTCAAGCTTAGATTTGGAAGTGAACTCCTGCTCCCTCAAGGCTTGTGCAGAATCCATACTCTTTCATATGCCACCCTCTTGTGTGGCGTGAACAGAAAGCTCACTGAAAAGGTCAAGTCTGGGCAGACAGGTTGAATCTGTCTGAGAGGAAACTTCATTTGTTTCCACTTTGTGTTATTTTATTTGAAAAGGGGTGTTTAAGTGATATTTGCTGGTGTGTTGCTTGGCTACTAAGAAAAACCACAGACAGTAGATAAACGGGTCAATGGAAGACCTCAAGGTTTTTGTTCCAAGATTCACTTGAGAAGTCTGAAGTAAAAGTATCACAAGTCATTCTTTCTCCCACTTGCAATGAGAACTATATCTGTGCACAGGGCACTACTTCAGGATCAAAAAGGGTCTTTTGAAGTCCATAGAAATATGTTTACTACACAGTTAATTTTTGAGCCTGACAATACATGGTGTTTAATTTTCTCTGGGCATGAAACAAAAGTGTTGTAAGAATGTATTTTAATACATAAAATATCCATGATTTCATCAGTGTGGATGCAGACTCTAGCAATAAAATTCATGTTGCTTTTTGTTTTGTTTTGTTGTATCCACAATGGACAATCCTTGGAAAAATCTCTAATTGGAAAAAAAAATCCATAGGGAAGGGCGGAGCAGGGTGCAATGTTATGGATGACTTCCCTATAGTTAGCTAATTTGGTCATTAGGCAGCAGACAAACAGATCACTGCTAGGTATGTAACATTTAGGGCCTTCCCAGATTGGTTACCAACAAAGCTTGTGGTATCACCTTTGAGAAACCAGGATTTTTACCATACCACAATTGGCAGGCATGTCATGTAATAGCATTGATTTGTATTATATTTTTAAGGTTTGTCCCAAATAATTCTGTTTATAGTTAGGTAGCACTTTGCACCTCATGCTGGCCTTCAAATTCAGAAGACTTGAGTTCAAATTCTTCCTCAGACACTAACTATGTGAACTTTGGCAAGTCATAAAACCTCTCCCGGCCTCAATTTCCTTATCTGTAAATGAGGGTAATAATAGCACTGACTTTATAGGGTTGTTATGAGGATCAAATGAGAGGATATGAATATAAATATATATATGCATTCGTATGTGTGTGTTATATATGTGTTTACAAACATAAAATATAAGATGTTAATGTGTTATAACACACACTTGTCTGTAATAAATTAGTTCCTTAGCATTAAAATATATAATATAATAAAGCTATATGCAATATATTAACATAGTATGTTTTATCAACAAAATATAGTGATATATATTACGCTTATGATATGCTATAATCATGTATAGATAGATAGATAGATAAACAGATAATAGATAATATGAATGAATGAACCAGGTACTAAACTGAAGTGATTTTGTGCCGCAGCGAGAGAGGAAGTATTTTCCATTGTTGTTGTTCTGTCATTTCAGTCATGTCTGTTTCTCTGTTACCACATTTGAGGTTTTCTTGGTTAAGGTGCTGGAGTAGTTTACCATTTCCTTCTCTAGCTCATTTTAGAGACGAGCAACTGAAGCAAGCAAGGTTAGGTGACTTTCCCAGAGTCACACTACAAGTAAGAAACTGGGGACAGATTTGAACGTAGAAAGATGAGTCTTCCTTGCTCCCAACCAATTGCCCTATCCATTGTGACACTTAGCTACCCTATTCAAATAGTCGTGTCTGATTCTTTGTGATCCCATTTGGAGTTGTCTTGGCAAAAATGCTGAAATGGTTTGCTATTTTCTTCTCCAACATTTTATAGATTAGAAAACTGAGGCAAACAGTATGAAGTGACTTGTCCAGGGTCACATAGCTGCTAAGTATCTGAATCCAGACTTGAACTCAGGTCCTCTTGATTCTAGGGTCAGTGCTCTGTCCAATGTGTCACCTAGTTGCCAGAGTATTTTCCATACCCACACGATCTCTGCCCTGTGGAAAAAAAGTACACTGCCCTATTTATTGTTCTGGAAGGGAGTCACTGCATCCAGAGTTGTTTGTACTCCCAAAATCATAAATCCTTCATGCATTCACAATACTTTCCTAATAGCAAGCAGTTCTATGTAGTTATGTGCTAGGTGGTAAAAGTTGCTCAATCAATTGACTGCTACTGTTTTCTCCCGCAGAGAAGAAATGAGGTTGGAGAGATATGAGTCATCCCCTTTTAAGCTTCCAAACCACTTGATTGCCATTTTAACCATATCTTTTTGCTGATTGGATGAAAAATGTGTACAATGGTAATCACAGATCATCATTATTTTTTAGAATGCCAATTGGATAATAAATGCTAAAAAAGCAATCTTGTCCTGATTTCAAGCTATCATTCTTATTGTATAAAATATACTTAATACACCAACCTCTGCAATTCTCCCAAGTTTGTCCTCTAATGTTGCTTAGAACATGGCTATACATATCTGCCACACAGTACAGGTCTCATCTTAACTCTCCCTTTCCAAAAGATCCAACATGACCCAAACATATGATCACCTCATCATCTTTGTTCTAACTAGATAGTGGTATTTCTTTCCAGTCATTCATTTCAATATCCATGACAGGCTTTTCCTAGCCTGGCTAACCCTAACCTTACCTAGCTTTCAGAACACTGGAGCAAAATACAGTTAAGCATATTATACAGTACTCAGAAATCATTTACAAACACAATTATTCCACAGCTTTAAGAACATCTGTGTTAATCATTTCTAAAATGACCATTGTTTAGAGTTCCTCTGGTTAGACATTTAACAGGAAACAGATGCTGATTAAACTACCTTTTTTTTTTCTTTTCCAAAATCCATTCATTTTCTGGCCATTCATTCAGTCATGTAGCAAACATTTTATTAACTCTCCATGAAATGCAAGCACTGTACTCAGTTCAGAAAATATATGATGTTTAGTTAGGCCATCATCTCTGTAGAGGTCACGGTCTAGAAAAGTGGTAAGTCATAAGCACAGATAACTGTAATATGAAATATCATGTTATAAAAACATTAGATGTATGCAGGACAATCCATCCATCAACATTGAACATTTATTAAGCACTTGTTGGCTGCTCAAGACATTGCTAAGCACTAAGAACACAAAGAAAAAATAAACTCATCCCTGACTTCAAGGAATTTAAGGGGGCAGAGAGTGTGTGTATAGATTAGTTATATGAAATATATAGAGTAGAAAGAAGGTTAGCTTTGAGGAGAATCCATAAGCAGCTGAGGGGACGAAGGAAGATCTCTTGCAGAAGGTGACATTTGAGCATAGTTTTGAAGGAAGTCAGGGTCCAGAGTTTCTAAGAAGCATGGCTGAAAAGAGGAAACATTATTACTGACAAGAGAAACAGTGAATGAAAATGTATAGAAAGAGGAGATATGGAATTTTTAACACTAGCAAGTATGCCACTGTAATTGGACAATATATGCATAGATGGCAATAATGTACAAAAAGACTGCAAAGGCAGAGTCTGATTACATAGGACTTTAAAAGAAAGATAAAGGAGAAATGGAGTGAATTAGTATAGATCACTTTTTCAAGTTTAATTGAGAAGAGCAATAGAGGTGTACAATGATAACTAGCGTGGATTACAGACTCTAGGTAGGATTTTTGTTTTAAAAATGAGAGAGACTTGGGAAAGGTCATTCACAAAAGAGAAGAAACAAATTGATAGGGTTAGACTGGAGATTAGCAAGTAGGGATAACTGAGGATGGAAACAATCTGCTGAAAAAGATGGGAATGGACAAGAGGGTACATGTAATGGGCTTGGTCTTGTAATATGTTCCACGTCTTCATTAGAGAATAAATTGAAGGAAAAGAAGGAAGTTAATGGTGTATGAGATGCAAGGGAAGTAAAATGAAGCTTTTTAGAGAATGCCTTTGATTTTTACAATGACATAGGAGGTGAGGTTCTCAGTCAACATGGTCAAGAGAGAGTTTCTCTGCTTGAGGATATGACAAAATGTATGGAACAGCTTTGGTGAGATAAGGAATTGATTAGGAAAGAATGGAGTGATTGCCTAGCTGTGGAAAAGATCCACTTGATATTAAGAAACAAAAAATTTTGTGGCTCCAGTCAGGATCATTTCTGGATTTCCCATCTGCTCTTTTCAGTGCTAGAGGGATTAAAGGATGCAGATGCTATGAGTATAAGTATAAAATCCAACAAAGAGAAGGTTGTTATAGACAGATTGGGATAAAAAGGGGGAGCTTCATAGAAAAAATGACACATGTCATTTTTCAGTTGTGTCTGACTCTTTGTAACCCCATTTGGGGTTATCTTGACAAAGATACGGGAGTGGTTTGCCATTTTCTTCCTGAGCTCATTTTATAGATTAGGAACTAAAGCAGAGAGAATGAAGTTAATTTCCCAGGGTCACACAGCTACTAAGTGTCTGAGGCTGGATTTGAACTTTCAAGGATGAGTCTTTTTTTATTCTAATCCCAGTGTTCTATCCATTGTGTCACCTAATTGTTGAAGATGATGCCAAAGATAGGATTTGAAGAGGGTAGTGATAAATAAACAGATGTAAAGGGAATGGAAAACATTTTAGAGTAGAAAATAGTGAAGCCAAAACTAGTTGTTATCCTTTGTTCTCGAAGAGGACCAAAGTGACATCACTATGTTGGGGTCAAGGTACAATGTGTCTAACTGTGACTGATTAGACCAATATGGGCTCAAGTCATTCTACCACAAGGAAGGTACAAATAGCCCATTTGAACACTGGAGTGGAGGTATCTGTAAATCTGTGCTTTTCATGTTTCTTTGGAGCTACTGTAATTCTGTTTTGCTTATAAAACACAGAGCCTTCTTTGATATGGGCATACCATACTGGGTAGTTGTGCCAGTGTCTTCCATGTGTCACGATAAATTCTTCAGAGGGACCTCTAGAGTGTTCTTAAAATGCTTCTTCTGACCTCCATGTGGACTCTTGCCAGTGTAAATTCTCAGTAAAATAATCTTTTAGTCTAGCATACTTTTGGCATTTGAACAACACTGCTAGCCCATCACAGTTGCATTCTCAATAGTAGAGTTTGAGTGCTTGGCAGTTCAGTTCAAAAAAGGACCTCACCATGTGATGTCTTATCTTGCCAGCTGATCTTAAGAATCTTCCTAAGACAATTCAAATGGAAGTGATTCAGTTTCCCGAAATGATGCTGGAATACCATCCAGATTTCACAGACATACCACAATAAGGTCAGCACAACAGATCCATAGACTTTCAGTTTGGTAGGTGGTCCAATACCTCTTCTGTCCCACACTTTCCTTCAGAGTCTCCCAAACACTGAACTAGATCTGGCAACGTGTGGATCAACCGCATCATCTGTGTGGAAATCCCTAGAAATTATACTGCCAAAGTAAGTGAACTTTTCCACAACATTCAAAATTTCTTCATATGGTTCCACATAAGGATGGTTGGTGAAGAATTTATGTTTTCTTCATGTTAATTGTTAAGGAAAAATTAGCACAAGCTGCAGAGAATTGATCTATGCCTTTCTTCATCTCAGCCTCAAAGGCTGCACTGAGTGTTCAATCAATGCCAAAAGTACAGAAGTAGGAAAGAATAGTCTGTTTGGGAATATTGATTTTAATTTGGACCTTTAAGTTAGCAGAGAGATGAGAGAAGAAATACAAGATTTTAACCATATGAATACTAGGTAAAAGACTTAATACTTTATTTGGAGAACAATTAGGAGCCACTGAAGTTTTTTGGAGCAGAAGAACAAGATCTGATCTCTGTATAAGAAATATCATCTGACAGTCACATGAAGGATGTATTGGAGAGAGGAGAGGGTATAAAGGGAGTAGGAGTTAGGAGGCCCTTGAAATTTTACCAAAGCAACACTACGAAAGTAGCATTTCCTGAAGCTTGGATTATTACTGGATTATATGAGCTCAAAATTCAATGTACCCTGATTTTGTGCACCTACTCAGTCACGCTTACAAACACTTTTGCCATTTGCCATCCTTTATGCCACAACACACAAGATCAATAGTCTACTGTCTTGTGCTCTAATGCTCCTGTCACCTCTGGAAATATCTAAAATCTTAGAGTAGCACCATTCATATTCATCAACTTTGTAAGAACTCTTTCATAATAGATCTCAAAACTGGTAGATGTCTGCTTCCCTCTGTACCTACAACCCATCCTCCCCACAGACACTGAACTCAAGAATCATTCACTCTGAAAGAAGAATGAACTCAGAGGGAATGTCCTTTCTCTCCGGACTATAAATTGCCCATAAGCTTCTAGAGGAGAGGTACAGAAGTGAGAAGAAGAATTTTTAGAAAATCAGGCAAACCAATGACCAAAATAATAGGTCTTTTTTTGATGCACTTTAACTCATGTACAGGAGTTTATATTCTGCAAGGGCCAGATCAGTTGGTGCTTCCTCTGTGAAACCTTCCCTAACTTATTTTACTTAGAAATGATCTTTCCTTTCTCATAACTCTCATCCAACTTGATTTCAATTGTCCCTTGATAATAGTTATCCCAGTGAATTTTGTATTAAAATTATGTGTCTGTATATCCTATCTGTTCTACGAGATTATAAGAACCTTGAGTCAATGCTATAGACTGGAAAATGAGCTGAAGGTTCAGGGGCCTGGATTTTCAAATTCAAGCTCTCATATTTTCTAGCTGGGTAGCCAACAAGTCATTTCACCTGTGTTTGACTAGGTCTTCACATCTATATCACGAGTATCAGGATGCTATCTATTTATCATATGTGCAAAGGTAGAAGCCATCATCTTAGCACCTGGTTCAAATTCCACATTTGAAAAATACAAAACGGAGCTACAGAGAGGTAAAAGGCCTCTGTACTAGGGGTAGCAATAGAGTGCTGAACTGGGTGTCAAAAGCTCTGAACTTCAAGTCCTGCCCCAGATGCTAGTTGTAGGGTCCTGACTTAACATCTGTCACCATGGTTTTTTTTTTGGTGTGTGTGTGTATATGCGTGTATACATACACACACCCCCACAAATACATACATATGCATATGCATGTGTACATATATATGTGCATATGTATGTGTATATAAACATAGATGTGCTATATACCTATATACACTATATATACATATCTATAAGTATACATACACATGTATAGCTATATGTTTATATATTTTTGTATGTACTTTGCAGTCATATTGATATGCATGTATAAGTGCACATGTGTATATATACATGTATATATATGTAAATGTATATATTCATGTTTGTGTAAATTCTGGGGTTCTTAATCTTTATTTCTGTCATTGACACCTTAGGCAGTCTGGCAAAACTGTGGATATACAGACATATATTCATATGTATATATAAGCCCTCTACATGTATGTATGCATATATGTGTGTACGATTTATATGCATATATTCATTTATATAGACAGAATATACAATACCACTATACTTCAATATAATTAGTTTCGTTTGAAATACTATGCATTTTATTTTACGCATTTAAAAACTTTTTTCCTAGGACTCGATAGGTTTCATCAGACTGTCAAATGAGGTCAATGACAAAAATAAAGGTTAAGAACACCAGACCACGTAATATCCAAATTATATGCTAGTTCTAAGTCCATAATTCTCTGATTTAATATTTCCCTTTCCATAGAAAAATATAATTTAAGTGTCTAAAAAAATTAAATGCAAAACAAGTACTGAACTAACAACTTATTTTAAAATAATGTTTCACAGGATCTTTATAGATCAGCAAGTGCTTGGAGATAAAATTTCAGGAAGATAGTTGAAATGCTAGAATAGTGCCTTGTAAAGTTCATTTGAAACCCTTATCTCTCCTCTCCCATTCATCATATATCAAAATAAGCATTACCAAATGGCCAAGTTACTTAACAACTTAAGCAACAAGTCACTCAACTGGACTTCAATATTCTCAACTACAAAAACGTAGACTAGGGCTAGTTTCACATCAAAGGTGTGAAACATGGCAACACTCTAAAGCAGGCCAGAATAAAATATAATTGAGAATTACTTAACAAAATGAATTAAAATACAATAAAACATAGATAACATTACATTTTAAAACTAAGCCAATAAGTGGCAGGTATATTTATGTATGGATTGATGGCCTGGTTTCTGTTTGAGTTTGACACCATGAAGCTAGATGATTTTTCAGTTGTCTTCCTGCTCTAGTAAACCATGAAGTATTGTTCTCTCAAGGTTATACCTCACCCCAGAGGGAGTCTGTGTAGCCAATGCTGCCTCCCTATGGCAACTATGCCTCCTGGGCCTTTATCAAAATTTCCTTTTCTCCATATGTCACCATTATGAAAATAAGGAGAAATAAGATAATCGAAAAATATATCTGTGCTAATGGAAGATAAACGCCCTTTTCTTTCTTCTAATGTTAAAAAAAGACAAACAAACAAAAAACCAAACACACACATACACATAGTATAGCCAGTGAGTGGTCTTTTGAAGACAATAGACCTAGATTTTTTTTTTTTTGCTAAGCTTTCTACCACAGCTGATGGGTGTTGCATAAGCAATTTCCCTTGAGTTTCAGTGAATTGGACCAGATCTTCTCTAAGACCCTTTGCAACTCTAATATTCCATGAATTTTTAATGGCAGTTGCTATGTGGATTGGCATAGATGGAGCATTATGGAGTAGTATTATTGCTTATCAGCATAATGATTGACATTGCATTAAATAGGAGTCCACAAACCCAATGATTAAGTGAGGGAATGACACATATTTTGTATTAGAAATATACATCGCATCTCCACTAATATGCTTATCCTTTCTGTTCAGTGTAGGCTGAAACATGAAGTAAGATAAAGTCCGATTTTATTCCTTGCTGTGGAGCATACTATTAAGTACAGGCATTTTGAGTTGGACCTGAGCAGTGTATATTGTAGAAAAGAGGCTTTTCTGAAAATAGAAAGATGTAATATTGGAACATAAAGAGATGTTAGAAGTTAATGAGACCTCGGAAATTATTCCCTCCCAGCTGTCCTCCAGTTTGCCTACAAATGAGGAAACTGAGGTTTAGTGAGATTAAGTGAATTACTTGAGGTCACATGGCTACTGAGTGACAGAGAAGAGAACTGAGCCCATTTTTCCGGACTCCTAATCAGAGGTCTGTACACTCATCAAAAGTGTCTCCCTGGATCTGTTTCTCTGCTGCATTTGACCCTGCTCGTACCCTTTTGGCTAGAAAATCTTAATGAAGGCTCTCAGAAGAGAATTGGAAGAAGAGTAGAGTAATTTACGTGGAAAGGAAAATTCAATGCAAGGAAAGGTAAGGTAAAGAAAGTGTTACAGGACTGAGTCAGGAATGTAATCAAGTGCCAACTCTTGGGACCGACTCAATTTGTGACCCTGGACAAGTCTCTTCACCTCTTAAGGACCCACATTTTCTCATCTAAAAAAAAATCACTAAGTTTAGCTACATTGTTTTCTATCATGCCTTTCATCTTGAACATTGTATATTTGAAAGCTCCTTCCAGCTTCAATCTTCTCTACTTTTAGATCACTTCCAACTCTAATACTTTGTCATTTTTATGACTCTAAATTCTAACATTTCAAATGTTCAAAGGAGGTCAAGGACTGCAAATAGTTAGGGTTTCTTCACAATATCAGGTCATGACAGAGTAATCTCATTTCCCTTTTTTGGAGGTTTAGTTACTAGATGTTTAAAACTGGGGAATGATGAAAGTCTGAATTACTCTTTGGTTGCTATAGATAGTACATATTATCAAAAAGATATTATCAAAATGGTTAAATATATGTGTGTGTGCATCTGTATGTATGTGTATATATATATGTGTATATATATGTGTGTGTGTGTATATATATATATATATATATATATATATACATATTCTTTAAAATGGATACTTGGGGAGGAACCAGGCAATCAAAAGAAGAGATTGTCAGTGTGAGAAGGCCAGGTGTGAGCTAAACTTCCAATGTCTGACCATGCACTAGTTCAGCATCCATCTTCCACATGATTGCATTATCATTCAGCCCATATCTCTCAAAAAGTCATTAGGAGACTATACATCCATGCATGCATGCATGCATCCATCCATGCACATATAAGTATATATACATATCCTCATGTATGTATCTCTCTGTGTGTACATATCTGTGTGTACATATACATAACTCATATACATATATATAAACTCATATAAATGTATATATATATATATACACACACATGTATATGAGTATACAAAAATGGGTTCATTCATACACACATATATTTATGATTTGGACATAACTGAGAAGACTTAACAACAACAAAATCCATATATCATACCACTATAAAGGAGGGAAAAAATGGATTTTTATTTACTAGGGAGCCCTCTGTTTAGTTATCTCCCCCTTTTCAATAATGAGGGCCTAGGTTTTGGCAATCCCACACTGATCTTGATAGCTCTGTTCCCTACTCGGTACCAGAGGTTAATGAGAAACATGTCCATTTTCCATTGGTTGTCGAAGAACTGCTATTCACAGCTATGAATGGCAAATGCAAGCCATGTTTAGTGGGGAAGAGGGTGATCAGTATAGCCGCACTAATTAGAATCTTGGTTTAAACCCAGTTGTAAAACCCTACTCTCCTCCATGGTTAGCTATATATCAATGAACCTTAATTATTGATGGGGTCAACTGAGGTATATTTTAGTCATACAATATTTACTCATTACACAAAAAAAGTAAAGAGACAGACATTCAAAATATACTCCCAAACTACCATATAGGATATGTATCCAGAGCTTTTTCTCAGCCCTAGGCAGTCCTCAACCAGTCTATGGGCATGCCTGAAACCCAAGAGTTTCCAGATAGTTTACAGGTGACTGGGCTCTGTTAGCCACCCTCAAAAATATTGTTTCACTGACTACCTACAGCATAACCAGTCATTTGAGAGAATTTGTAATCTGAGATGCAAGACTGATTTCTAGCTCTTTCTAAAGGACAGACTTAACCTCTCCTCTGGAAGACTTTCTTTGCATCCACTGGCTTCATTCCAGTCTGTCTCCCAGTCCCATGCCTCCTTGCTCTACTAAATAGCTTGTTCTGGTCCATTTTGCTACTACATTCTCATCAGAAAAATGTCCATAGGACATTTCTTACACTCCATGCTTATCACATCATGTTTGCTCTTTGCCTTTCCTTATTCTCCAAAGGTTGGTTGATGGCTGCCTCCATATCACTTCCACTCAGTCTTTTAGCACATTTTTTATCAAGCGAAGCAGTGTGGATAAGGTTGGCCTGATCCATAGGGCCAACCAATTGAAAAAAACTGGGAGCCTTTGAAGCTCTTACTGTATGATGTTTGGTTGCAATAAGAGAGACAAAGTCTATATATTTGGGGAGCTAGTGGTTTAGTTGTATCCCACCAAGGTTGAACAATTCTATTTATGATACTAACAAGTCAGAGATCATCCAGGTAAAGATGATCAAGACAGTAAATGTCCTCAATTATCTCATATGAGGTTTAACTTAAGGAAATTGGGATGTTTAGAAAGTGTCCTGTACCATCCAGTTCTGCTCCTGATTTCTGCTCAGAATATTGTTGTCCAATCATATTTCCAACAGCATAACTGATTGTGACTTGAATCATTTGTCATGTCCTTGTCTACTATTTCTATTCACCACATTATGAGAAACCTAATCTTACATTAACTTGCCCCACAACTGACCCCCTCCTTCTTTGGCTAAGGCTTCTTCAATTCTTCAAACTCAATAACATTCCAATGTCACATATTTGTGGAAAATCCTCAAACAGAGGGTGTTATTGTGGCACAGTGAACAGAGGACTGGAGCTGATTGGGAAGACCAGAGTTCAAATCCATACTCAAACTTATTAGTACTAGCTGTATGATCCTGGGCAAGTCACTTAATCTCTGCTCTCTTTCCTCATTTGTAAAATTCTTTGCAAGCCCGTATAAAACTGCTATATAAATGTAAGCTCTTGTTGTCGTTGCTGTCATTTCCATAAACAAAAGTAGGACTCTGACATTTTTTGACAGTAATCCATAGAGATTGAGAAAAGCTGACCAGTCTCACTAGAGCACCAAGTCTGAAAAGTTCTACATACTCTTCCATAAGCCAGCCCAAGAACTGAACACAATGGTTCTGGGCAACCTCAGAGCCAGTTCTAGTTTCTATATGTTTGTGGCCATCATACAGTAAATAGTTGTTCAGTGTTTTTTTCAGTCATGTCCAACTCTTCATTACCTTTTGAGTTTTCTTGGTAAAGATACTGAGTAGTTTGCCACTTCTTTCTCCAACTCATTTTACAGATGAGGAAATTGAGGCAAACAAGATTAAATGACTTGCCTAGAGTCATACAACTGAGAGTCTGAGGCTGGATTTGAACTCAAGAAAAAGAGTCTTCCTGATTCCAACCCCAGTCTTTTATCCACTGTGGCACCTAACTACCCAGCACACGGAATATTTAAAAGATGGAAGAGTTAATACTGTTGCTGATAGATGATTAGTCTGATTCATAACATTTTTTTCCATCTGGCATATTTGGTGATTTGCAGATTGAGAGGATGACCCTATTAAGACCCGGAGGCTTAGGAATAATCCTTCATTCCCAAACTATATTTCCATTCTCAAACTATATTTTCTCAATTTACTGGGATGATTCCCTGAAATGAATATATCTTTTCTGATTTGATGAGCAATGGCATGATAACTAAGGGGGAAGAAGGAGAAGAGGAAAGTCTATTCTGTCTGGCTCCCTTCCTGGTTTTCTATATTTGCCCTTGGTTGTTCCCCTCCCCCCACCCATTTTGGCAGATGGTTGGTTCTCCATTACACATGGGTGTATGGTGATAAGGTCATTCAGAGATGCCCCAGATGCATTACTGGTATGGTGCTTTTTCAGAGAGCCACTTCATCCATCACTCTACTCGACTGCTTGTTTGAGAGCCTAAGCCTAATGCTTGATGATCAAATCTTTGGTAAATCACTGAACTGTCAACTTTATGCAGAAAATTCTCAGTAATTGACACATTACCCAGAAGCCATGAGCTTCTTGGCATGGTTCAAAAAAAGATCTGAGTCTCTGGGCAAAAACTATCAAACACCACCATTTTTGCAAGCATTCCTAACTGGGTTGAAATCAGCTTGGGAAGGGCAATGTGGCAGTAGACTAGATGCTCAAAATAGATTCAAATTTTCTGAATCCAATTCGCTTCAAAAAGTAATCTAGAAATGTCCTTATGGGGGGAAGAATGTTAACAATTTAATCCCTCAAATTGGCATTTTTCCCCCTATACATAAACTTTGCTGCATGTATGTGCAGAGGATTTGGATTATATTGTAGAATGGGGCCTTTCTCTTTTTGAATTGAGTACCGAAGAAACCACAGCTTTAATTAAAATGATAGTATCACCATTTAAAGGCTAAAATACCTACAAGGACACAAGTAATAATGGGCCAGTTTTATGTGGCTTAGCAGGCCAGCTATCGCAATACTGGCTCTTAAGCACTCTGCTTGCTTTGTGAAAGAGGCAGGCTGCTCTTCTAAAGATATGAATTCTGTATCTGATTGCTTCTGTGAAGAACATTTAAAGAGGGTTAGTCACCTCTGGCTGGAAAAAAAAATCATTTTGTGCTAAAAGTTTCAGAGTATGACTTCAATATAAGTCCCCTAAACTTTTCTGACTGAATTTGATAGCTTGAGAGAGAGCACAATATCATGAAAGCATCACTGGACTTAAAGTCAGGAGAACTGAGTCTAAATCCTTTTTGTGAGATGACCATAGAGAGAATGACTACAGACAAGTTGCATGACCACTTTAAGTCTTTTTCAATATGTAAAATAATATTTCCAAGTTATATGGTATAATTAATAGAGGGCTACTCAGAGTTAGAAAGACCAAGATTCAATTCCTGCCTATGAAACATACTAATTTTGTGACCGTGCATGTGCAATTTAACCTTTCTTGCCCTAGGTAACTTTCTAAAACTGTAAGTTCCAGAGGCATTGCAATCCTACATTGATAGTGGGAGTTTCTACATAGCAAGTTCCTAATGCCAATATAATCTTTGCTTCAGACCAATGTACTACTAATACTACTCTTACCACTACTGCTATTGCTGAAAATACTACTACTACTACGAAGGGTAATAAGGATAATAATAACTTCCTTACAAGGTTTGTATTAGAAAAGCATGTTGTAAACTTTAAAGCAGCAGTTCTCAACCTGTGGGTCACAACCCTTTTGGGCATCGAATGACCCTTTCACAGGGGTCGCCTAAGACCATTGGAAAACATATTTCTGATGGTCTTAGGAACCGAGACACTCTCCCCTATCTGTCTCCAGGTGGGTCCACCCACATGCAGATACGCCCACATATGAGTATTAAAGGGTCGGGGCATTAGCAAGGTTGAGAAGCACTGGTTTAAAGCATTATTGAAATGTAACGTGTTGATTATTGTTGTAATTATTGCCACTATAGGAAATTCCTGATGTCGATAAAATCTTTGGTCCAGACCAATATATGACTACTACTACTCTTACTCTTACCACTCCTACTGATAACACTAATGCTACTAATAACAGTAATAATAATATCTCCCAAAGTTTGTGTTCGAAAAGCGTGATGTAAACTCTAAAGCGTTATTGAAGTAAGATGTGTTGATTATCGTTATAATTATTGCCGCTACCGCTGTTGTTATTAGGGAAAATAGGTGAAGGTCTTTCTTCAGAGAAAGCTAGCTAGGATGATAGGGTTATTCCTAATTAATGACATTTATAGACTGCTTCTTGGTCCTAGTGTCTTAATCCCATTACTTCTTTTGATATTAATGTATGCATGGATCCTAAGTAAAGGCAGATTTTGGCTCAGTGGTGGATGGGTGGGAGGAGGATAAAAAACTTTCAGACAATTTGAGATGTCCAGAAATGAATTGCCCTATCTTAAGAGAAAGTGAGTTCTGCATCACTAGAGGTCAAATCAATAAGTAGGAATTTCAGCACCTGGAACAAATTCAGTTTAATGTATAGATAGATAGATAGATAGATAGATAGATAGATAGATAGATAGATATAGATATAGATACAGATAGATAGATAGATAGATAGATAGATAGATAGATATATGCATGTGTTAGTGAGGGTGATATTCAGAGTATGAAGACTACTCCTTTGTGCCACTGACAGAAACTTGAGACAGAAGTGATGTTATGTGGGGAGATTGAGCAACTAGGAGGCTGGGTGGGAGGGGCTTGGGAGGACAAGAAGACTATGAATTAGGTATTGAACTTTCTGGGTCTGAGAAAGAGAGATTTGAAGATTCATTGGTGATAACAACACAGATCTGGACCGGATTGTGTAAATGTTCAAAAAAAGTAGTTGCTGAATTATTCTGGCAGAGGGAAGGGCTAAAAGCGGCTGTGAGAAACAAGGGTTGCCACAATTTGTTCCCTTTGCTTCAGGAGGTATGAAAGAAGAAACATACAGCTGTAGAGAAGATACTGTAAGATTCATTGGCTTAGAAGGAAATTGAAGTTCCAGTGAATAACAGGAGATAGAAGGACTGTGAAATCAAGAGATCTAAAATACAGGAAAGTTATTTAATAGGAGAAAGTGGTTCCTGAGAGCACACTGGAAACCAAGGTCAGAAAAAGAAAAAGAAACAGGAGGTTTGTTAGTCTTTTACAGTCATGTTCAACTCTTCATGACCCCTTTTAAGGTTTTCTTGCCAAAGATACTAGAATAGTTTGACAGTTCCTTCTCCAGTTTATTTTACATATGAGGAAACTGAGGTAAACAGGCATAAGTGACTTGCCTAAGGTCATACAACTAGGTAACAGATACCTGATTTGTACTCAGGAAGAGGAATATTCCTTACTCTAGTCCCAGAAATCTATCCACTGTACCATCTAGCTGTCCCTGAAGTAGAAGGGAATAAACATTTATTTAGTGCCTACTCTATGCCAGGCTCTTTACAAATATTATTTCATTTCATCCTCAAAAGAATCTTCCAAGTTTTGCCCTGTTTTACAGTTGAGGAAATAAAGACAGACAGAAATGAAGTTATTTGATTTGCATTCAGGTCTTCCTGACTCCAGGCTCAACACAGTGTCACCTAGCTGTGTCTACATAAGAATATTGGAGGAATGGGTCTGATCTGCTTAGGCATGAGAGTGTGGGAAATGTAGCAGAGGAAAGGTATTCCATAGCAAGGGTAAGACAAGTATGTCCTTTTTGAAACAGTTCAATTTGGGGCTGGGGTATTTATTTGTGCATGCATGATGGAAAAAGGTTGTTATCTATTGCCCTTCTATCTCCAATCTTTCTTGCTATTGTCTTCCTTCCTTAAGGCTCCTTTTCCCTCCGTTTAATTCTATGAAGTCATCTATGGACTGGTTAGAGGTACAGAAAAAGTGATCTCTAGAGGACCACACTACTAAGAGTAGAAAAGCAGCAGGAATACCTCACTGCCAACCACCACCAAATACCTTCACTATGGCTCTGAAGGAATGACCACTTTTCAAAGACGATATATGGGAAATTCTAGATACACATACAGATTGATTTATGGTATATTTCCATTTGTAGGATTCTCAGATTCCATATGGGAAGGATGAGTAACACCATTATGGACTATTACACTGACCTTTAGTAGTGTTAAGTGATGGAAAGTCTGACAATTATTAAGTTATGGAGGCAGCATTTTAATCTAAGTCATCAAATCCAAGGTCTCTCCTCATTCCCCTAAGCCATAACACCCAACTGAATAGAGAGAATGGCACTTCCATTTCTTAAGGACTATATCTCACCTCTTAGAGCTAATTTAGGACATTTTAAGTACCACTAGGGATCCAGAACAGTAACTTTACAGAAATATATGATGAGGTTGAGGTCAGGTGTAAATGACTTCATTTCTCTGAAGTTCTTTTCCTCATCTGAAAAAGGATAATATCTGATACTTCTATTTCACAGGAATTTTTGTGGAGATTAAATGAAATGATGAATATAAAATGTTTTATATAAATTTATTTTGTATTTATTATTACTACTGAAATAGAGTCTTCCTCCTAAACCTTATCCCACCACGAAGTTAACCTTGGGCTACTTGAAGGTAGAACATAAGCTCTCACAGTTTCTACCAAACCAGAAAAATGTCAGATGTGGGTACAAATTGTATATTTGCCCATCAAGACCCATTCTCATCAAATGCAGAGAGGTCAATCATCAGAAGGTTGACCAATTAGAATAATTGCTGGAGGGGACCACATAAAGCCCTAAAATTGTTTAGTATGACCCGAAATGGTTGTGATCTGTATGAATTATTCACAATAATGAAAATCCTTCTACCAATGCAAACAGAAACAGGTATAAGTCAGTACTAGATTTTTGACTGCCTGAGTACAATGAGCTAGTGTCAGAGACAGATTTTGAACTCATTCTTTTTCATTTTTGATTGTGTATCCATCATTTTTTATTTGCAGTAAGCCAACATTTCTCTATACAACACTAAGGATGTTCATTAAATCATAGATCCTTTGATGTATTTATAGGAGCATAAATTGAGAAGTGGAAGGAACCTCAGGGGTTATTTAGTTGGGTCCTCTCATTTTACAGATGAGGAAACTGAGGTCAGGCAAGATTGCATGACTTCTGTTTAAGATTGAGGCAAGATTTAGCACAGGTCCCCTTATGCCAGAAAAAGTATTCTTTTCACTAAGCCAAACAGTTTCCCTATCAAATTTTTACTATTATCACTAACGGCGTACAAAGGAAGTAGGCTATTCTAAAATATTGGTAATAATAATTCGGCAGTAAAATTATTGAATTAGTATGCTCATGCATCATGTAACAACCTGTTCTTCTTATGTACTAAGTGCTTGATGGGGCTCATTGGGTTTGATTTTGACCTTCTGAAAAGGGCAATAAAACTCTTTCCTCAAAGTTCCATTGATGTGTAATATTCAAATCACATCGGAACCCCTTGATTTCCAAAGGGGTTTCATATGTAGGATTTAACACAGGAGGGAACAATAAGGCTTATCTAGTCCAACCTTTTTTATTTATCAGTAAGGTGAAATGACATGTTCACACATCCATACTCACACCCACAGCCACACACACACACACACATACACACTGTGTCAGAGGTAAGTTTTGATCCCTGACCTAATTCTCTATTCCTGCTATATTCCTCAGAGGACTTCTGGGGTAATAGACAAAAAAGTCTCAGAGGTAGGATCTAGATCCAGACCTTCTAATTCTTTTTTTTTTCCTTCTATATCCCTCTCAGAGGACATGCGGGGAAATGGATGAGTGCTGGACCTAGAGTCAAGAGAGTACTGGTTTAAATCTGACCTCTGACAATCATTTGTTATATAACCCCGGGGACAAATCGCTTAACCTGCCTGAAACTCAATTTCTCCATCTACAAAATGGGGAGAAGAATATCGCTAGAATCATCATTTCAAAAAGCTATAGGTGATAGAGAAAAACAATACAATACTTTGCAAACTTTAAATAAAATGGCATTGTTGTCACTGCTATTTCCACTCTCCCATGATAATATTCTTATTTTGGAATCATCATCAGTCCTTTCACATAAAAGCAACTACATCTAGGGGCCTCTCTTTCCAGGTCTGAATAATCATCCCATTCATTTCTTCAAATAGTTGTCAGACAATTGTCTCTAATCTACACTATGGATCTTTTACTTCCCTGCACTGCAGAGTTCTCTATTGCACAAGCTCTAGTCTGTTCCACTACGGGGACTTCTGGTGCCATCAGTGGGCTATTTATTTATTTTACATTGGGCAGGTGGAGAATATGCAATATAGAGATCAGCAGCAGGGATAAGAAAGGAACGGTATAGATTAGAAAAATAGAATTCTGGCCCAATTTTCCTTATCACCACTTTTGACTCAGCTCATCGGTAACACCCTCAGAGGTCTGATATAGGATGAACATATGTCCAGCCTTTTCATTTAATTTCAGCTTAATTTTATGCAAGGACTAAACATTTTTCTGAAGTCATTTTTATTATGGTTCATGCAAGAAAGAGCTCTTGCAGGTAATTACTTCATAAAAGCGGAGGGAATCAATCATGAAACTTAAGGATTTCTAGAAATTGCATTGCATGAATCTCCTACACATGTCAGGGAGAACCTGCCTACTCTACTGCCTAAAAGAATGTGTTAGGCTAAACAAGGGCTCTTTTCCACCCCCTCTCCCCAACACACAGACACACAGACACACAGACACACACACACAGACACACAGACAGACACACACACACACACACACACCCTAGCCACCCAACTCTTTTATGACAAATCTTTTTGATGAAGTAGAAAGTCTCCTAAGTTTGGAAACCCAAGTCCTGGGTTTGAATCTAGGATTCTATCTCTACTGTTGTCTAACTTTTGCACAAGCTACTTCACTTCTCTGACCTGAAGCTTCTTCTCCTATACAAGAGAATTAAGAATATTTTTACTACCTAGTTCAGAGGGTGATGGTGAGGAATATTCTTTGAAATCTGTAAGTCTGCACATTATATGATCGTCTCTATCAATCATATCTACACTATTCTTTGCTTTAATCAGTCAATTAAAAAATATTTTTAAAGCTCCCACTATGTGACAGTCATTGGGGTCAGCATAGAAAATAAAGAGGCAAAAGACAGTCCTTGCCCACAAGGAGTATATAGTCAATTGGATGAGATAACAATGGCACATTGTGTACAAACTAACTCTGTATTTCTCTCCCAGCCCTCTCCCAAGTGTGCATGCGCACATACACACAAACACACACACACACATGCCCAAAATGTAACTAGGGACAGGAAACTAGTAGGCAGGGATGAGGAGGGAGAGATTCCAGGAATGCAATGCCTGAGAATGAATGAAACTGAGAGATACAGTGTCATGTTCTTGGAACAGCGAGGAGGTCAGTGTCATGAATTGAAAAATAAGTGGTAGGGAGTAAGGTATAAGAAAACTGGAAAGGTATGTATTGGGAGGAGTGTAAATTCTGAAGAGCTTAGAATTTTGTATTTGATCCTAGAGAGAATAGGGACCCATTAGACTCTAATGAGTTTATTGTGTAGAGTAGTGACATAGCCCAATCTATGCTTTAAGAAAATTACTTTGTGGCTAAATGGAGGATGGATTGGAGTGGGGAGGGATTTGTGACAGGTGTATTTGCCAACAAGGTATTCTAATAGTCCAGACATGAGGTGATAAAGTCCTGTGTCAAAATGGTGGTTATGTAAGAGGAAAGAAGGTGGAATGATGTTACAAAATGTATTTATTATTACAAATAGATTGGAGAGAGAGATTGCTAAGAAATATTGAAGGGTTGAGGATAACACCTAGGTTTTGAGACTGCAGGATAGGATGGTATATATAATATCTCTATAATATACTTCTATAATAATAGGAATTATAGGAAGTGGGGAAGGTTTTGGGGGGAACAATAATGAGTTGAGTTTGGTTTTGAACATGTTAATTTTAAGATATCTGCTGGACATTCAGAAGTTTGAGATGTCTGAAAGACAGTTGGAAATGTGGTAGTAGAGCTTAGCAGAGAAAGGTAGGGGGAGAAAGGGAGATTTAAGAAGTGTCAGCATAAAGATTTTCTTTAAATTAATGGGAGTTGGTTCAATCACTAAGTGAAATAGTATAGAGGGAGAAGAGAAGAGGATCCAGAACAAAACCATGTGGGACACTTACAGTTAGAGGGCATGATTAGGATGAAGATCTCGCAAAGGAAACTGAAAAGGAACCATCTGATAAGTAGGAGAAACAAGGCAGATGCATGTACTGAAAATCTGGAGAGAAAAGTGTCAAGAAGAAGATGATCAGCAGTGTCAAAGGCTTTTGAAAGATCAAGGAGAATGAGGACTTTGAAAAGACCATTGGATTTAGTAATTAAGAGATTGATCACTTTGGGGAGAGCAGTTTCAGGAATAAACCATGGATATCTTCCAAAACATCCCTGACCTTCAAAGGTTATTCACTTCTGAGTGAATCTGAGAAATCTTCCATAGGGAACAGGAAATGGCCAAGTCTAATTTCTATTGGACCCAAGCCTAGTCCAAGCCAAATGGGTCCAAAATAGCTTTGAAAGAAAGTATTAGTGATGCGTATAGATAGGTAGTTGCAGAAAACATTTTAGAAGGTATCAGTGAAATATTCTGGTTTAAAGCACTCTTCTCTGAAGAGGAGAAGTGACTGAGAAAAATAGCAACATAACTTTTCAATTAGTCTTGAGTCTTTTCATAGAATCATGACGTTGGAAAGGTCTTCCAAAGTTATCCCTCCCAAACATACCTGAAGCATATGTAAGGGGATGATTCCTCCCACAGTATCCCAGTTCAATTGAAGTCGCAGATACAAAGTTGTGATATGTTAGCAAGGTGTTAACACCTAAGTTATCCCTTTGCAAACATAAACACTTATATTTGATTGAGTCAAAGTTTGAAATCATCTTGACCCAGCTGAAAATTAAACATACCCCTAAGGGTATTAAATATCCAGTCTTTGGAAACAGAGACAGTTGAAGAAGTGAAGTGGCTATGGGTCTGGAACTAGCAATAGAAGTGATTATTGCAGGTTGGAAGGAAGAGATTTTTCTTCCCTTGCCCCATTCCCAGAAGCCATGCTGTCTAGCAGCAAAGATACTCATTGGGTGGGGATACCACATCTAGCAGTTTAAGAGGATGTCTATTCAAAGCATTTGAGGCATAGTTGAAGAAGCAAAAACACATACAGTATATAAACCCAGGACAGAGAGACCAGAAACACCTTTGAGGAATATGTGACTACCGGCAACAGAGAATAGAACCAAACATGGACTCATAAAAGACCTAGTCCTGGCAATAGAGAGTTCCACTAGAGAAAAGACTGCCCCAGACTTGTGGTAGTAAGGAAGAGGGGTTGGTAGAATTTTTATAGCTACTGTTCTTAGAATTCATTTTTTAAAGACTTTGTTAAGATTGAATTGTTCCCACTGGCTACTATTAAGGGAAAACACACCAGGGACAACAGATGAACCAGACTGCTAGGATCCCAGACCCATAGGGCTCTCTAGATCTTGAGGCAGCAGCTATACTCCAAGGACTCAATATGTCAGTGTGAGTTCTAATTTGGTGAACTAACCTAAGGGAGATCCTACACATGAATCCCTACTCTGAATTTCTCCCCCACTCCTTTGCCAAAGACACACACACACACACACACACACACACACACACACACACACACACACACCCCCACACCAGATAAATGGAGGTTAATCCACTGGCCTGCAATACAACTAGGTACAGGAATACAGTCATTAAAGAAATAACTCATATCATAGAATATGGAGCTGAAGGAGAGCTTAGAGATTATCTAACCCAATCCTTTCTTTTTATAGATGAGTAAAACCAGGTGAGAATGTTTGTAAATTATCCACAGTTACCAAACTAATAAGTAGAAGGACTGAACTTCAAACCTGATACTCTCAAAGTTGATCAAATAGAATAGCATGTACAATTGCTTAGCAAAGCTTAAAGTAATATATTAAATGCTAATTATGTATTAATAGAAATAAAAATAAACATAAACTCAATGCTTTTCCCACCATAGCATGATACCTCTCATTAATGGATAACTCTAAATGTAGAATTTTTTTCTCATTATTGCCAAAAACTCATTCTTTGTGATTTCCACGTCTAGTTCCTATTTTTGTTTGCTTACAACTACTCATTAGAACCAATAACCTGAATAGCTTTGAATGGCTCATTGAACAGTATAGATATGCCTGCTCATAAGCAGGATAATTTTGTGTATGGGCCAAAAAGCAATACACATATTTCCTTCTATTCAAAGTGGAAACCATTGATCCATACGTATATGTGAATGCAAACATTGCAATTTGCTGTAGTAAATAGAACATGGGACTTAGGGGTAAAAGACCAAACTTTAAATCTTAGTTTCACTTCTTTCTGACTCTGAACACTTCAGAAAGTTGGTCTGTATGCCAAAATTTCCCTAACTTTTTGTGAAGGGGGCTCAACAAGGTGATCTCCAAGGTTCTATTGACTCTAATATACTATGATCCTGTATAAATATGAAGAAAAAAAAACAAACTAATGTTTAATTCCACATGATGAAGGTAACCAAAAACTGAGGAGGAATAAATGATGACTAGAGGGACAACTGGAGACTTTGTGATGCAAATCTAGATGCAATCAGAAGAATTACAATGTAGATTGGAGGGTTGAAAACACAAAGAGAAAAACAGCGTCAATATATTTGCCATGTCAGCTAGTGGGTGGCATATTAGACAGGTGACCTTTTTCGTCTTTTAAATTTTGAGGTATTTTGTGCCTTATATATAATTTCATCTGTAAAACAATTCTTCCAGGAAAGCACTATAAGCAGTTGCCTGTATATTTCCTGTCTATGCATGAAAACTTAAGTCTCAGAAAGATGATGCTACTTGCCAAGGATCACAGAGCTAAGAAATTCTGGAGAAAAGATTCAAGTCGAAGACTCTTCCGATTGCAGGTCTTAATAACCTTTCCATTATGCCATGCTCCCTGGACAAAAGCATAGAGGAAGAGGACTGGGTTTACTTTTCTAGTCTGCTCCCATATATTTGCCAACTACATAGCTTCCTGAACTTGGGTAACATCTATAAATTGGGAAGGTTTAACTGAGTTACATCTAACATCTTTTCTAGCTTTAAATGTATGATCAAATGCATTTCTTGAAAGCAGTGGCATTAAAGATCATGACATTGTTATGGGATTATAGATCTAGAACTGAAAATGATCTCATGGGCTATTAAGTCCAATCATCTCATTTAACAAAGGAGAAACTGAGGTCTAGGAAAGTAAAGAGCCTTGTCCACAATAGCAAAGTAGACACAGCTATGTGGTGTAGTGGATAGAGTAAGGGGCCCAGAATCAGAAAGATCTGGATTCAAATCTGACCTCAGTTACATAATCCTGGTCACGTCACTTAACCTGTCTTTGCCTCTGTACCTTCACCTGTAAAATGGGGATACTAATGGCACCTCCCTCACAGGGTTTTTGTGGTGATCAAATGAAACAATATTTGTAAAGGACTTATCATAGTGCATTAATAGGTGATTAATAAATGCACATTCCAGGGGTGGGGAACCTGGAGACTCAAGGCCACATGTAGCCTTCTAGGTCCTTGGGTGCAGATTTTTGACTGAGCCCAAGTTCCACAGAACAAACCTTTTATTAAGGGAATTTGTTCTGTGAAGTTTGGATTCAGTCAAAAGGCGGCAGTTGAGGACCTCTAAGGCCACATGTACACTTGCCTGGTATATTTCCTCCCTTGCCTTTCTGAGGTTACACAACTATTAGATATCAGAGGCAAGATTTGAACTCAGGTCCTCTGACTCCAGAGCCCATGTCATTGCTGCTTGTTTCTTGTCCTTTTCTGCCTGGTCCCTTGAACTTCGTTGTTTGCTTAAATTTTCTGGTTTAAACCAAAAATCCCTGGCATTAGTCTCTCCTCTCTATAAACATACTCTTAAGATAGTTACCAAAATAACTTTCTTGAGACATGATTATTATTATCCTAAAAAATAATCATTTCTCTGCCCGTTCCTTTCTTTTAAATATTTATTTCCTCCTCCCGTTCCAGAAATTCCCTATTGCCAATAGGATAAGATACACACCTCCATAACCTGACTCCATCTGATGCTTCCAACTTTATTTTGCATCACTACCCTTCATGAAATCAACAACCCATCTGAATTAGCTCACTTGTCATTGCCCAGCTTGGGTATGCCATCTCTTTGTATGCTATCTCCCTTTATTCTCAAGCCTTGAGAGAATTCCACTTTTTGGAAGCCTTATTTTCCTTCAATGCGCAGTTACCATCTCTTTCAGGAAGGCTTCCTTGCTTTGCCTGCCTCTTACCTTCCAGATTTTCATAATGTCTCATCAATTTTCATAGAACATTTTCTCTACTTTCCTCTTGTCCCCTTTACTCTCTTCTCTATATTATACTGATCTGTATTCATATCCTTTGCCTGGCCATCCAATAGAACATAAAATCCTTAAAGATGGAAACTATCTGTTCTCTTCTTGTTCCTTTTTATTTACTGTCACTTGCTATATTTACCTGTGCCATGTTTTATCATTCCTACTACAATTGTAGGCGCATACCTTTTAATAGGCATGAGACTGATATTTCTTCTATTGATTTATGGATATTAAATTAATAGAAATTGAATACTAATAGATTATTGACTAAATCCTATTTAATAGATGTTGAATTGACTTTAAATTGCCCATAAATACTATGCTTGTGTTTCTGGAAGACAAGGCTGGGAAAAGTAACTCATCAATAAGCAGCTACATGGTACAACGCATGGAACATTGGATCTAGAATCAGGAAGACTTCAGTTCAAATCTGACCTCAGATACTTGATAGCTATGTGACCCTGGGCAATTCATTTAACCTGTATCTGCCTCAGTTTCCTCAATTGAAAATGAGGATAATAATAACATCTACCTTACTGTGTTGCTACGATGATTAAATGAGTACATATTTGTAAAGCACTCATCATGTTTGATGCATAGTAGGAACTTTATAAATAAATGTAACTATAAATATAATATGTGTGTACATATACATACATATGTGTATATATATATATA
>CM053581.1:58303166-58327683 GCA_028627135.1 Pseudochirops cupreus | reverse complement strand
TATGGATAACATATATTGTAGTTTCTCCATTTTTCTCTTTTGATTAAATCTATTTTAGCTTTAACTTTGTCTGAGATCAAGATTACTACCCCTGCTTTTTTCCCTAATAAATTCTACTTCTGATCTTTATTTTATGTTTGTGTGTATCTCTTATTTCTTATGCATCCTGACTCCTTTACTTCTACTTTCAACCTTGCCTCCTATTACTTAACCTACCCCACCTCCAACAATCCCTCCCTTATCATTTCTCCCTTACCCTTTCCCTTGCTCTCGTTTCTATCTGAATTTAGACTTTTATAGTTTTCCAAATATATATGTTGTTTCCTCTTTATCCCATTCCCATTAATCTAGAAACCTTTCTATATCCCCCTTATATTATTCCCTCACCCTCTCATTTCTTTATAAATTTAGAAGACTTTTATGCCCTTCTAAATAACTATATTGTTCTCTCTTTACACCAGATCTGTTGTAATTAGTTCTCTCTAAAAATCCCTGCTCCCTTCCTATCCTCTTAGCTTTTCATTTCTTTCTGAATTTAGAAGACTTTTATACCCTTCTAGATATATATGTATTTTTTCCTCTTTAAACCATTTCCTATGAGAGTAAGGTTCCAGAACTACCAGCCACATCTAATTCCTCTGTGTTAGTTCTTCCTCTCACACCTCATTTCTATAAGATAATTACTCTTTTTACCTTTTCACTTAATGGTAATACTTTAAAAAAAATCAGACCATGTTTAACTCTTCACCAATCTTTCTTTTTTAACTACCCAATTACTAAACACAGTCTTAGACAAACAGCTTACATTTCCATGTATTAAAAGTACTGGGTCTGTCTTCATGGAGTTCCTTGTAATTATTTTTGATGTTTACTTTATATTTCCCTTGGACCTTGCATGTCAAATTCTCTGTTAAGTTCAGTTCTTTTTATAAGAAAATACTGAAAGTTTGACAACTCATTAAATATCCATTTTTTTTTTTAATTCAAGATTGTGCTGAATTTTGCTCGGCATGATGTTTTGGGCAACAATCTCAGTTCTTTTGCTCCTCAGTATCTAGAATTCCAAGATCCACTGTCTTTTAATGTAGCCATGGTTAGGTCTTGTGTGATTGTAATTGTGGTTCCATCATTAATTTGGGTTCATTTTTTTGGTTGTTGTTTTTCTTTTCTTTTCTTTTTCTTTTAATATCTGTTTCTTGTAATATCTTCTTGAGCGAGTGTTTTGGAATTTAGCTGCAGGTTTTCCTTGTAGGATCTCTTTCAGGTGGTGATCAGTGGACTTTTTCTATTTTTACTTTCCTCTCTTGTTCTAAAACTTCAGGACAATTTCCTTTAGTCATTTCTTCTATTATTATATGGATTCTTTTTTTCTTTAATCATAACTTCCAGGTAATTCAGTTGTTCTCATGTTTTCTCTTCTTGATCTGTTCTCCAGAT
Organism: Pseudochirops cupreus; assembly: GCA_028627135.1. Lineage (NCBI taxonomy): Eukaryota > Metazoa > Chordata > Mammalia > Diprotodontia > Pseudocheiridae > Pseudochirops > Pseudochirops cupreus. The sequence continues at coordinate 58,326,246 of CM053581.1, read as the reverse complement.
CAATTGTTTTTCTTATGAGATGTTTCACATTCTCTTCTATTTTGTTTTCATTCTTCATATTTTATTTCATTATTTCTTGGTCTCTTTTAACTTTTCTGCCTTCTGCTTGACCAGTTCTAATTTTCAAGGGGTTGTTTTCTTCCTTAAGATTCTGCATCTCCTTTTCTAGTTGGTTAACTTTCCTTTCATAATCTTATTTTTCTTGGATGGTTGTTTATTTTTTAAAAGTCTTCCTCAATCTCTCTCATTTGACTTTGAAAGTATTTTCTTAAGTTTTCTTATGAATTCTTTTTGGTCAGGTGCCCGTTTGACATTACTGTTTGGAGTAGGAGAGGCTTTTTGTTTTTTTGTTCCAGTATCCTTCTCTAAAGACAAAGAACAGCTTTCTCTATTCCCATAGCAACTTTCTATGATTTGGTTCTTCTTTGCCTGCTTATTTTTATTTATGTATTTATATTTTAAAATAGCAACTTGGTGAAATCACCTCTAGTGCTGCGGCATGGGGGATCGTACCTCTGGCCTCAAGTCCTCCTTCAATTCTCCCTTCTGTCTTCTGCCCTCCTGTAAGTGTCCACAGTCAGTGGTATCCCTGCCCCACTGCTTCTCCATTCACCTAGGGCATGTTCTGGCTCCTTCTCTGCCAGACCAAGTCCAGGCAGCACAGCTGGATCTGACAAACGTTATCAACAGAGCTTCACTCAATCTTCCGCAACTCATATGCCTGACTTCCCACACTATCTAGGAAGCGAAAATTCCTATGACTGTGCCCAGACTTCCTCCCAACCCAGCTAGCCTCCCAGGCTCACAGCTTGCTGTTTAAAGTAACTATCCTGGAGATATTTACACTTCACAGGGACTAAACCTCAGTCCTGAGATTTTCCTTCCACTCTTCTCCCAGGAAGATTGCTTTTCTGCTCCAACTCTCCTTTATTTTCACTGCTCTACATTCACCTGAGGTGTTATTTTGTCTTGTTTGTGGGGTAAATCTGGAGAGCTCAGAATTTTCTCACCTACTCTGCCATCTTCCCAGAATACTCTCTAGTCTTTCAGATTTTTAAGAATCCTTTGGAGACATCATTGCTCTGAATTCCCAGGTTTATCTAAAACTTTAAGTCTTTGAGTTAGATGGTCCTTCCCTAGGTCAAATGGTTCCTTGCCTTCTTTAAATTGTTTCAGGGCCATTCTGCATACCTGCCAATTTTTATACTTTTTCTTTAGGTGATTTTCTAGAGAAAAAAAAATACTAACGAGAAGCAAGAATTTGTTTTCCATGTTTATTTCCATTCTGAATACTTTTAATTTTTTTCTGTATTTTTGATATTTAATTTTTAAAATTTTGAGTTCCAGATTCTCTCTCTTTCCCACCAGCTCCTCCTCCACCCATTGAGAAGGTAAGCCATATGATATCAGTTATACATATGAAGTCAACTGCATGCTTTTTCTCCACTGAGAGCTCACCCAGTTTTCTGTGATCAGACTTTAAAGGAAGCTTTTTCATAAAGGAAATCAACATGCTAGTCTTCATATGACTCTTGTATCTACCAATATGTGCCTGCATTCCAAAGTGACAACTAGGTATTCTAGTAACCGAGACAAGTAAATATGATTGGGGAAGGAGGAGAAGTCAGACCTCTACTTGATAGAAAAGACTTTGCAAGAGAGGAGATCCCAGGATGCTGCTATGTAGAAGAGAGGAAAGATATTAGCACAACTCAAAGATGTTCTTTGGTTGGATAGAGTAGGCTTAGGATGAACTATGAAAGAGTTGCCAAGTGATGAGAAAAGGTCCTATGCTCCCACTGGAGCTTGCTTTCCTATGCAGCCACCAATTTCTTCCCATTTGGAAGTCAGAGTTCAATTCTACCAAGTCCTAGTCAATCACAGTATGAGAAGGGCAATTCAAACTCCAGTGAATCAAGCTTGAGCCACTGGACAGATCAATCCTCAAGAAGTGGTGCCATATGAGAAAGTAAGGTGAGGATTATATCATCAATTCTCTAAGACACATACAAACACACACACACATACACACACACGCACACACACACACATACACACACACACACACACACACACACAAATATGCATGCAATGCGGTGAATCAGATGTTAGGAAAAAAGGCCCAACAGTAATAGGCAAGTTTGGGAAGGGTATTATTGCCTTAGGGCCAAGTAAGTGGGATATAGAACTTAAGCCATGAAGCCAACAAAGAACCATAACACATAGGAGAATCAGCAGGGGAGGAAAATCTCCACCTCATCTCCACCGTAAGATGTCAAGCCCTTTGGGACAAAGCTTTGGTTACCTTGCTCTAGTAAAAATTCTTCTAGCTGCATACAGGCACTCAATTAATGTTTGACTATGTATCCAAGGCTTTACCAAAGCAATCCTGTCTTTTTTTATCCACCTAAAAGGGATGCTCTCTATTCCCCATATCTAAATTTTTGAGAACCAGAAGACCTGAACTATTGCTCTATCTATAAAAGTTAGTATCTATTGGCCTTCAATAAGACTGTTTTCTTCTTCTATATTCCGTTTTTTTTGTTTTTCAGTCATTCAGTAGTATCTGAATATTTGTGACTTCATATGGAGTTTTCTTGGCAAAGATACTAGAACGGTTTGCCATTTACTTCTTCAATGGATTAAGGCAAACAGAGGTTAAGTGATTTGGCCAGAGAGACACAGCTAGTGAATTGTCTGAGGACTGATTTGAATGCAGGTCTTACTGACTCCAGGCCCAGAACTCTATCAACCTAGTTGTAAAATGATAATAATATTCTCTACCCTGTTTATTCATTCAATCAATGTACATTTACCAAGTAATTACTATCTGCTAGGCATAGTGTTAAGTGATGGAAATGCAAATGCCAAAGTGAAGTAGTCATGACCATCTAAGAGCTTACATTTGGGAGCGGTAGAGGTGAGGGGTGTTATACACACATATGTATGTATGTGAGTGCATATGTATATGTATATACATGTACATGCACATATACATATATGTGTTTATATTTATATATATATATATATATTTTTTCTCTTTTGTTTGTGTAAGTGTAGAGGCAAAAACCACCTCAGCCCATCTTAGCCTCATATCTTAACTAGGAAAAGCCTCAATCATTTAATTAATTAGTAGTCCTCAGTAAATGCAAAGTCTTTGAAAGACATTTGATGACATGAAAGTGGATTGATATACTAAGCTAAGGAAACTTGGCCACAATTTGAGACCATGTATAAATTATCTAAAGAAATAAGGAAGAAAGATTTTTTTTTTCCCAGCAATTAAAGTGTGTGGTTTTCCAGCACAGGCCTAAGGTGGAATTGCCTGGTGGGGACAGGGTGGAGGATAGAGGGTTGTGGAGGGTAGAGGAGTGGGAGGGATGAGAAGAGAATTCTTACCTCTGTTAAGGTTCCTCAGTTGTACCCCTTTCCCATTGACCTGAGGAGTGCCTTATAGTTTCTAAGGGAATAGTAGATGTTGGACTTCTCATCTTACCATGAGTGTTCTAAACCGTATCCCCAGATGAATTTGCAATATTGTTGGTATCACTGGAAGCCAAAGATAGGTTGGATTCATGGGCGTAAAAGGAGCCTTGCAAAGAAACTACATCATACTTGAGGGAAATTTCTTGAAAATTCCATTGAAAGAAGGGACTTGAGAAGAAGGATGGAGCTGTGAAAGACCTTTTTGTCAAATGTGCTCTCTAAATTTGAACTTATTTTTCTGTGAACTCTACATATACTTTTGGAAGACTGAGTCACAAATATTTAGATGGATATTTTATACTACCTAACCTTAATACACCACCTAAATTAATACTCTTTCTGAAGACAACTAAAATGGGCTGACTAAATTGATTTTCAACTGATAATCTTGAGGGTAAAGCTCATCACTTGGTGCTTGAGCCAATGACATTACATAATTATGTTTAATCTCTCAGGAGTACCCTTAGAAGCCTCAGGGGGAGATATAGTTAGCTAAGAACTGGGGACCCAAATTTCATTTGGAGGAAAAATTGGGAAAAGGGTGCCTTAGAGCTAACATAACATGCACATGAATATAAAAATGCATCATAAAATTGTAGAGATGGAAAGGGAATCATCAATCTAGAAGTCATTCTGTATGTTCTTATTTTTTTGTTTGTTTATTTTTGGTCTCTTACAATTCTAAGATGTTATGAGCTCATATAATTCAATTCAATCAGTTTTTATTAAGTATATGCTTTGTGTATGCCACTTTGCCAGACACTGGAAGGTAAAAAATGAAGAAATCGTCCATACCCCCAAGCTTCTAGTTTGCTGGGGATAAACAGCATGTATTTCATATTTACACTTATGTATATATGTATAGGTATGTGTGTATATATACACATATACACACATATATATATAGTTATAGATATAGATATATATAATTGTCTTCTTTTATAATCCTATATATTTTTCTTCTATGTATTTAGAAACCTTATTCAAAGAAGAAATTATCCAAAGAGCCAAAAAGAGTCTCAGGATTGAAGTTTAGGGGTGTTGGGCAAAATTCAAGGGCAAACAATGTGTAAGTCCTGTCTCAGTTGAATTTTACTCAAGCTTTCTTTCAGTCAGAGACAGTTTATTAGAACACTGGTCTGAGTGGGTGAGATTTTTAAGAATAAGCACTATTATGACACTTGTATTGACAAACTGGGCCAGACTGAACCTGAACCATTGACCAGACTTAGGAAATCTTAGCACTTTAATGGAGGCAAGATGGACCTTATATACAATGGTCAAGGTGGGGGAAGATCTGGATAGAAGTGGACAAATAGTCTGGGGTGACTCTGAGAAGAAATCTAGAAGGAATTAAATGTGGGAAGTGGTCTGGCTGATCTGGAGCAACAGATAAGGAAGGGCCCGGCTAGATTAGACTGCACTGAGAATTGGAAGTTTGGGTGTGAGGCCACAACAAAAGGCCAGTTGACTGTGATGGGTAAATGTCTCAGGCTAACCCAGAGACTTGGCCAAATTGGAAAGTTCAAGGAAACTTCCTGGAAGGGTTTCCAGGGCCTATACCTGTCACTAGGACAAACCAATGGTTGGGAACCCTTGACACTGGTCCAATAATCTAATTTTACAAATTAGGAAGTGAAGACTCAGAAAGCAGAGTGACTTGTACAAAATGACAAAGGAAGTAATTTTCAAAGGCAAGATTCTGAAGCACTTTGTAAATTGTAAAGTACTAGACAAATGTATAATGTAATACCATTTCTTGTCAAAAACTTAAGACATCATTTTTATAAATTCTTTTCTTCAAGTTGTCCTGTCATATATTATAATTAAACAAAATAATAATTCACATTTATAAACCATTACACTTATTTTTATACTTCCATTACACTCCTGAGTGGTAAAGAACACAAGGATTAATAATCCAATTTATAGATGAGAAAATTGAAGCTCAAAACTGTGTTTGCCTTTCTAACAAGAAACGGAGCTAGGGGGCAGCTAGGTGGCACAGTAAATAGAGCACCCGCCCTGGAGTCAGGAGGGCCTGCATTCAAATACGGCCTCAGACACTTAATCCTTACTAGCCGTGTGACCTTGGGCGAGTCACTTAACCCCAATTGCCCTCCATTCCCCCCTCCAAAAAAAAAAAAGAAAAGAAAAAAAAAGATGAAACAGAGCCAAATCTATCTCTAAATCCAGTCAACTTTCTGTCACACTAGCTTCCTTGTCATTAAAATGTGAGTAAAGAGTGTACACTCAGGTTACCCCCCCTTACTCAAATTGGTGGGGTAGATAAAAATATCAGTTGCTCTCTACCTTCTTGTTTTTTTCTTAGAGTCTTGTAATAGACTTCATTTCTAATCAGGAGAGTTTCTTTCTCCCCAATTAGATATACACAATTCCTGACCCAGTCACCCACAAAAAGCATTTTAGGGGCTGATGCTGCTACAACTCAAATTCCTATGAGGTTTTGACTTGGTTTTCTTCTGCCAGATTCAAGCCCTTTGGATGTTTTTGAGATAAAGCTGACCTAGTGAAAAGCAGTCAATTTACAAGCCAAAGCTTACCTGCTGCTAAGGGGCTTTTCTCAAGCTCTTCCCTCCTGGAGGTGTAGGTCAGAGAAGTTCAATCCCCACCTTGGCTTTTCCTGAATAAACTCCATTTCATCGAATAAGTCCTAGTCGGCTGCTTACCAAGTCATCTCCCTTTGTGAGGAGGGAGGGGAATCCCATGGTATTATAGCACACAGCCAGGAATTCCTGGGGAGACTGACTATTGGTACTTCAGTCAGTGCCTGAGGTAGTTTCTACCCAGGGGCCAGGGATAACTTAATCCCACAGCTTTTATGAACGCTGTACTTTGGGGCCAGCCTGCCATTCTCTGTAAAAAAAGCTAGTGTGACTTCAAAATCAATAGGAACAACCAGGTAGTAAGTGAGGAATAGCAGAAATAGTGGAGGTTTTGGAGGCAGAGGGCATAGGTTCAAATCACAGATGTATAATATATTAGCTGCATGACCTTGAGTAGCAATTTCTCCTCCCTGTGTTTCATGTCTATATGTAAAATGAAGACATTGCTTTGGATAACCTCCAGGGACACTGTCATCTCCAAATCCTGTGATACAAAACACCAAGGTAACATATATACTTTCCCACATTAGGACCCAAATTAAATTGTTAAATAGGCAATGTTTAGCTTCAGTCTCCAGGGGTGGGGAACCTGTGGGCTCAAGGCCATGTGTAGCCTTGTGTGGTCTTTTGATTGAGTCCAATATTACAGAACAAATCATTTTATTGAGGTGATTTTGGTGAGGTCAAGGTTAGGGGTGCTCAAGACCCCAAAATGCCAACATTCCTGGTCTTGCCAAATGAATTCCACTCAAGTCTTCTCTGGGCCAAAGAAAAGCAAAGTTTATTAAAAATTTGCCAAAATGGGTAGACTTTTGTATGGATTGAGTGAAAACTTCTCAATTTGGGTTGGTTAACTTTCCCTTCCTTCCTCCTCCTCCATTGCTGCTGCCAATCACTTTTATCTTCCTTTGTCTGTTTCCCTGCCTTGGTGGGACCTCCTCTTTTCTTGATGTCCCAGTTGGGGAAGAATTTGGTGAAGTATGCCTCTCCACCAATGAGAGAGGAAACAGTCAGGGCAGAGTCTTGACTAAGTTAAGTTATAAATTCCTTCACTATCTTTTTTAACTTGCCTCTTCTCCGTGATGAGTCATGGGGAAGACCACCCTCTTCTCCCGGGGAAGAGAACAAATTCCTGTTCTCATTTTAAGAGATCTCTGTGTTTATTTTTTCACTAAATTAAGGATGAAGGGCATTTTTCATCCCAAACACTCTTAAGGAGCCTTGGTATCTGTGACACTTGTATTGGACAAGTGGGCCAGAATCATCTGACACAGAGCGAGTATGCACTAGATCATTCTCCAGCTTTCTCCCTCTCACGGAGGCAAGGTGGGGTCTTACAAACAGAAAAACTGTGGGAGGAATCTAGGGGTGGTCTATGGAAGAAGTTTGGGGAGGGTCTTCAGGAGGAGTCAAAGAGGTCAGACTCCAATGATGAGAGATTAAGGGTGGGAAGTAGCTGGAGGCTACCTGGAGATGACAGACAACGGAGGACTAGGCTAGTAACAGAGATTTGGGCTCAGCCGCAATGAAAGGCTTATGGCCTCAGTCAAATGCCTCAGCAAATGGGAACATTCAGTCAGAGTTCAAGGGGATTCCCAGAGCCTGTACCTCATCAATTTGTTCTGTGACTGAAGGGCTGCACTTGAGGACCTAGAGGGGCGCAGTTTCCCCATCCCTGCTTCTAGTCTCTTTTCTAATACAATTAAAGGAATTGGTTTCTCTTTTAATTAAGGAAAAAAGTAAATCTGGTGTTTTTTGCAGACCATCATAGCTTAAAAGGATCTTAGCATCTAGTCTGACCCCTTCATTTTATCAATGGGCAAACTGGAGGAGGGACTTGAACAGCCTGAGATTATAGGTCTAGAAACTGACAAAACCACTAAAGTGGTGGAATGGTGTGGTGGAGTGGTGCAGTGAATAGTGTCCAGCCTGATTGGTCTTCCTGAGTTCCAGGAAATTCCAGGAAGACTGATCTTCCTGAGTTCAAATCTGGTTTCGGACACTTACTAGCTATGTGACCTTACTAGCTACGTGACCCTGGTAAAGTCATTAATTCTATTCGCCTCAAGTTTCCTCACCTGTAAAATGAACTAAAGAAGGAAATGGCAATCTATATCTTTTCCAAGAAAACCCCAAATGGAGTCACCAAGAGGTGGTACGCAACTCAACATGTGGCAGGTCTCCAACACTGGTTTCAATTCCTCTAAGAACAGGCTTCTTTTCATAGCACCAGCTTTTTTACAAACTAAATATTCAGTAAAACAGCACAATATGACATAGCACCAAAGGAAGTTAATTGGATATAGGGCTTTATGAAATAAACCTGGTGTCCAAGAAAAGAGATAGATGGACAGCCAACCATACTTAGCTCCTGTCAGACCACAACTGAAGTATTGTCTTCAGTTCTGAGCATTAGATTTGAAAAAGAACTTTTAGCAGCTTAAACTGTGTTTAGGATGTTGAGAAAACTGTCATTGCAGAAAAAAAGAACAATGCATCTCAAGGCCATGAGTCAGAATCTTGACTACTACCTGTGACAACTTGAAATAATTTCTACTTGGCCTCATTTCCCCCATCTTTAAATGAGAGGGCTAGACTAAATAAATTCTAAAATCTTTTCAGATTTTAAAATATTAAAATGTCAAATGAGATGTTTGTAAAGTACTTAGCACAGTGCTTGAAATACAGTAGGCACTTAACAAATCTTTCCTTCCTTTCTTCTACCCACCTTCCCTTCTTCTCATTCTAATTTCTCTCTCTTCTTCCCTACATTGCTTCTACCCTTCCTTCCTTCCTCCCTCCTTCTTTATTTTCTCTTTCTTTCTCCTTTCCTTCCTCATTCTTTTCCTCCCTCCCTTTCTTTCTCCTGCCCTCATTCCCCTTCCTTCCTCCTTTCCTCTCTACCTCCTTCACTTTCTTCCTTCCTTCTTTCTTTCCTTCCTTCCTTCCTCCCTCCCTGCCTTCCTTCCTTCCCTCTCTACTTTACATCCCTACCTTTCTCCTTCCTTTTTTTTCCTTCATACATTTCAACTCAACAAACATTTATCAAGTATCTATCACATGCATGCAACTCTACTAGATATTGGAGGACACAAATTCAAACATGAAACTGTCCTTGCCCTCAAGGTGCTTTTATTCTTCCTGGGGTAAACAATCTGTGCACAGATTAAACAAACAAAAACAACAGAATAAATGCTAAGTGGCTGTGAGGAGAAGAAGCGATAAGGAAAGCTCTGAAAATTAGAAAGTCAAAGGCCCTTTCCATGAGGTGGAACTTGAGCTGAGCCTTGAAGGGATCTAGGGATTTTATGAGGCAGAAGTGAAGGGAGAGAGCCTTCTAAAATGGAGGAACCATTTATGTAAAGGCATGGAGACAGGCAGAGTATTTAGGGTAAGGAACAATAAATAGACTCAATTTGCTGTAACATAGAATGCAAGGAAAGTAAGGTGAAGTGATTCAGCAAAGAAAGGTCCAAAGTTCAAATTGAAGAGTTTTAAATGCCGGAGGAGTTAATATTTTATCCTAAAGGCAAGAGGAAGCTAGTAAAGCTTCTTGAGCAAGGGAGTGGCAAGAACTGATCTGTGCTTTAAGAAATGTGGAAATTAAATTTTTTCTTCCTGGCCACAGAATGCTGACAGAGAGGCAATGAGCAGAAGATATAGAAATGTTGGTACTAGAAGGAAAAAAAAAAATTCCTGACAGAACTGTCCCAAAGTGGAATAGTTCAACTCAGGAGGTATTACAATCCCAGTCACACAAGTTTTTCAAGTTCAGGCTAGATGACCTTTGAATAGAAATGTTTTCAGATGCAGTTTCTGTTGAGGTTCTAATAATGTCTGAGATCCCTCCCAAATTTAAGACTGAATATTTCACACCTCAAACCTAAATTATTATTATTGTTTAATTAATATTCGTGTTTTGGAAGAAAAATGGCAACTTTCTTTATTTTGTCCAAGAGAATGTGGGAAAGTGATAATACATTGGTGCTGAGAGGACATATAAGGGAAAAAAAAAGTAGATACAACAGACAGATCACGGTAGATCATTCATTCATTCATCCATTCATTCACTAAAGAAATGTTCCAGGCCTGTTTTGTGAGTTGCTAAAGCTTGATTAAAAAAAAAAATTCTCTAGAAAAGCCAGCCCTAGGCTATGTTGTGGGCCACCAGGAAAATGACTATTCTAAGAGGTATTTGGATCATATTCAGATTTACTATATCAGGGCCTGGCAAGATTTTTAAATGGATGTGCTAAAGGGACCTGCAAGTGAGATCTGACTCTGTCACCAGATATGTGGCACAGAACAAGCCAATTACCATCTCTGGGCCTTGATTTCCCTACCTTTAAATTAAGGATAATGCTTGTTTCCTTATCTGTCGCAAAAAATTGTGAGGATTAAAAGAAATAACAGTTTTAAAGGTCTTTTTGAAGTTAAAATAACTACACTAAGGTAAAAGACTATTAGGATTATTATGAAAAACTTGAATTCAGTTTGGGTCTTCCAAAGCTACATGTATGATGAGCCTTTACATTTTAATAAATCTCTATCTATAACTTATACTCTTGTGCTCCTATATTGCTTAGCCTGCATTTTACACAATTTTGACATTTTAAATTGGGTTTCTAAGCAAATCTTTCCAAAGGGATTTTATTTACATTTTAAACAACCAAAATCATGCAAAAATCTGCATTTTGCATCTTTAACAGCTTATGCTATGCAATCAAAATGAAGTGCAGAGGGACCCATTTCACACTTCCCCGGCTCTTAAAGCCTTTGAATTTATGCCAAGCTCCTAAAGTAGCTAAATATTTTGCTTTTTGGGTCAATTGATTATTGACATTGATTATTCCCATTTCTCAGATAGCCCCTTGAAATAAATACTGCCCAGAGAGAACAAAGGCAGTTAATTTTCAAGGCGTGATTACACTTTCAGACCTAATTATCCCCTTTGGGACTCCATGGAAACTAAATGCAACTCAAATGCTATAATGCACTTTCAACTTTTCTTCAATACACTGCTACTCCTAGGCAAGCGAAGTATTATGGGTGATTAACAGCTGGTATAACTAAAGGAAACTTTTCTCTGTGTATGTATTTTACTTTCAACAAATATAACATAATGACTAACATTCAGTTTCTTTATTTTTAAATAGATGGGATATTAATTAAAATGCAGAGTCATATTTGAGTACCAATGAATATTGAGAATCACGTAGTCACAGAACCTGAAATTTTGAAGGGACCTTAGCAGGCATCTTGTTTAACCCACATATCAAAGGATTTTCTCTTTAACCTACCTAATACATGATTTTCCAGCTTCTACTTGTAGATCTATAAAGAAGAACCCATCACCTCTTATTAGCTCAGTGGTTCTCAACCTGTGGGTCATGACCCCTTTGGGGGTAGAACAACCCTTTCACAGGGGTCACAGGGGTTGCCCAAGACCATGGGAAAACACATATTTCTGATGGTCTTAGGAACTCCAGACACGGCTCCTCTATCCATCAACAGGCAGGTCTGCGCACATGCAGATACCCACATACGTGTATTAGAGGTTTGCAGCATTAGGAAGGTTGAGAACCACTGTATTAGCTAGAGCTGTCAGTGAGTTTGTTCTGAATTTAGTCATATGTTTTCTTGTTTGTAGTGTAGACCCATTGTTCCTGGTATGGCCAAATTAGGACAAGTCGAACCCCTTTTCTCTATTATCATTCATCACATATTTCAAGACAATTTTCCGTTCTCTCATGAGTCTCTCTTTTCCTCATTATACATTCTGAGTTCATATATTGGTTTTAATGTCGAAGTTGTTTCTTTCATAGATTTATGCAGAAATTGAAAAATAGTCACTTTCTTCATCATAGATTTCTTTTAAGCATTCTGAAAATTTTTTAAAATAATTTTAAGAATGGCATTCATGGGGCAGCTAGGTGGCATGTTGAATAGAGCACCTGCCCTGGAGTTAGGACAACCTAAGTTAAAATCTGACCTCAGACACTTGATACACTTATTAGCTATGTAACCTTGGGCAAGTCACTTAACCCCAATTGCCTTGCCTTCCCACCTTCAAAAAAAAAAATAAGAACACTCATTTCATTTAAAAAGTTTCCTTTTTATGATAAACACCTTAGATTAATCAGCTTATTGTAGAAAATCATGCTAAATATAGTAAGGCAGAGAAACTATAACAGATTAAAAAGTTCTAGAATATATACCAATAAGGCAGAAAATTTTTAACACGAGCAGGTCATGTAAAAACGGCTTCCACATTCACAGCCTTTTGAAAATACAATTTTGAAAATATATTCATCTATAACACATAATTTAAATGTCATTATTAACACTGAAAAATAAATTTATGATTAGCTGATGAAAATATAGTTAGGAAAATTAGCTTTACCTATCTCTTCATTTGGTAAGAATACTTTTTTCCTTTTATTTATTTACTTATTTTTAGTTTTAACATTCATTTCCACAATATTTTGAGTTACATATTTTCTCCCCATCTTTCCCCTACTCCCCACCCCAAGATGGCAAGCATACTGAATACTCCTTCCCCCAGTTTGCCCTCTCTTATATCCCCTCATCCCTCTGTTTACTTTCTTTTAGGGCAAAATGGATTTTTATACCCTATTGCCTGTATATCTTATTTCCTGGTTGCATGTAAAAATGATTTTTTTTGACATTTGTTTTTAAAACTTTGAGTTCCAGATTCTCTCCCTTCTTCCCTCCTCACCTACCTCTACTGGGAAGACAAGTAGTAAAATATAGGTTGTATTTTGTGTAGTTATGCGAAACATTTCCATAATAGTCATATTATGAAAAACTAACTATATTTCCCCCCATCTTATCCCACTCTCCATTTATTCTATTTTCTCCTTGGACCCTGTCCCTTTTCAAAGGCGTTTGCTTCTGACTACCCTTTCCCCCAATTTGCCCTCCTTTCTATCATTTCCCCTTCTTATTTCCTTCTCCCCTACTTTCCTTTAGGGTAAGATCCAATTGAGTGTGCATGCTATTCACTCCTTAAACCAAGTCCAATGAGAGTAAGGTTGATTCATTCCCTTTACCTCCCTGCTCTTCCCCTCCATTGTAACAGCTTTCCCTTGCCTCTTTTATATGAGATAATTTACCCTATTCTATCTCTCTTTTTCTCCTTTTCCCAATATATTCCTCTCTCCCCTCTTAATTTTATTTTTAAGACATCATCCCTTCATATTCAACCCTGTGCCTTCTGTATGTATGTATATATGTATATATGTATGTATATGCACACATACACACACACACATATACACTCATACACACCTATACATACATATATATGTATATATACACCTACATATCAATATATAGATATATGGAGATATATACAAACATACATAAATATATATTCCCTTCAGCTATCATAATACTGAGATAAGTCTCATGAAATACAAATATTGTCCTTCCATATAGGAATGTAAACAGTTCAACTTTACTAAATTCCTTATGATTTCTCTTTCCTGTTTACCTTTTCATGCTTCTCTTCCTTCTTGTATTTGAAAGTCAAATTCTCTATTCAGTTCTGTTTTTTTCATCAAGAAAGGTTGAAAGTCCTATATTTCTTTGAATGTCCATATTTTTCCCTGAAGTATTATACTCAGTTTTGCTGGGTGGGTGATTATTGGTTTTAATCCTAGCTCCTTTGACCTCCAGAATATTATCTTCTAAGCCCTTCGAACCATTAAGATAGAAGCTGCTAGATCTTGTATTATCCTAATTGTGTTTCCACAGTACTCAAATTGTTTCTTCTAGACTGCTTGTAATATTTTCTCCTTGACCTGAGAACTCTGGAACTTGGCTATAATATTCCTAAAAGTTTTCTCTTGGGGATCTTTTTCAAAAGGCACTTGGCAAATTCTTTTAATTTCTGTTTTACCCTCTGGTTCTAGAATATCAGGGAAGTTTTTTTGTTTGTTTGTTTGTTTTTTAATAATTTCTTGAAAGATGATGTCTAGTCTCTTTTTTTGATCATGGCTTTCAGATAGTCTAATAATTTTTAAATTTTCTCTTCTGGTTGCATTTTCCAGGTCAGTGGTTTTTCCAATGAGATATTTCACATTGCCTTCTATTTTTTTTTCATTTTTTTGTATCTTTTTTATAATATCTTGATCTATCTTAAAGCCTTCAGCTTCCATTTGCTCCAATTTAATTTTGAAGGGATTATTTTCTTCATTTAGTTTTTGAACTTCCTTTTCCATCTGCTTTTTAAAGGCATATCTTCTCATTGGCTTTTTGGACCTCTTTTGTCATTTGAATTAGTCTATTTTTTTAAGGTGTTATTTTATTCAGGTTTTTTTTGGGGGGGGGGGGTTCCTTTAGCAAGCTGTTGACTCATTTTTCATGATTTTCTTGCTTCATTCTAATTTCTCTTCCCATTTTTTTTGTACTTTTCTTACTTGATTTTCAAAATTCTTCTTGAACTCCTCCAAGACCTGTGACCAATTCATATTTTTCTTGGAGATTTTTGAAGCAGGAGTTTTGAATTTGTTGTCTTCTGTTTCTATGTTTTGAACATCTTTGTCACCAAAGAATGATTCTATGGTCTGATTTCTCTTCCTCTGTTTGCTCAACTTGCCAGCCAATTACCTGACTTTTGCACTCTTTGCCATGGTAAAACTCTGCTTTTAGAGTGGAGAGTGCAGTGTTTGAAATTTCTGGGGTTTTGTACCGCTTTTGTCAGAGCTTTTTCTAGGCACCTGCCTCTGAACTGTGAGGAGGACAGCCTCTCCACAGCCTCAACAAGGTCTGCCCATGACAACACTCCTTACTCCAGGACTGCCACCCAAGATTGTGGCCCAGATCCAAGCAGGGTAAAGCAAGAGAATCCTGCCTCAACACAAGATTCCTGAAATTGCCCTCTGGTCAGTCTATTTGTACCTCTACCATCTGTGGGTGTGGAGCTCAGTAAGCAACTAGCCACTCTAGCAGCTGCAGCTGCCACCACCTCCTCTGGCCCCCTGGGAAGGGGTCAAACTGTGTTCTTCTCTCACCCCAGTCCAACAGAATTTCCCCACTGACCTTATACTTTTTCTTCAGTGTTTATGACTTGAGAAGTCTGGAAAACACCATAGCTGCTAGTGATGCAGTCCTCTGTGATCTGCTCTGGCCAGTTTATGCTGCTGCTCTGTGCTTATGCAGCCCGTATGGAACTCTGCTACACTCCTATCCCAGTGTGATAGAGACTTACCATTGGCCTGCCTGGCTGCCTTCAGTGGACTATTTGGTTTTTTTGTTTGTTTGTTTTCAATTTTGTCAAAGGCATTTTTATTAACAGACCATTAGAAAAATAATCATGTTGAATTCACCTTTAGTTCATTCTTCTAATAAGCCTGTTGATCTGGTCTTCCCTGTTACCAGCATCTCCACCTTCCACGAAATGTGCAGTCTTTTTCTTCATTCTGCCCCTTGGAGAAGATAATTTGAACAGCCACAGGAAGTTGTTGGCAGCTTTGAAGTGCTTGCCAACAGTGTAGATCTCATGGATCAAGTCCTCCATGCAGATGATTCCATATTTACCAAGAGATTTTGCAATAAGGGCATTATCCATCAGGGCAATTCTCTGTTTCTTGATCTTGCCATAACCACGTTTGTAAATCAAGTCATTCACAAACTTCAGGTTTGGATAACCCCACGCAATGTATGGTTCCACAATCCTCAGCATGTTAATCGAGTCCTTGTTCAGCTTAACAAAAGTGCCATTGAAGATTTGGTGAAGGTGAAGAAGCTGCAATACTTTTCAGACCTTTGGGCTAACACCATTGATACCTCTGATTCTGATCACAAAAGCTAACTTGGGTTCAGCAGGTACATAGTAGTTGCCAGTTTTGCATGCCATTCTAGCCAGCCAGATTTCACTTCTGTACATCTGTCTGTACTCCTTATGATAGGCTTTAGCTTTCTCATAAATAACTTTTCTCCATATTTTACGGAGTTTTTTTATAGCCATCTTCTTCTTCAAGCGTTTGGCCTTCAGTGTTGCAAAAGCCTTCTGCTTTTTCAGAAGGGATTCTGGAACAGATGGTAGCTTCTTCTTTTCTTCCAAGCCCACCATGATTCCAGTCAGAAAAAGAGCGGACTATTTGTTTCACTCTGTCATTTTGTGAGTTCAGTAGCCCTAACATTTCTTCAAAGTCATTTTTTATAGGCATTGGAGGTGGTTGGGGCATGGGTTCAAGCAAGTTCCTGCTTTTCCTCCAAAATCTTGCATGCCCCCTCTGCCCCCCGTTCTGAGTTTCTTTAACTGATCCTCATGAGTTATGGAATCAAGACCTTTAAGCATCTTGGCTGCTCTCTTCTAGGTGCCATTCACCTTAGTGTTGACCTTCCTAAACTGTTGTATTCAGAACTGAACATAATACACAAGCTGTGGTCTGATCAGGGCAGAAACCAGCAGGGCTACCACCTCCTGAATCCTGGAAACTATACCTCTCATTGTAACCTAAGGTCAGTTTATATATATTTTGCCTACTATATCATATTACTGACTAAAAATCAACCTATGTTTCACTAAAATCTCAAGTCATTTTTTTCACACAAACTGCTATATGGTCATGCATGCTCTGTGTTATATTTGTGAGGGTGACTTTCTGAGCCTAAGTTTGAGACTTTGCGTTTATACCCTTTGAATTTCATCTCTTTAAAGTCAATCCATTACCCTAGTCTGTCCAAATAATTTCATATTTCAACTGGCATCTAGTCTGTTAGCTTTCCTGTACAACTTTGTTACATCTGAAAGATTGATGAAAATGCCATCTAAGCATTTATTCAAGTCACTGTAAAAACATTATATAGTATAGGGCCAAGCAGAAATCCCTGAGATGCTCCGCTGAACACCCCTTGCCTAGCTGACATTGTGGAAAGATCTCCATCTACTTCATGAAGGTCAGATTCCTTTCCTTCTGAATTGAATTCTGCTTGGCAGTTTCCAGTAAAACTAGACATTGTCTTCAACTTCGTGGGTAGAGTTCTGAAACCAGTGCAATTAGCAACATGTGACTTAGTTTTAGATTTAGAAATTTTGGACTTTCTAAAACCTTAAAACTTTTTAAAAACCTCATTTCACTATATATACCAGAAGAGCTCCTCCCATTTCCAGGCATCTAGTCCCAAAAGCAGAAGAACAATAGACTACAAGGGATCATCAGAAGACCAAAGTCCAAATCCTACATGTTTTACTAGCTCTGTTGCCTCAAGTAAGTGTTCAAATTTTTCCAAGCACTAGTAATCATTTGTTAACAAATGGAAATAATGATACTTGTTCTACCTATCCAACTATTTTAATTTAGTTCTACCTAAATGAGGAAAAACAAAGAAATGAGAAGTTCTTGGAAAGATGAAACAAAGCACAAACGTATGCATTACACTTAAGGGTTTGGGGGTCATTCTCCATTCAGGCATTATGCTTTTCATTGTCAGCTTATTTGAACCCCTCTAGCTACTGCCCCCTCTCTGGTTCCACTACAACCAGTAAAAACTTAAGCAAATAGCCACCTTAGTTGTTCTGTGAGCAAGTTCCACAAATACAGATTTCAATGTAATAAAAGGAAGCTTTTTCTAGTCATTAGAACTATTTAGCTATATAATAGGATACCTCAAGAAGCAGGAGTTTCCTATAGCTGGAGATATTTAAGATGCTGGTGACAACTTGTTAGAGAAATTGTATAGGGAAATTTTGCATCACATTGACAGTTGCAGTAGTTGACTACTGAGGTGTCTTCCAAATCTGAGAACTGATAAAATAATGAAGAAGACAGAAGGGAACACATCTAACAAGTATTTGAAGTCAGATTTGTGGATAGGTCTTCCTGACTCCAGGTTTAACCTGCTATGCATCATGCCATGTAGCTGCCTCATATAATGAATATTAAAGTAATGATATGATGACATAATAATGGAATTGACATAGAACTTTAAGTGTTGTAATGTGCTTACAAATATCCCTTTTGATCACAAAAAAAAAACCCCTGTGAAGTAGGTGCTGTTATTATCTCCTTATTCTACAGTCAAAAAAAACAACAACGACTGAGGCATGTTGAGTGTTGTTAAGTGACTTGCCTATGGTCACATATCTAATAAGCATCTCCATGCATCCAATCTTCTACCCTAGATTCTAAGTTTTCCATCAGAGTATTCATAAAATATGTCAGTCTTCTGGATTGGTCCATTGCTCTTGACTTTTTGGATTTCTCTTTAACTCATCCTCAAAGTGCCTTTAACAAAATACTAGAATTTCTATACCATTAAGATCTACTTTTATTGAGAGTCTTTGATTGTCATGTGATCCTATATTGTTGAATGGGATGACTTTTTCTCTTTTATCAATATTTTTTCAAGTATTTAGGATATGATAAAATATAAGAGCATGAGCAACTAGGAGTGATAAACTGTGGCAGCAACTTAGGAATTCAGCATTTGTGGTTCTGCCAAAGGAATCCTCAAAATTTGTCCCAACCATTCATTTTGACAGTTAATGAAGATTCCTGTCAGTTTCACTATGATCTAGTTTTCTTTATTTTGATCTCTTTTTCTCTTTTCTCATATGCCTATCTGTTCAGTATCATGACCTCTGCCAGTTAAGGTCCTCAAATATGGCAACAACATGTCTCTAATAGTCTAAGGAATGTAGCTGTCTCTAATTTTGTGGCTTATATTTTACCGTATTTTTCATAAAGATCCATAATTCAGACAGTTCCCAGAAGACATCAATTCCCTCCATGGGCACACATATAAAGAAAACCACCAATGAATACCATAGTTCTAGAATCTCACTGTTCTGCCAAAAATAGGACTCCCTACGCTTTCTTATTCTTCTTTGTTCTCATACCTTTAGATATATTAATATGATACAGTGGGATAACCTCATACAAGTCCAGATGGCTGAGCTTTTGCAGGTTTTATCTGCTATCAACAGGTTACACCCGAGTAGGAAAGAACAGAATGACATTGGTAGGAGTCCACTAATAGCTACTGCCTTCCTACCCTGTAGAACTACGCTACCTTCAGGATTATGATAATGTGCCCTCAGTTTAGTCATCTCTCCTTGGTATAATGTAGAATGTAATTTGATTAGGCTTAAATTCTCAAGTTTGGATATAGTTTTTTCTGTCCTTTGGACACACCACCTCGTTGTCTGCTGTCTCCAAAATTATCCTCACAGGAAAACAGCCTACACTATAGACTTAATTCCCAAAATAATTCTTCACTAACATCAACCAGGGGAATTTCTCCCAAAAGCAATCACATTAGTAGGTCTCAAGGTTGAGTCACATCACTGTAAACTGGAATGCTCTCCAGCTTTTTAATTCTTCATTTCTAGTTGTCCATTGGTCAGGCTTTGACAAGAGTTACTTTCTCCCATGGAGTAATTAAAAATGGGCCCTGATTAGAGTGATGGAACCAGTAAGGGGAATTAGGGATTTCAACAAATAAAAGGTAATGATCAGGCTCCAGTCTGAAGGGAGAGTTTCCCATGATGCCAGTAAGAGACTGCATGGGTGCCAAGTCAGGCAGGCAAAGACCTTGATGAATTCATATTCAGCCAAACTAATCAGGATCATAACAATATTTTTAAAAACCCTAATTTCCAGTTTCCAAATGATGGTTCCTTTAACTTCCCTACATTGCATCGTTAAACTGTCAAGAGGCAGCTTTTTATCATTACATTTGAGATACTTTAAAAATTAGTAATTGTGTTTTCATTGTAATCGTCAGGGGTACATCAGAGCTCTTTTTTTCCATTAGATTTTCATCTCAGTTTAAAAATATATAATAGTTTGAATAAACATGCAGCATCATGATGCTTAATAGCTTCCTATTCTCAGACTCTTGTTTTCCTTTTGAAGTAGAGTGAGAGCAGGTAGTAGGATCAACATTTCACGACATAGAGATGTGAGGAAGTTCAGTGGAACATCTGAGGTCATGAAGCCCTTCAGTTGTGCAACTTAGTCTCTGGTCACTTCAGCTCCTAAATTTCTCAGCTGAAATATCTTCTATCAAACTTGCCACATTCTCTGATCCCAAGTATTATTTCTCCCATATTGCCACTTAAGTCATACATCCCACAACTTATTTTTCTTTTCCCTTCTCTAGTTTTTCCACAAATGAGTGCCAGAAATCATATTACCCTCTCCAAAAACAAGTTTCAGAGAAGAGAAAATGAAATCACATAGTGAGAGGAACAAAGGGCTCAGAATTGGTCTTAAAAGAAGTAGAATAGGCAAAGTAGGAAAGGGAAGTGTTTAGAATGCAAGTGGCTGGACATATTATCAGAATAAGAAAACATTCCTTGTTCAAGGAAAGAAAATAGAGGAAGAGACCAAATATTTTCAGGATTATGAAAACAGTCCCTCTAAGACAAAACTACAAGATCTGTAATTCAAGTTTAGCAAGCAGTGATTCCCAAAGTGCATAAGACCAGTTTATTGTCCTTGTAACAGCTGTAGGTTTTCTAGTATTAAACAACCAAGTGGTTGGAGGATTTCTACCTTAAAAATCATCAAGATGTCATGAAACAATTGTGGCTCCTATTTTTTGCCACAAGATTATCACTGAAAATGTAAAAGTTTATGAGTTCATGAAGTGAACTTAGATAATAAAAGGAGAATAGGACCCACAAAAGAGACTTGGTGGATGTCCATGGTTAATGGGCTTGATGTGGTTCATAAAAGATTTGTTCTGTAAAACTTGGACTCAGTCAAAAGGTCACACCCAAGGACCCAGAAGACCATATGTGCCCTCAAGATCACAGGTTCCCCACTCCTCGTATGAACTGACCTTTCTCTTCTTATTTCCATAACCTATTCCATATAGCACAGTACCTAGTACAGAGCAAACATTTAAAATAATGGTCTTTCTCTCTAGTTCTCTCTGTGTCTCTGTTTCTCTCTGTCTCTTTTTGTCTGTTGCTCTGTCTCTTTGTCTCTCCGAGTGTGTCTCTGACTTTCTGTCTGTCTGTCTGTTTCTCTGTCACAGTTGGAAACAATATTCTCCTTGTGTGAACAGGACAGAGGGCAGCATCCTTCTCTGATTACTGTTTAAAGCTATCTAAAGAGACCAGAAAATCATAAGTTCTTAAACTTAGAGGTAAAAGAAACTTAGAGGTCATCTAACCCAAGCTCTCTCATTTTACAGATGAAACTCATTTCCAGAGGTTTAGTGACTAGTCCAAGGTCACACAGATAGTACAGAGCAAAGATGATATTTGAACTGAGGTACTATCTTAAAATATAGATCTTCTTTCCAAAGAAAATCTCTTCCTGTCTTTCAACTTAATACTTTGCTGATATACTATATTCAATTTGTACACTCTGAGTGTGCTTACACAGAAAGACCTAAGATTCAGAACGGACACATTTTCTCTTTACTACCTAAATCTCTGTGGGTTTATCACTGTGATGCCATTAGCACCTTATTATCTTAAGAGCTAAGAGCTCCTTGAGTAATGGTCAACATTTCTACAGACACACACTGACACAGTAACAGCTAATTAGCCCTTAACTGAGGTCATTTTAATTCTTTCCCCACTGTAATAGAGAATATAGATAGGAATACTAGAGATGGAGTGAGGGGGAAGACAATAAATACATTTCTGCACATCACACTGACTCCAATCACCAGATTATTGCATCTACCTAATGGAAGGGTTGGTTTTAAACTTTTTGAAAAGTATTGGTTTAATTCCATATCCAAAGGCAATACAGCCCAGTGGAAGTAACATTGAAATAGAAGTCAAATTTTCTGACTCCTAATCATACTACCCCATGAACCTGATGTGTTGCCATGTACATACCCAATCCTAGTTTATCTAAGTATTTATTAACTGTCTGATATGTGCAAGGAATTTTGTTGTCTTGAGGATACCAAGAAAAAAAAAAGGAAACTTTTCTGCCCTCAAGGAGCTTATATTCTATTATTCCCTTAATTTCATACACTGTTCCATTCTTAGACTTCTAAGACATGGAAGGGACCTCAGATAGCATCTCTCCACATCTGCTTATTCATCCAGAAATATTTACCAATACTTCAAAAGATCTAAGACTTCATTTAGTTGGAAATTGTCGCCACTTAGACCATCCCTCCATGACATAGATAATCTCATAAGTTTGTGTGTGTGGCTCCAAAATATTCACCTGATAACTAAAATTCTTTTGATCAGATTCTCTATACTTTGCTTGGCTGTTGCTTAAACAATAAATATAGTTTATCAGGGTACTCAATGCTGCAACCCTACCTAGGAGTGGTGATTATTGCTTTACCTCAGGGTTCTGATAACACATGTTTTTTCTGCAGACAGAAACTAAATTTAGCACTAGGAGCCACATGAATACTTCTCTGACTGTCTTACCTGGTTCATTTCTCTGATGGTAGCCTTGATATGTCCTAGGATATATTTATGTTCAAAAAGGTGATTTTGGTGTTATCACCTCCCATAAGGTGTCATGTGCTATTGTGATAGGAATTGGTTCTTTCTGCCCAGGTTAAATAAAACAGTTATGGTCATGGTATTTTAGTCAGTTATTTTATGAAACACAGGTTCCCCTGGTTTACCAAACCCCTTCAATAATGTGCGATAAGAGTAACCTAAATAATAATTCTGTTCAGTCTGAGGGGCTTTTATATATTCAAAAGTCTTAGAAGCTTGATTTGTCTAGTCTAGGAAGCCACAGATGGTCAACAGGTAGGGATACACAATCCTCATATGCTTTCTGAAAAAAAAGAAATTTCCTCATCAGGTGTCTACTCACATAAGTGCCCATACCTGTACCTTTGGATATAGACACTCACTCACTCCTTTTTTTTAAATTTATTTTATTAAATTTTTTTTGTTACATATTTTCTCCCCATCTTTCCCCCGCCCACCACCCCAAAACAGCCATCCCAGTGTTTTCCCCCTCCCCCAGTCTATTCTCTCCTATGTCACT
>CM053581.1:58272952-58302666 GCA_028627135.1 Pseudochirops cupreus | reverse complement strand
TATAAATAGTTCAACTTTGATAAGTTCCTTATGATTTCTTTTCCATGTTTACCTTCTCATGCTTCTTGTATTTGAATACCAAATTTTTTATTCAGTTCTGGTTTTCTCGGCAAGAATGCTTAAAAGTCCTCCAACTCATTGAATGACTGTATTTTCCCCTGAAACATTATACTCAATTTTGCTGGGTAGGTGATTCTTGGTTTTAATCCTAGCTCCCTTGATCTCCAGAATATCATATACCAGGCCCTTTGATCCCTTAATGTAGAAGCTGCTAGATCCTGGGTTATCCTGATTATAAAAACAGCTAACCTCAAGGAGAAATTTTCCTGCTAACCCCCAAGAAGAAACCCTGTTCAACCACAAGGTACCCTCTAGGCAATTCACCTCCAGCCTAAATTGAAACCTACATAAATTTTGTTCTTTTGTTCAAGCAGTTCCAGCCTATGCTGATGGGGGTGTGGCTCCATTGCTGGCAAAATCAATAAACCCTTGTTGGTTCCTAAATCTTTTAGTTTGGGTTTGGTTCTAGTTCTGGTTTTATTCTGGTCTGTTTCCAGCAATGATAAGTTTACCCACTAAAATGATCTCTTTCCATCTGAGAACTCATGGAATGTTATTGCTGGAAAAGTATGCAGAAATTAGGTGGTCCAGGTACCTTATTTTGAAGACAGGAACAATGAAGATCAGTGACAAAAAATGGCTTATGGAGTATCACAATTTAAGTAGAATCAGGACAGGAATAGAGGTCCCTTGAATTCCAATTTGGTGGCTTTTTATTTTTTGTTCCATGGCAAGAAACAACAAATTATATACTCATTGAACCAGAAGTCACCTTTGAGAATGCTGAGTCTAAGCCTCTTTAAAACCATCTTTTCTAAAGCTCATTTGACTTTTACTCTATATTACCTCCTTTGGTTTGTTCTAAAAGAGGCAAAGTAGTATCTAGTTAAATGATGACTGCATTAGGAATTAGCATAACTGGGTTTAACTCTTGATTTTGCCCCCAGCTAGCAAAGTGACTCTTTAATTTAAACTGTTTGTATCTTAGTTTCCTTGCCTGTAAAGTGAAAGAGTTGGACTAGATGATATCTAAAAGTAGTGTCCAGCTCTCAGAACCTATGGATCTTTTCATAAGTATTATGTCTTATCTACAGTCTTAGAGACTGTGTAATCTTCTCATTACCATAAAACAATTTCCACACTTCAGTGAGGTGATAGTTTTGTTGACTAGTCTTCATCTTTGTGTGTGTGTATGTGTGTATATGTGTGCGTGCATGTTTGCACGTAAACTCACACGCATTATTGGTTTTATTATTTGACATTTGCTGTTTTATTTTCAGGAAAAGTAAAGAGATAAGCACTTAACATTTAATGAATGGGGGGAGGTGTCACTGAATAGGGTGAAATACTATTTGTATTCAACAAATAGAGAACATAATCAATACTTCAAAATATTAATTAAGTACTCGTTTGCCTGCAGCTGTAAAGTATTTTAATCATAAATGTAGAGAAGAATTGAGAACAAACCATAGAATATTTATTGGGTACCCATTTATGTACATCTATAAAGTACTATAACCTTAAGTACAGAAAAGAATCCAGAACCAGTCATACAATAGACTCATTTTGCTCCACATTTGTGTCATTCTTCCTTCTACTAGACTGGAAGCTACATGAAGGCAAGGTTCACATGTCCTATTTTTTTTTAATCCCACTTAATATTGAGCATGGCTTCTTGCATAGCTAATATTCAAGAAAATCTGATTCAATGTGGTGATTACAATCTTCATGTAAAAAAAAAGAACATTAAAAAACTTACCAAAGAAAGAATGTTGTATAGAGCTTAAAGTGCTGTTCTTAGAGTCAGAGAGATCTGGTTTCAAATCTTGCCTTCCCTTTTGGTTCTCCCTGTAGTTGCTTATCTCTCCATTCTTGAATGAATGATACAGCCCCATTTCTGAGCCTATTTGCAGAGCCTCTGCAGTTTGCCAAAACATGTAAGAGCTTGTATCCTGCTGCTATCACCATGGAGAACACTGAGACATCAGAAGAGGATTTCCATGGAAGTTAACCAAATACAGTTTACCCCAAAGTGCCAGCAATCTTAGCTCCACATTTGAATCTTGAATCTACACTGCTTGTCCCACTCACAATGTCTACCAAATCAAAACTATTTCCGTGATTAAAGTTTCCCATTGTGCCAATAAATATATAATCTCAATATATACCATGAAGAAGACACAACTTCAATAAGTTGAAAGACACTTATATAGAATAGGCAGCAAACTTTTTTTCTATTCATTCAAGAGGTCAAAATTAGCACCAAATGACATCATGCAATAGGGTGGGAGAAGCCTAAAAAAGGTTTTTATAAGCTGCTATGTAAAAGAGTGGCTATTCCTATCAATGGAACAATTCTATAATCTGAATCTATCTTGGAAAAGATCTAAGAAGTAATCTACTCTAAAAATCTGTGTGGCCCACCTATAACTTCTACAATACCTTGATGAGTTATTGTGAGAAGGAAATTTTGGATAACTATCCACTGAAAGAGTTTGCACTAACAGAGTTTCTTAATCTGGGTACATGGATAGATTTCAGGTGGTCCATGAATTTAGATATAATATTTTTTTCCCTAACCTTTGGTTTCTGTGTGTGTGTGCACGCGTGTGCACAAGTGCTTTTGAATCTTATTATTTTGAAAAGGGGTCTATAGCCTTCATCATATGCCAAAAGATTCCATGTAACCAAAAAAAGTGAAGAGATACTATGCTAAATCATCTCTAAGGTTTCTTCCATATTCAAAATTCTAGAATTCTGGAAGCTTGATGTTACTGGCTAAAGCTAGGGATTTATCTGCTCCAATTATTCATAGTGACCCAGTCTCCCACTGCTCTGGATAATTGAGAGTTGGCTGCTATAAGGTAAAGTGTTTGTTATCTCACTCTCTTTGTGAAAAAAATTGCACCGTCCTGTTGGCTAAATGGATAAAAGCCCTGCTGTGTTGAAGGCTTAGGCCAACTAGCACACCCTCTTTGGCTGGATGTAATGTCTAGGTATTTCTCCTTGTCAGCGGGCAAAAGGTCAGTTTTGCTTTCCAGTGCCTCCCATTCATTGAGGGTGGCTCTTTAGAGCCAATTCTATCATTTGTGTCATTTTAGTGTACAGATGAAGCTATCTTTTTACAGCAAGATCAAGTGCAGACTAACAGCTGTTAGCATTTATCAGGTGTGGCTGCCGAATATTCAGATAATCAGAGAAATGAAAGTGAATCTCACAGAGTGTTTTCATTTTTAGTGGGCATTGCTTCTGTCTGAAGGGGTTCTCTCTGTGGGACCTCTCTTGTCAGGAAAGAAAGGCTTGTTCCAAAATATAATATTTTTGCCCTCAGGGGTTTAAGAACCCATTTTCTAATTAAGATGAATGCTTAAAGAAAGGCAAATTCACTTATACTTCAAGTATATTCATAAATTCCCACAAAGAATTCCACTCTCTGGTATTTTGTAGTCAAAACAACCATATATTTGAGATCAGAAGACCTGGGTTTGAATCCTGCCTCTGTCACTTGCTGCCTACGGGGTCCAAACTCTCTGGGCCTCAGTTTTCTCATCTGTAAAATAAGATGATTGGATCTGATTAACTTCAAGGTCCCTTTCATCAACAAATTTTATTAAATGAAATTTTTTATCATGTCAATTAGTTCAACTTTGGTTATTAAATCCCTTATCAGCTAACCCATCCTTCCCTTTCCTCTAATTGGAGGGCAGAGATCTGAACTTCCCAGTAACTTTCCACTTTTCAACAGCAGCTCTGCTTGATTTGGACTCCAAAGAAAATGATTCTCCAAGGTTGAATAACTCTAAATTTTGGCCATCTTGGGTGAAGATCTAGTTACTTGTTATCTAGATACCCTGTTATCAATTATTTTATTGTGGCTTCCTCAGATAATCTGTGAGGTAGGCATTGCTTTCCCCCAAGGGCTTTTTGTTCAACTGAATAGGGCAGGTAGGTGTAGCTGTGGCTAACAGGAGAACCCTGGAGTCTGGAAAATTTATCTTCCTGTGTTCAAATCTGGCCTCTGATATTTAATAGCTATGTCATTTAACCCTGTTAGCCTTAGTTTCCTCATCAGAAAAAAAATGAGCTGGAGAAGGAAATGGCAAAATACTATTGTGTATTTGCCAAGAAAACACCAACTGGGCTCACAAAGAATTAGAGAACAACTAAACAACAGCAGGCATTGCTTTTCCCAAAGGGATTTTTGTTACATCAACAAATAATTTGTTAATTTCATCTCACTTTTCCTATGACTTTGCAAGTTGTATCCATGCTGAATTCCCATATTCCAATGTACAAATATCAAGGTAAGGGAAAATTGTGTCATTTGTCTTTGTATGCTCAGTACCTAGAACAGTGCTTTGCACAAAGTAGCCATTCCATTGCTGTTTGTGGAGCTCAATTCATAATGTCCTTGAGAAGAAAACTCCTACTTAATATTTCTTTTTTTAAAAGTTTAGCATAATAACCTCTACATTGCACAGACTTAATACATGTTTTGTGATTGTGACAGCTGAAATGTGTGATCTAGCATTGGCCTTATAATCAGAATATATGGGTGCAATCCCAAATCTGCTACCTTCTTGAATGGACAAGTTATTTAACGTTTCTCAGTTTATTTTTTTCATCTGTAAAATAAACCCTGAGCACAGTCTTTGAGATTCCTTCCAGTTTTAACATTATCAGATTTTAGAATGGGATGAGTTCATGCAAGCTAATATCTTAATGGATGAGTGCTTTGATCCAACCAAGATAAGATTTTCACTTCAATAGTGGCTTTCTATGTCTTGAAACTCAGGAGTAAGGAGTGCCCACATTTGAGGAGCTGTAGCAAGAACAGTGTCTGGGTGAATTTTGGAGGAGAGGGTGAGTTCCTGTTATCCCTTGAAGCAGACCATTTGAATGACAGTGCATTTCTTCTCATGAATAAAGGCAGTAACACCTTTTACTTTGGATACTAAGGAGAATAGACACATATGCCTAGTAGAAAAAAATATTGGGTCCTCACTTGAGAGTTGCAAATTAGCTAACTAGTATTTTCTGCCTCAGTCATCCTATCTCTTGCCTCAGCCTTTCCTGGATCTTTGAGACCTTATGTTCCAGTTTGTAGTCGTGGATATTGATAGCAGATGATGGCAGCTAGAATAATTATCTTCCTTCAGCTGATATCAAACCCTCTGAGAATGATAGAGCTCCCTTCCTTTGACCTCTCAATGACTGACCCCTTCCTCTTTGGTCTTTGGAGTGATTTTTCATTTTAACATTTTATAGCAATTCAAAATACTTAGGTCCTACCCCTTAGGCTCCTTGTACTTCAGAAGAACAATTAGATGGTTTATTACAGGTACTTCATCTTCAGAGCTGTGGATTCTGTAACCACGCCAAGTTAAAATATTTTAACTAAGGTGAGAATTGATACAACCCTCTTATAATATAGAGATCAGTGCTGCCTGATGATTGTTCCCTTGTACATATTAAGATATCCTTTAGTTGCCTCCATTCATTAATGCCTACTTCTGAAGCATCATCCAAGAATAGTGTTTGCAAATTCCTGACATATTAGTCCTTGGCATTATGGAATGAGAAATCAGAATGGATGGGAAATCTTGTGCCTTCCTAAAATAATGTTATTTTATATTTTCCTAATTGCATTATATATTTTAAAATAATGTGGGGTCATCATAATAAACAATGATTTTTTTTTGTGATAGGATAGGCTAAAATTTTCTGGAAAAAGAGACAGAGAGAGAGAAAAAGAGAGAGAGAGAGAGAGAGAGAGAGAGAGAGAGAGAGAGAGAATGCATGGTTTATAATTATTATGAACCAATATGTTTTGAAAGTGATTTAAACATCTGGTAACAAGTTGACTTATTTCCTTTAATCTTTCTTAAAACACTTCCAAAATTCTCCATATTCTTTATTCATTGATATGAATATCTAAAAAAATTGCCTAATAATTGAGAATAGTAAATTTTCATAGAATTTATGAGGAACTGCAGTCTTTAGGAAATATTCAAACACTGAAAGATTCCAGTGAACATCAATGGGTAGTACTTTAACATAATATTCAGATCTCATAGTAAGGTAAAAATTTTATGCTGTGTCAAAATTGTAAGCTAAATAACTTTTTCTTCCAAAACTTGCTATTTCTTAGACCACTCATAGGATTTATGTAAATTATAGGAAGTATAAAAACATATTTGTCTTATTTACAGGAATCACTCACCATTTGTAATGTACAAGGCCACATACAAACACTTGTAACATGACAATGATTAACTGAACATGACCACTTTTCTCCTGCATGATCCTATCCTAATTCCTGGAAGTTTTGGCCTTAATCGGCACCTCTCTGTACCAAAGTTTCCTGCCCTTGCTTTTGACTTGATGTCAGTGAATTCCTTCAGAGTAGTAAGATCTTTCTGTTGATCATCAACTTTTAATTCTCATAGAATTAAAATACTCTTCTGATTTTTTGACTTTTTTTTCTGGATTTTTTTGCGGGGAGGCGGGGCAGAGAACATGAAGATTTTCAAAGAAATGCCAGGAAGGAATTCCTGCATGCAAATTAACTACTCAAAGGCCTCTAAAATGCCAATCCATGTCATAGCCCCCAACCATGTACACTCTTCCCCTAAGACTCTGTCCTAAGACTTCTTCTCTTTTCTCTTTATACTCTTTTACTTAGTGATATCATCTACTCTCCAAACTCCATCACTTGACTCTGAACTTCGTTTTTTTTTTTTCCTTTTTCAGGAAGCTTGAGGGGTGGGAGAAGGCAGAGCAATTGGGGTTAAGCAACTTGCCCAAGGTCACATGGCTAGTGATCTGACTCCAGGGCCGGTGCTCTATTCCCTGTATCACCTAGCTGCCCATGACTCTGAACGTTTTCATTGATTGTCTAATGTGCCTGAAATGATCTTACACTCATCTCCACCTTCTAGCTTCTCTAACTTCCTTCAAGCTTCATCTAAAGTTATATTTCTTCAAGAAGACTTTCCCAGACCTTATTTCTTAGTGCCTTCTGAGGCTGTACACAGATGTATCTACCTTGTTTGTATGTAGTTGTTTGCATATTGTCTCCCTTATTAGACTGTGAGCTCCTTGGAGGGAGGACTTTAAAAAATTGCCCTTATTTATGGCCTCAGTGCTTAGTACAGTCTCTGGAAAATAGGAAGTGCCTAAGTAATTGCAAATCCAAAATCCTAAGAATAATAAAAGATTGATTATTTCTCTAACATTTTTGATAAAGTCCATATTGTGAAGGATGGAAAATTGGGATATAGGGGACATAATGTATAAAATACAAAAAAGTCAGTAACTCAGCAAGTAGTTGTTAAAAATATACTAAGTAAAAAAAAAATGCAAAGGACATGTATAGATGGAATACAATGAACAATTTGAGGAGGGTGATCTCTTTCAAAACAATTAGGGAATGGCAGGATGAATATAAAAGAACTGAAGCACATCTTTCCTTCTGATCATAAGGCACAGAATAAGCAAAGACATGGAGATGGGAAACAAGTGAATGAACCCATGTGTCACACTCTTTTCCTTCTCTGTATGAATATACATGGACTAAAGATGTTTACTGATTCCTGTGGAGGAATTTTACTTAAAACTATAAGTGTTAATCTGATGATATTAAAGATTTATAAATGGAAGGGAACTTCAGAGTTAGTGTAGTACAACTCCATTTCACAGATGAATCACCTAAATCTCAGAGATAGTAATTGAATTTCCTAAGGTTATATCTGTGATATAGACTCAGGTCTTCTCACTCCAAATTTAGTGAGCTTTCCATGATACAAATCCTATGTATTGATATTTTTTTTAAATGCAAACAGAAAAAAAATGTAGAAGATTATTCTTCTGAAATGTAGGACACAAGACCTTGTAGTTCCCTTTTAGGAATGAGG
Source organism: Pseudochirops cupreus (assembly GCA_028627135.1). Classification (NCBI taxonomy): domain Eukaryota; kingdom Metazoa; phylum Chordata; class Mammalia; order Diprotodontia; family Pseudocheiridae; genus Pseudochirops; species Pseudochirops cupreus. The sequence goes on along the minus strand of CM053581.1, from coordinate 58,294,690 downwards.
TTATAAATGACACTAAAAATCCCTCAAATCATTGGGTTTGCCAGAGGCCTGAATGCCCCACCCTCTAAATATTCCAGTAATGAGAAAATGTCTAGCGATCGGAAAATAGCCAGCCTCCAAAGATATGTTTTCTGAAAGACACAAGCCATCATCTTCTCTCCATTTTTATATGGGTATGTTCTGTTAGTTTCCAGACTATAGTACTTCCAGCCCAGACAATGCCAAAATCCAATGTTTTATATTATTACATAGTGAAAAAGGTGAACAGAGATAGAGGTAAGGGAATGGAAGGGAAGGGTTTTCAATCTTTTCTTGTTCCACCTCTCTTTCCTAATGTGACTACATCTTGTCCCTTTTTAACTACATATCATTCCTCATCCTTACAACTTTTCATTTTGTTTTTTTTTTCCCTAATTCTCCCCCTCCCCTTATATAAGTGGTTTTTAACCTTGGATCTATAGACACCTTGCAGATTTCAGAGCATTCATGAACTTGGGTGGGAAAAATACATCTTTGTTTCAAAAAAAAATAATTCTCTTTATTTTCTTTCTAATTTTCTTTTATATAGTTAAAAAACATTCTGAGGATAAATTTATAGGCTTCAATAAACTCCAAAGGGACTCATAACACACACTTACACACACACACACATACACACACACACACACACACACACACACACACACACACAAGCTAAGAACCTTTATCTTAATTTTAAAGGTTGGAATTAATTTGTAGTTCTCTTCCTTAATTGAATAGTATTTTTTCAAATTAAATTTTTATTTATTTTTAATTTTTAACATTAATTTCCATAAGTTTTAAATTTTCTCCCCCTCCCTCCTGCCTCCCTCCTCAAGACAGTTTGTAATCTGATATGGGTTCTACACATACATTTCTATTAAACACATTTTCACATTAGTTATATTGCCTAGAAGAGTTATAATGAATGGGGAAAAAACATGAGAAAGAGAAAAAATAATAATAAAATGAAACAAAAAAAATAGTCTGCTTCATTCTGCATTATGACTCCATAGTTCTTTCTTTGGATGTGGCTAGCATTTTCCATCATCTGTCCTTTGAAATTGTTTTGGGTCCTAGCATTTGCTAAGAAGGCTAAGTCTATCAAAATCAGTCCTTGTACACTGTGACTGTTACTGTGTTCAATGTTCTCCTGGTTCTGCTCCCCTCACTCAGCATCGGTTCATATAAGTCTTTCCAGATTTCTCTGAAGTCTGCCTCTTCCTCATTTCTTATAGCACAGTAGTATTCCATTACATTCATATACCACAACTTGTTTAGTCATTCCCCAATTGATGGACACACTCTTGATTTCCAGTTCTTGGCCACTACAAAAAGAGCTGCTATAAATATTTTTGTGTATGTGGGTCCTTTATTTTTTTCCCATTATAATGATCTCTTTGGAATATAGCCCTAGAAGTGGTATTGCTGGGTCAAATGGTATGCATATTTTTATAGCCCTTCAAATAACATTTATTCGGATCCTATTATATACCAGGCACTGTGCTAAATGTTGAGGATACAAAACGAAATAACAACAACCACAACAAAAATACCCTGATCTCAAGGAGCTCATACTCTCATGTGGGAGACAATATGCCTACAGTTACATACGAGCAAGATATTTAAACAGCAAGCACTCTAGCATGCCCAGAATGGCTGCTAGCACAGGTTCTTTAGTCTGCTTCTCTAAAGGAAAGCAACTTTAAAGGGGACAACAATCTTACTTTAATTACGTATACACACACATATATGTATACACACATACACATATACATACATACATACATACATCATTCACTTAGTGCAGGGGGAAAATTCAGCACCCTGAACTTCAAAGAAATACAAATTACAAGCAGAAAAAATACAGAGAAAATAACACAAATCAACAGACAGGGCTTCTAGTTGTCTAACCAAAACTATACATACAGTTACCAGAGAGAGAAGCACCAAGATCTGGTCCTTAAAAGCTGGGGGGTTGAGGGGAGAGAGGGAAAGGGGGCAGTTGCTCCTTGCTGACTACCCAGAATCTCTCTGGCTTTGTCACTGGAACACTTCCCATGAGGAAGCTCCAAAGCAAAAACTCATCTCAGGTTGTATATACCCTTATTCAGGTCAAAGTATATCATAGCTCTAGTTACCCACTGCCTAATTACAAAGTAGTGAAAGGTGTGGACCTTCCTGAAAAACAAGCCTCCCCTAAGCAAGCTTCTCTTGTTGGACTCCAAGTGAGATCTATTAACAGGTGGGGAAGATCTTCAACTTCCATTAACAATGCAGGTATATGCAGGATAATTTGGGGGGTAATCTCAGAGGGAAGACACCAAGAAATAAGAATTATGAAAGGTTTCTTGTAGAAGACAGGACTTTATATGAGACTTAAAGGAAGTCAGGGAAGCCAGCAGACAAAGATGAGAAGGGAGAGCATTCTAGGAAAGGAGGAAGGTCAGTGAAAACACTTATAGTCAGGAGATGGAATTATACAGGGTTATAAAGCAATTATTTGCTTAAGTTGCTGGTTATAAAGAGTATTAAAAGCCAAAGAAAGGATTTTCTATTTTATTCTGAAGGGGAGAGATAAGCAGTAGAATTATTTGCATAGGAGAAAGTGTGATGTGGTCTCCTTTTCATTTTAGGAAAACTGTGTCAAATATTGATTAGAAAAGGGAAACACTTGAGGGAGGGAGGCCAGCCAGTAGACTATTGCAATAATCAAGTGTGAGGGGATGAAGATGTAAACCACAGTGACGGAATTATCATAGAAGATAAGGGAGAATATAAGAAAAATTCAGGATTTTTGCCAATGAATGAGTTTGGTTATGGGTTTTAAAAGACAGTGAATTGAGGATGGCACTTGCATGAAGAGCCCATGGGAATGAGAGGATGCTGATACCCTCATGAATAATAAAGACATTAGGAAGAGAGAAAGGTTTGAGGGAGAAATATGATGTGTTAAATTTTAGACATAATGAGTTTAAGATGTCTATAAGATGTCCAGTTCAAGATGTCTAATATGTGGTTGGAAAGGAGAGACTGGAAATGATGTCAAGAGAGATGTTAGGTCTAGATCAGAGCTTTTAAAAGCTGAATGTATGGGTCCTAAAAAAATTGGCAGCAATAAAAGGTTTCTGAATGTACAATGACCAAAACTTAATTCAAAATCAAATGCATAATGAATCCAAGGTGTTTCTGGCAGCTCTTACCCATGTTGCATCACACAACTTCACTGCAACCTTGGTTCTGAACACACAACATGAACACTTTGCATTATGCATGATGTCATACCCCTCAACATTCACAAACACTTCCAGAAACACCTCGGCACAGATTCAAGACTTTTATGTTATGAATTACAGTATTTTTACTCTACATACAAAATCTTCTGCTCTTACAGAAACATAATAGTTTAATTACAAAATATAAAGACATTTAATATTTTCCTACCATCATTCTTCAGTATGTAAATATTAAATTTGTCTATCTTTGGACTGCATTGTTTTGGAATGTTTGATTTTTAAAAGTGTGGCTATCTCCTTTTACAGAAATATAAGTGTTTAATTGCAGCAAATTAAAACAAAAGTCCTTTAATAATATTTCTCCCCTATCATATATGTAAGTATGAATATCATTTTTTTAAATAAGCACAAGTGTAATTGCATAAACTAAAGTTAGTGTTTATTTGAGAAATTAATAGCAATATTTATTTATATTTTAGGACAAAAATATTTTTTTGGTTATGGATAAGTGGCTAAATTTAGGCAGAAGAGGTAAAATTACTGATGACAACGTGACAGGATCTTCACCACCAGTTTGTAGCATACCTAAATTGGCAAGAAAAAGAAAATATGTTAAATCATTTTTGCAATGTTTTCTAATAGTTGCAATAATTTCTAATAATAATGATGGTATAGAAAAACCTCTTTGCTTAACTTGTAATGAGCCTTTGAATTTGGAGAGCATGAAACCGACCAAACTAAAAAGACATCTTAAAACCAAACATACAGTGTACTGCAATAAACCAAAGGGATATTTTGAATGACTTTTAAAATCTTCAAATGAAGAAATAAAATGTTTTGAGAATTTTTTTTTACTGTCAATGGAAAGTATTTACTTGCATCTTATGAAATTTGTTACTTAATTGCAAAAACTAAAAAGTCCCACACAATAGAAGAACTTGTGTTACCTGCTGCTATTAAAATGCCAGAAATAGTTCATGGGAAAAAGTACAAGGATGAAATTAATCAAATTCCTTTATCAAACGATACTGCTTCCAAAAGAATTTCTGAAATTAGTCATGACCAATTCCAGCAATTTCTTACCAGACTTAAGGGCAACTCAATGTTTAAAAATCAGTTAGATGAAACAACTGATATTTCTAACATGGCACAGTTGTTATTTTATGTAAGTTACTTTTTACAAAGGAAGCATACATAAAGAATTATCTTTTTTCACCCTTTGAAAGGACATACAAGAGGGGAAAACACATATCTTAAAATCAATGGATTTTTCACAAATGAAGGTTTACAGTGGGAAAAAAAAATACGTTGGAGTCTGTACAGATGGTACTGGAGCAATGATTGAGAATGTTGGATCTGAAGCTAAAGTTAAAGCTGGTGGCAGTGAACATATTATTTGTATTCACTGCATCATCCATTGGGAGGCACTCCTGGCCAAAAAAAACTATCACCAGAGTTAAATATGGTGCTTTGAGATACTACCAAAATCATCAAATTCATTAAAAGCTCTGCCCTTAAGAGTTGTTTGTTTGCAAACTTTTGGAAAGATATGAACTCTAGTAACAAAAGCTTATTAGCTAAATATAGAGGTAAGGTGGCTCTCCAGAGGGTAGGATTTAAACAGATTATTGAAATTGAAGGATAAAGTTATTTTATTTTTGACTGAGCAGAAATCTGATTTTTTTTTCATAATGACTTATGGCTTTGAAAATTCTGTATTTGTTGGATATTTTAAAAACTCAATGATTTAAACATTGTCACTTTAAGGAAAAACCTGTAACATTTATATTAAAAGATAAAATTGAAAGTTTTACTAAAAAAAGTTAACATATGGAAGAACAGGGTGTAAAATAGTTCTTTAAAAATGTTTAGAGTTGCAGATGATTTTATAATCGAAAATAACCTTCCAAAAGATTTAATTGTAACAATTATAATTGATCATCTGAAGTGCCTTGGAGATAGTTTCAGAAATATTTCCCTTCAATTTTGAGTCTGAAAAACTAAGTTGGGTTCATAAACCATACTCAATTGAAATAAATGTTAGTCATCTGCCCTTAAAAGTTCAAGAACTTGCTGAGTTATCAATTGACACAGATTTAAAACTTGGGTTTCCTAAAAAAAAAAAAAAATCATTAACAAATTTTGGCTTGAGATTAGGATAGAATTTCCAACAATTTCTGAAATGGCCCTAAGCATACTTCTGCCATTTTGTACTACATATTTATGTGAAATGGCATTCTTAGCATTGATAATACTAAAATCAAAATGTAGAGGTCAGGGAACTACAAAATGTTGACTATCGGGTTAAGGAGCGCTTGAGACCCCAAAATACCAACATGCCAGGTCCTGTTGAATGAATTCAACTCAAGTTTTCTCTCAGCCAAAGAAAAGCAAAGTTTATTAAAAGTTCACCATAATGGATAGACTCTTAATGAGCCTTGGTATCTGTGACCCTTGTATTGGACAAGTGTCTGACACAGAATCGTCTGACACAGAGTGAGTCTGCACTATATCATACTCTGGCTTTTTTCCCTCTCATGGAGGCAAGATGAGGTCCTGTATACAGAAAGGTTGTGGGAGGTAGGGGTCATCTACAGGAGAAGTTTGGGGAGGATCTTCAGGAGGAATCAAAGGACATCAGACTCTAGTGATGAGAGAGTAAGGGAGGGAAGTAGCAGGAGGCTACCTGGAGATGAGAAAATGGAGTGCTAGGCTAGTTGAGGGAGTGTATGGATATTTTGGGAGGATCAAAGGTGGGGACTAGCTGGACAATGGAGGGCTAGGCTAGTAACAGAGATTTGGGCCAAGCTATGATGAAAGGTCTATGGCCCCAGGCAAATGCCTCATCAAATGGCAAGATTCAATCAGAGTTCAAAGGGGTTCCCAGAGCCTGTACCTCTTTAAAAATATCAGTCAACTCTGAAAAACATTAAAGATAATCTTGGTCCTGTAGCATCAAATATTTTGCCAAGGTTGAATCTTTATGTAAAAATAAACAGGCACATCCATCTCATTAGTATGCAAGTTTACTTTTGTCTTCCATAAATGGTAACATTTTATTTTTATATATCTATATCTATATCTATGTACACATAAAATAATTATTTTAAAAATAAATTTCTTGGGGTGGCTAAGTGATGCAGTGAATAGAGCACCTGCCCTGGAGTCAGGGGGACCTGAGTTCAAATTGGGTCTCAGACACAACACTTACCAGTCCTGTGCCCTTGGGCAAGTCAGGTAAGCCCAATTGCCCTCCCCTCCCCCCTCTAAAAAAGCAAAAAAATAAAAATAATAAATTTATTTATGATTTCTTATCAGTAAATATTTGATTTGTATACCTATTTTATACCTCTGTATACCCAGGGTCATGTAAAAATTCATTAGGTGAAAAAAAGTCATGAAGAGAAAAAGTTTAAGAAGCCCTGATCTACACAAGTAGATCTGAGACTTATCTTCATTGAGATAATAATTGAAATCATTATAACTGATGAGCACAGCAGGTGAAATAGAATAGAGGGAGAAGCGAAGAAGAGCAAGGACCCTATCTTGGTGGACCCTCAAGATTATTGGACCTAATGTGATTAAAGATCCAGGAGAGCTGAGGAAAAGAGAGAAGGGAGAGGAAAGGAAAGAAAAATTCTAAAAAGAGATTATCAATGAGAAGAAGGTATTGGCAATTCTGAATCTGAGAAGAATGAGGGTTGAGAAAAGGCCATTTTTGCAATTAAGACATCATTAAAAGCTGTGGACGGGAACTGTTTTGATTGGTTGACTAGTCAAAAGCCATATAGAAAAAAACGAACACAAAAATGAGAGGAAATGAAGAGCAAGGAAGGGAAAGGGAATAAGCATTTAAATAGTACCTACTATTTGCTAGGAACTATGCTAATCAATTTTTACAAATATCTCATTTGATCCTCATGACAACCCTGCAAGGTAGGTGCTATTATTATCCCCATTTTGCAGTTAAGGGAACTAAGGCAGAAATTAGTTGACTTGTCCTATATAACAAAGCTAATAAGTTTCAGAGGTCACATTTAAACTCAAGGTCTTCCTGACTTCATTGTACAACATTCTATCTACTATGTCACGAGCTCCCTGAACTCCAATGGAGTTCATGGTTCCTTCACCTAGGCTTATCATCAGTTATGTGTGTGTGTGTGTGTGTCTGTGCATATACATATGTGCTTGTGTTAGGGATGCTTGACATTCTTGAGGAAAGATGTCATTGGTTTCTTACAGAAATACTGTAATTTATCCTGTCCATTCATACAACTCATTCTCCCAGGCTTTCCCCTGACTCTCCCATCGCCCAATTTTACTTCATGTGGTCTGTGTCCTGTAGAGGAGGTACGGGCTCTGGGAACTCCCTTAAATCTTCCCAGGAAAGGCATTTGCCTGAGGCCATAGGCCTTTCATTGTGGTTCTACCCAAATCTTTAGCCCTCCTTTGTCCAGCAATTTCCCACCCTTCATCCTCCTGCTCCACCCTTGAACTGGCCTAGCCCACCATTGTCTGTCAGCTCCGGGTAGCCTCCAGCAACTTCCCACCCTTAATAACTCATTACTGGAGTCTGACCTCATCTGACTCCCCCTGGAGACCCTTCCCAAACTCCTCCTCTAGAACACCCCCAGATTCCTCCCACAACCTTTCTGTATAAGATACAACACTCCATCTTCCCTCCATGTGGTGTGAGAGCACTATAGAATGAATGACCTAGCACAGACTTGCTCTTCCCTGCTTGCCCAATGCAAGCCTCAGAGATACTGCAGCTCCTTAAGAGTATACCCAATATGGTGAACTTTTCATAAACTTTAGTTTTCTTTGGCTGAGAGAAGACTTAAGTGGAATTCATTTGCAGGACCCTGTGTGTTGCTATTTTGGGGTCTCGAGCACCCCTAACCCTATAACTCTTCACTATCACTATACTGTTCAATACACAAGTGGAATTCAGTGAGACACTAACTCCTTTACCACATAACCACAGATGATCTTAAGCAGGTTGTCAACAACAACAACAAAATGAACTTATTTATAAATTAAATATGCAACAAATAGATATTCTAGTCTTTCTAATGAGAAGAGTGTAACTAACCTCCATGCTTCCCTTTCCTATGTCTGCTCTCTATCACAAGTACGACCAACTTAGCCTTCAGCTCGTGAGTTCCATTCAGAAGGAAAATAGTACTTGTGACTTACCTCTAAAATGGGACCAGATGTTCCAGTAGCTCCCAGGCTTGGGAAAATTAACATTTTAAGCAGTCAGTGGCAGAAATGTTCAAATCTCTTCTTTAGTCTCTGCTTTACAGCAAGCTTACTGAATGGATTCTGGCTAATGATGAAAAAGAAGAGACATCAGAGGATGGACAGAAATCAGCATGCTTAGAGGCACCCTACTTGCCTGAGGACCCCACTAAAGTGAACAGTTTGATGGAGCTGTAGGTATCTTCAGTTCTTGCATATTGCATTTGTAGCCTGACATTAGAATCTGACCCTCCATAAGGCTAGCCACAGATATTCAGAAGGTTTCCTGGACTCCTCATTTACCTATAGTCAGGAAAAATAAAAAGAGGAAGAACAAACATGTGCCATGCTTTTACACACAAGCTGGCAGATCTCCAACCTTGGCAGCCCGCAACTAGCAGTCTTCCTCACTAAAGATCAGCAATGGAATGAAGAAAGGAAGGAAGAATGGAAGGAAGGAGGAAGAGGAGGAAGGAAGGAATGAGCTCACAGTAGGAATATTTATTAATGCAAACTCAGATCTAGTTCTGTTATTAGTCCTTCCACTTTCAAGGTATACAGAAAGCTAATTGCCATTACCCTGAGTTACTCATGGCCAGATGAAGGACATATGTGTTGGATACAAACCAGGCAGGGACACAACACATGCCTAATGTTTAGTTCCCAGATTGCCAATCCCCCATTATATTCTGTAGATATTTCTCCTATAGTAGGTCAACGCTAATTCATCTCTGAGTTCCTGTTAGTAGATTTGAATTTAGAAGACTTGATTTGGATCTTGACACTCCTACTTCCTACCAATTACACTGGAAAAGTAACAATATCTCTCAGTTTATTCATCTATAAAATAGAGGAAATAATGCTTACACTAACATTGTATTATATTAATAGTCAGTTTTTTGTCTGAAGGATCAAGAAAAATAATGAACTTTGTTAAAAAAATAAAATGCCTTAGAAAGGGCAAGTATAATAATAACAATAATTAAAGTATTAATATCATATTTTGAGGTTTTCAAACCATGTATTATCTCATTTGGTTCTCACAACAATCCTATGAAGGAGAAGCTATCATAACTCCTTTTTACATATAAGGAAAATGAGATTGAGAGTGATTATATAATTTGTCCAGGGTCACACAGCCATCAATTGTCCAAAATAGGACTGAACCCATCTTTCTGAATGTAAGTCAAGCACTCCATCCACTGTACCACCAAATTGCTTCCATGTTAATAAAAAATGTGTTCAAACTGAAATTAGAGGAAGAGGAAGGAAGCTAAATAATTAAGTTGTTTTAATGAAACTTGTCATTCCCAACTAACTTGGTGATTGTTGGTAAAGACAACTCCAGGAAAGCTTCTGACTATAAAATAATTTCCAGATTTTGCTTTTAAAATAAAAGTTATGAGCCAAAGCTGAACATGACGACTCACTGTATCAATGAAAATGATCACCTCAATCCAAATAAGATGTAAATGAGTGGGATACAATTTACCAAAGAGCTTCTTTGCAAAGTCAGGGGTCAAGGATGGATTTAGCTCTAATTGCAAGTTCTTGTTCAAGCAAGAAAATACTCCTGCAGAAAGGAAGTTGAAAATCATCCTTTATCAAGAGCCTGTTAACCTTCAGGCTATATGATACAAAAATCTTTATTACTCAGCATAAAGAAAAACAACTGAGTCAATTACTTTGATTTTTCAGGTAATACTTATATTTTGCATACTTGGAACATGTGTATAACTGAAGAAAATGTTAATAGGAACATAGGAATTAAGACTTGAGGAGCCCAAGACAGAGGTGTCAAAGGAGTCACCCTAAACCAGATTAAAATGTAATTGGGAAACACACACACACACACACACACACATACATATGTGTGTGTGTGTGTATTTGACAACATTTCCCTAAATGATACCATTGTAAAAATTGCCTAATACTTCAGATGAGGAAACAGGCCTAAATACAACAAATGACTTGCTTAACTAAGGTCACATGGCTTGTATATATCAAAAATGGAATTTGAATCCAGCTGCTTTAACTCCAAATCCAGTGATCTAATATTCTCATTGTACAGATGCAGATACTAAGGTCTATAGAGGTTAAATAAATAAAGGTCACTCAGCTAATAATTATCTCTATTTCTAGTACCTGGATCCAAATTTTCTGACCTCAGGTACAACACTCTATTCATCGTATCCCATTGATGATGTGCTCTGGTAAAAATTGGAGAAAATGATTTCTGAGGTGAATTTAAATACATTCTGACACATTATGAACAGTTAAACAGGGTAATGTATCAACATCTGCCAACTTACATAGTGTTGAGACACCTGGAAGTCAAGCAGCGATTCCAAAAAAACCTTTATTGAAGATATCCAACGTGGCATGACAGACAGGTCCTGAATTTTCTGAACTTGGTTTTTCCTACTTTCTTAGCTCTGGGAAATCTATTTTAAATCTCTGATATTAAATTTCCCATCCTATGTAACATGTATTCTCGGACTTTTTTTTTTCCAGAGCCAAACAGGCTACATCTCTCCTAAGGGTACTAGGTAATTCTGAGGAATTTATGGATTCTTTTATACAGCCATTCATTCAAGCCCTCACTAGCTATTTTTCCTTCATTGATATAGGCAGGTAAAGACTTGCCCCAATTGCATTCAAATACTTAACAGTATTTGGCTTTCACAAAGGAATATTTTCTATAAAACCATAGCAAGGAAAATTATACAAACATTTCCCCTGATTCCTTCAGTTCATCTTCTCTTATGTACTACCTTGGTTTTGGCAGTGAGGAAGGCTCAAAACTTAACTTGGATCCTATAAAGGTGTCATTGATGCTAAATGAATCCTCGTTTTAACTTTTAAGAGCGTTGGACATAAGGACTGATCTTTGCTTCTTTGCTCATCAAAGCTGGGTTAGTTGAAACATTCAGCATGGACTCTGCAAGATTCTTATCACTAGCTCTCCCAACAAAGCTGGGACTCTATTCCTTGAACACAGGACAGGAAAAAAATGAAGGAAAAATCCAAAGATTGAATACTGTTTCTTGGATTACTAAGGAATCAGAGGGGATGAAGACCCTTAAGCATTTCCCCATACTATATGATCTCTGAGCAGATGCTGGATGCCATGAGCAAAAAAGCTACTGAAATCCCCCAGAATCAAATGAAAAAAAGAGAGGGGGCTGAAACTAAATGAAGTCTTTTAAAATGTATTGACATTTCCAATTATGAAGCCAACTGAATACAGGCCTTTCTAAACACATGGCTAATCAATCGATCGATCGATCAATCAGTAAATATTAATTAAACACCTACTGCATTCCAGGCACTGCATACAAAAATAGACAAACCAGTTCCTGCCCCAAAGGAGCTTAAAATCTAATGGGCCAGACAACATGTTTGGATAATCAGACAGAAAGAGTTTAGGAATGAAGACACATGTTTCACAGTTCCTCTCCCTTAAACCAGTGGTATCCAATTCAAGTAGAAACAGATCCCCGCAGCTGCATATTGATATGGGAAAAAAGAAAAAAAAAACATAAATAAACATTAACTATGTAGTACTGAATTTTTATTCATTTTGCTGCACATTTTCCAATTCCCTTTTCATTTTGTTTAGGTACTCAGGAGTTTTGCTCATGATTGGTGGCTGTTGGACTGCAAATTGCACACCTCCTCCTTATGCACTTCATCTGGACTCTAGCTTCCCTCAGATTCTCCACTTGCTGACACTGCATCAAGTGAACAAGCTGATGCTTTGTCTATACTCTCCATATACCCATCTCACTTGTACATTGAAATCATTGGGCTAAATGAGTGCTATGATCCCTTCCAGGGCAAAAGCCCATGATTTTAAAATTCATGTTTGTTACTACTAACTTTAAAGAAAAAGTTAAAATATAAGTAAGATATTTTGATAAGGTTTTGTGACCACAATGCACTTTACATACACATATGAACACATGAACACATATTATCTCCTCTGCTTCTCAAAACAATCCTGTGAGGTAGAGAATAAAAGTCTTAATATCTGAAATTGACAGAGGAGAAAATGGAGGTTTGGGCAGGTAAGAAGCAAGCTTCTACTATTAAAAGGAACAAGTAGGAAGAAACCAAACCCAAGTCTTTTTTCCCCTCAAAAGTGGTGGGTACTTTTTGCCACTCCATGCCAGGATTTTGAGAAAAAAAAATTTTTAGTGCCTCATTGCAAAGATGGAGAAGTATGCTAAAGTTCGTCTATTGTTTTTGTCATGGAAATGTCAAAATTGTTTGGGAAAAGCCTAGCATTAAACATTCTTCTCCTCCTTCTTCCCTCCATCCTATTTTCAGAATTGCTAACTCTGTCAGAATTACTTATTTTCACAAAATAGCAGCATTTTCCCAAGTCACAGGAAAACAAAAGAAGAAAGAAGTCCCTGAAAAGCTATCTCAGAATTTGCAAGCAACTGATTTATTTTTTCTCTTTCTATTATGACCCTTTGATCTATGATTTTATCATTTGACCTGCTTTAAATTAAACTGGAGGAACAGTGGAGGAAATAAGTGATGGAAAGTGATAAGAGTTTGTCCTCATAAATCTGAAATGAAGACTACAGGCCACTTGCTAACCTGTGCCAATTGTTGAAATGCTGGTTCCCGTAATATCTTCAAATTGGCAGTTCTTATGGAAAATCATATTGGAATTAAACTCACTTTTAAAAAAGAAATCTTTGAATGTTTGAGCTGAAAACAGATGCTCCTCTTGCCAAAGGGGTTTTCAGTTTTGCATATAAAATTCCTTTCTGATGGAGTTGGATTTCTTAAATATTACTCAGGATGAGGAGGTTAGGAAGAGGAGGTGCTGATGGACAGAGGTTTAGTAATTAATATGGTGATAGTTTAAGTTTTTATCACTGCTGTTTTTAGTTTAAAAAGCAATTTCCTTGTAAGAGGTAGGTAAGATTTGTAGTGTGATCCATAAAACCAAGCTGTAAACACTTATTAAGTACTTACTATATACCATGCAATGAAATTGTTATTCACAATTTACAGGCAAAGAAACTATGGCACAGGTCTGATGGGGGCTAAGATTTTCACCTAAGGGGGCCTAGGAAGTGCAGTGAATAGAGCACCAATTTTGGAATCAAGAGGACCCAAGTTCAAATCTAGCCTCAGACACTTAACACTTACTAACCATGTGACCTTTGGCAAGTCACTTAACCCAATTGCCCTGCCTACCCCACTCCCTCCAAAAAGAAAAGAAAAAAATAAGATTTTCACCTTGTGCTGTGTTTGTTTTGTTTTGTTTTTGCCATGGACCTTACTAATCTATGCACTTTCTCTTTCTAGCAATTTTAGACTTCCCTGAAGTAGCTAGGTGGTTTAGTGGGTAGACTGCTAGGCCTGGAATCAGGGAGACCTCACTTCAAATCAGGACTCAGACACTTAATAGCTGTATGCCTCCAGGCAAGTTGTTTAAAATCTTTCAGACTCAGTTTTGTCAGTGTAAATTGGGGATAACAGTAGCACCTATGTTCCAGAGGTTTTGTGAAGATCAAATTAGATAATATTTGTAAAGCATTTAGCATAAAATCTGGTGGAATAGATGCTTAAATAAAGCCTTATGTCATTCTATTTCCTCCTGCCTACCTCCTGACTACAGCAATGACAAGACAAAAAGAACTGGGTTTATGCTTTGTCTCATCTTCATAACATCATATCCATATATGATGTCAGATGCTCAAAAAACCTGAAATGTATAAAACATTTTTTAAAAAAGTTAGAAAAGTGAAGGGAAGTAGACTGAGTGATCCATAATTTATTTTCCCAGAGAATGGTTTTTAAGCCTGGGATAAATGGCACAAAACTTGGTTAAAAAAAAAAAATCAACCCCTTTGTTGATTATGGCAGTGATGATAGAGGAACTCAATTATGGCAACCACTTTTTGAAGAGTCTTCTACAGAAAGTATATAATCTGAAACTTTTAGTTTTAATTAATCATTATAATTAACAAGATGCTAAAATAAGTTCTAACAATTCCTATCAGTATCTACTAAATTTTGGTGCCCTAAGGAAGACTCATTCTCCCCGCTTTACTTATGATTCTGTATGTGCTAGTTCATCAGCTTTTGTTTGCCAGAGAGTTTCAGAGGATCTTAGAATATTTTTCCTATTCTATCTGACCCCACATCCAAAATTTGCTCCTGCTTTAATAACATTAATAACCTATTAATATGAAATATCATTTTTCATGAGGCTTCTGATTCATCAACTGATCAGGAAGAAAAATTACTGAAAGGAATAAGTGAAAGATCAATTAAGTGAGAGACTCACAGGTGTATTTGTGTTATACTTAAATTCTGCATTTTCAAAGCCTTGATAGATAATTGTTCATGAAAATTGCAGAAACAGAAAAGAAAGGAAGAAAGGAAAGAAGGAGGGAAGAAAAGAAGGAAGGAAGGAAAGAAGGAAGAAAGGAAGGAAGGAAGGAACAAAGGAAAGAAGGAAGGAAGGAAGGAAGAAAGGAAGAAAGTAGTCCTCAGTTGAAATGAATATTTTCTACTCAGTTTTTCAAGTATTTCATAGATCCTTTCAGTTGCTAATAGACTCCCCCAAATCATCCATTATTCCAAATACATTTTTTAAAGAATCTACTATGTACGAAACACTTTGCTCTAATATATGGTTATAAAGACAAAAGAGATGAAGGAAGAAAAAGGACAAAAGAAGAGGGAGAAAAGAAAGATAGAAAAATTTAAAAAAACAGTAAAGAGAGAAAAGAAAGGAAGAAAAAAGAAGGGAACTGGAAGAAGAGCAACAGTGCTGTATTTCAAGAAGCTTACATTTTTCTTGTCAGGAAGCAACATATACAGAGATGTACTGGTAAGCGATTAATAGTTGGCTGCTCTACAAACTTTCAAGTTTTGTCTTTACCACTACCATTTTTTCTATAACTTTCTTAAGTCTTCATAATCAAACGAACAATAATTAAGCCCTAATTTGCAGTTTGTTGATTCCTGGGCATATTCTCTAAAAGTATGTATGCATTTATGTATGTATATGTATGTGTATATATATATGTGTGTGTGTGTATGTGTGTGTGTGTTTGCATGCAAGCATGCATTTATGTATATACGTATTACATATACACATGCATGCATAATGCATACAAAGTCAATACTAAAGGATATTGTGAAGGAATGTATTGGGTATTTGAGGCACAAACAACTAAAGGGATCAGGAAAAACCTTGTGTATAAGGTGAAACTTGAGAAAGTACTTGAAGGGATTCTATGAGGAGATGGTGAGGAGAGACTAAATTCCAGGCATGGGGATGGACTGATGGAAAGTCACAAAGACTGAATATGGAGTGTTTTATTTGAGTGAAAGAGATGATAATTTGATCATATCTATAGTTTCACTTATCTCTGGAGTCAGGAAGACTCATCTTCCTGAGTTCAAATCTGGCCTCAGACCCAGCCCTCCCTCACTTAAATCCAGTTCATCTTAAAGTCATGGCATGGCCCTCCTGATGTCATGATCCTCTTTGTGAATTAAAGACATACAACAACAACAGATGCTTACTAGCTCTGTGACCACTGCATGTCACCTAATCCTGTTTGCCTCCGTTTCCTCATCTATAAAATTAACTGGAAAAGAAAAATTCAATATCTTTGCCAAGAAAACCCCAACAGGGGTCATGAAGAGTTGGACATGACTGAAATAATAAACAACATAATAAATGTTATCTATCAGTAGACTATAAACGTCTTAAGAACAGGGTCTGATTCATTGTTTTTCTTCTTAAAATCCTCAGGTTATAATAAGGCATGCTGAACATAATAAGTTCTTAATAAGTGTTTATTGAGTGAATAAATGAAAAGTTAAACCAAGAGTTAGTTGTAAACTTACATATTGTATGTCTGCATGGAAATAAGATGTACGTATCATGTATGTATGCACATATATGTATATGTATACACAAGGCACATGTATACACATATATGTATGTGTGTATATATTTACATAATCTTTTTATTTCAAATGAACTTATGAGCTACTATGAATCTGCTATATTGTAAAATAGGCAGATATTGATATCCTTGATTCCACTTATAGCTATAGTGAAGATATGTTGTTTTTTAGTTGTGCTGGGGGATGGGAAAGGAAAAGACAGAGTTGGGGGAAACATAGGGTTATTTTCCAGGTCTTTTCTTTATAGCCATAATGACACTTTGATATGAAGGCAAGAAGACAAAGCTGTACTAAGACCTATTTCCAAAAAGTTAAATGTCTCCCTCACATTAAAGAAGTTCTTCTTCATGACAAATAAAGGTGATGTCATAGTTGTGTGGGCTGATAAATGACTAAATTGTATTATGGTTGGATTATGCTCAAGAAAATCAAGATACTTTCTTCTTCTTACTCTCTTTATGTAAACAGATCATTGTCTCTTCATTTCTTTAAGGATTTATTGCATGAGTGCCTATGTTTATGTTAAAAATCTCACAACTTGGTGACTTACCTCTCAGTATTAACGTCCTCCTTTGGTTTCACTGGTCCTTGAATTACAGACCTTTAATTTATTATAAGTTCATATTTGAAAGTTTTCCACCTTGGTATGACCAACAAAAGTTCAAAATTATTAGATTTGGCCTTCTAGAATTCATAATCACTTTCTTGTCATGTTTAGGCATCTGAACAGGTCTTACTGAGTGCATTGTATCCTAAATTGAACTTAAAGAAGAATTTTATCATTCTATAAATTGTGATATAGTAAAATATATAGACATCAAGTATTTTCTATTTCTAGGTGATTCTTGGTCTTCTTAGAAGACTGAAAGTTATAAATCTGTCAGAAGCTGTTGTTTCAATTATATAACCTTTAGTCCTGACACTAAGAATAATTAACTATATGACCTTAGTTATTTTTCCAGTCTTTGAGCATCAGGTTTCTCACCTGTAAAATTATAGGTCTACATTACATTATCTATGTAGTCTTTTTTTTTTTTTTAGTTCTGTGATTTTAAATCAACGAATTCAATCACTTGCTTTTCTTTATTTTCTCTTTTCTTTAATACCTCTAACCAAGGACCAAATGGAACCATTATGGAGAGTTGAAGAGACAATACAGATAGTCTATTTCAAAATCCTCACTTTATAGAAAGAGAAACTGAGGTTCAGAAATGTTTTCCCTGAGGTCACGGAAGTACTAAGTCTTCAATCTTTTTACAGACATGTCTCACTCTTCATGGCCCCAGTACAATGGAAATAGCTCTGGCTATTGAGTCAGAAAGCCTAGGTTCAGATCCTACCTCCAAAGCTTACTACTTATATGACTTTGGATAAGCCTCTTAACTTTCTTGAGCCCATTTACTTATCCATGAAATGAGGTCATTGGACTAGATGTTCTCTAATGTCCCTTGCAACCTTAGACCTATGATCTTATGATCTTAAATTCCATGAAATTGCTGATTATAACACTGCAGTGACAGGCCAGATGTAACTATGAAATTGAACAGAAAATAAAATCAGAATTTCTTACTGTCAGAGGGAGAGAGAGAAAGACAGAGAGAGAGAAACCTAGATTACTAAGAATTATGGAAAAGAAAAATAAGAGTAGGAAATGTCTGGGTTCTAATGCTAACTTTACAAGTAGCTACATGACCTCAAGCAAGTAATTTTTCCACCTGGGTCTTAGTTACCCATCTTCAATGAGCTGTATTAGAATTTTCAGAGGTATCAAAAACATGCAACCCACAATACTCCCAGTGGTGCTGGAATCAAATGAAAATATGATTTGGAAATATTTAACAAAGGAAATAAAGCTACATTTATTAGATAAGATTACAAAATTAATGTAACATTACAATGAAATTATATTACAACATTACATAGATAACTTTACACTTTAAAACTAAGTCAATATGTAGCAGACAGGGAACCTAATTATGGTTTGTTGTTGCTGTTATTAATTTGCTCAGTCATGTCTGACTCTTCTTCACCCCATGGACCTTAACATGCAAAACCCTTTTGTCCTATTGTCTCCCAAAGTCTCCCTAAACTCATGTTCATTGCTTTCATGACAGTATCTGTTCATCTCATTCTCTGCCATCCTCTTCTTTTGCCTTCAATCTTTCCCAACATCAGGTTGTATTTTTTTTCCCAATGAGTCCTGTCTTCTCATTATGTGGTCAAAGAATTTAAGGATAAACTTTGATATTTGTCCTTCCAATTAATTAATTTGAATTAATTTCTTTAAGTATTGACTGATTTGATTTCCTTGCTATCCAACGGACTGTATAGCACCAAAATGTGAAAACATTGACTCTATGGTGCTCAATTTTCTTTATAATCCAACTTTTACAACCAAACATTACTATTGGAAAAACCATAACTTTGACCATGTGAACTTTTGTCAGTAAGGTGATGTCTCTGCTTTTTAGTATATTGCCCAGATTTGCAATAGCTTCCCTTACAAGGAACAAGAGTCTTTTAATTTTATAGCTGTGGTTACTGTCTGCAGTGATCTTCGAGCCCAAGAATGTAAAACTTGACATTTCTTCCATTTCTTGCTGCTCCTTTTGCCAGAAGACGTAAGATCACTTGCCATGATCTTGGCTTTTGTTTTTATTTTTTTTTTTATTGTTAAGCTTCAATGTAGCTTTTACACCTTCCTCTTTCATTCTCATCAAGAGGCTTTTTAATTCTTCATGTTCTACCATCACAGTGGTATCACTGCATATTTGAGGTATGTTATATTTCTTCCAGCAACTTTAATTCTGGCTTTTGATTTATCCTGCCTGACATTTCATATAATGTACTCTGCATATAAAATTAAATAAATAAGGTCACAATGTACAGACTTGTTGGATTCTGTTGCTCCTTGGTCCACATACAGGCTCCTTAGGAGACAGGGAAGATGATCTGGTACTCCCGTCTCATTGAGAACTTGCCATATATTGTTGTGACCCACACAATCAAAAGCTTTAATGTAGTCAATAATGTAGAAGTAGATTTTTTTCTGGAACTTCCTTACTTTCTTCATAATCCAGCATGTTGGTTTTCCTCTGCCTAGTTCCTCTGTCTCTTAAGAAACCAACCTGCACTTCTTGTAATTCTTGGTTAACACATTACTGAAGCCCAGCTCTCAGAATCTTAAGCATAACCTTACTGGCATGTGAAATGAGCTTAATTGCTTGGTAATTTGAAGATTCTTTGGCATTGCCACTCTTAACATTGGGACATAAAATGATCTTTTCCAATCCAATGGCTATTGTTTTAACTGACTGTATAAATTGTTAGAATATTTTGTATAGCCCTTTAATAGCATCACTTTTTATGATTTTAAATAGCTCTGGGGAATTCTGCCATATTCACTAGCTTTATTGTTATCAATGTTTCTTAAGGCACATTTGACCTCATTCTCCAGGATATATGGCTCTAGATCAGTAACCACACCATTATGATCATCACTGATATTAAGACTTTTTTTTTTATATAGTTCTTACGTATATTGTTGTCACCTCTTCTTAATCTCTTCTGTTTCTCTTAGGTCCCTACCAGTTTTGTATTTTATCATGACTACTTTTTCATGAAATGTTCCTTTGATCTCTGTAATTCTCTAGAAGGAATATCTTGTCTTTCCCATTCTAATGTTTTCTTCTATTTCTTTGCCTTGCTCATTTAAGAAAACCTTTTTACAACTCTTTGTTTTTCTCTGAAATTTCACATTCAGTTGAGTATATATTTTCCTTTCTCCTTTCAATTTTATTTTCCTCCTTTCTTCAGTTATTTGTAGAACCTAACCAGACAGTCATTTCACTTTGTTACTCTTTTCTTTGGTATGCTTTGTTGTCGTTGTTGTTGTTGTTGCTGCTGCCTCCTGTATATTTTGAACTTCTGTCCATATGTCTTCAGGCCTTCTATCTACCAGATCGAATCCCTTACATCTATTCATCACCTTCACTTCATAAGGAAAGTTACTTAGGTTATACCTATATGGTCTGATTGTTTTCCCTAATTACTTCAATTTAAGTCTGAATTTTGCAATAAGAATCTCATGATCTGAGCCACAATTTAACTGACTGTATAAATCTTATAATTTGATTGCAAAGTATACAATCAGTCTGATTTTGATATTAACCATCTGGTGATATCCAGGTGTAGAATACCCTTTTACATTATTGAAAAGGAGTGTTTACTATGACCAAAAAGTTATCTTGACAAAATTCTATTAGTCTCTGGCCTGTTTAATTTTGCACTCCAAGGTCAAACATGCCTGTTTTTCCAATTATCTTTTGGTTTCCTACATTAGCATTCCTTTCTCCTATACTGAATTTGGCATCATGTGTGTGTGTGTGTGTGTGTGATTTCTAGAAGTTGTTGTAGCTCTTTATAGAATTGAACAACTTTTGACTCTTTGACATAAGTGGTTGGAGCATAGACTTCTATTTCTCTGATGCTGAATGGTTTGTCATGGATTCTAATAAATATCATTCTTTCATTTTTGAGATAATACCATAATACTGATTTTTTCTAATCTTTTTTATTGACTGTGAGGGTTACTCCATAAGAGATTCTTTCCCACAGTAGTAAATGTATTGATCATCTGATTTAAATTCACCCAATCCCATCATTTTAAGTTTACTGACACCAAAGATGTCAATGTTTAAACTTTCCTTCTCCTATTTGACTATATCCAGGTTACTTTGGTTCATATATCTTACATTTCCTGTTCCTACGCAGTATTGATCGTCATATTAATTTTAATGCTGTACATGAGGTTTTTTTAGACAAAGATATTAGAGTGGTTTGCTATTTCTTTCTCCAATGGATTGCCTTTTCTCTGTACTCTCCACTAAGATCTGTCCATCTTGGTTAGTCTTGCATGACTCATAGTATGAATGAGCTATGCAAGTCCCTCTATCACAATAAGACAATGATCCATGGTTCAGTGGACCTCACTTCTCTGTGATTTTGACACTACTAGTCTATATGATATTTTAGGTTCTTTACCATTCTAAATTTCTATGAATCAATCAACACTCAAAAATAATTCTGACTTATTTTATCAACTTCAAACACCACTTCAATGAGTAGTGGTCCAAAGGAACCCTGGACCAGACATAAAAGACCTGGATTCTAACCCAAACTCTCTTGCTTCTGTGTAGCATAGTAAGTCCCTTTGCTCTCTCTTGCTGTCCCATCTCAAATAGGGAAACATTGGTCAAGATGATTACCATGATACCTACCAGTA
>CM053581.1:58250812-58272452 GCA_028627135.1 Pseudochirops cupreus | reverse complement strand
CAGAAATGTGAACATTCATCAGCCCTCCCCCCCACCCTGCCCTCCCCTCCATCAGCCCATCTCTCATCCCCGTACCCCCTACTCTTCTATGTGGCAAGATGCCCAGTTTAGAGTTTATGACATTCCTTCCCTAAGCCAAATTCCGTGAGGGTAAGGTTGACTCTTTCCCTTTTGCCTAGAGAAGGTACTCTTAAATGATTTTAGAAGTAGAGATTAAATTCTCAAATTACACTTTTCAGCAAACACCAAAGTCATTGAATATTTAAATGATCACAGTAAGTGAAAGGATGTAAAGGCCTCCTGGGTTCAATAATCACTCTTTTCCAAATGTTCTATTATCCAGGGGAAAAATATTGCTATGGCTGTAGAAAGTGATGTTAGAAAGGAGACCAATAGAAAGCATATTACATTGAAATCTTTAGGGCTTTTAAAAATGCAGGTAATTATATTTTTTTAAAAAAAATAAATAAACAAGACCTAATCTAATTGTCCTATAGTATGCCATTTTTCACTGCATAGTGAATTTCCATCTCAAAAACAAGAATTTATGTAATATATCTTTCCAAAGGCAACATTTATGAGCTATGACTAAATGTTTAATTTATCTCTCTTATTTCAGATACAACCTGAACATTTTAATTTCATTGGATTCAACAAGCATGTATTTAGGACCAATTATGTTCCAGTCACTGAGCTAGATGCTGGTGACATAAAGACAAGAATTAAACAATCCCTGATTTCAAGGGGATTCCATTCTACCAAAGCCAAGGAGATGTCTTTCTTCTTTCATAAATTTACACTGATTCTAAGAGAGAGAAAACCTTCATTGAAGAATAACTTTCTGATTCCATAAATAGCTTTATAATTGGAGGAATAGCTTACAAAGGCACAGAACTAAAACCATGCTCAGATTTTTCCTTCCTCTACATCAGACAGAGTACTCACTACATTCTCTGGCTGATTTCAATCTAACACTTGGGGGCTTAATGAGCCTTCTTCTGACAAAGAGGGAATGAGGGACATTCTATGAAGATTTTTCTGGTTTGCTGAAGAGCCAAAAGAATTGGCATTGCAATTGAACTCTTGGCTTTTTCTACTCTATTATGGTAAAACAAGAACTATTGTGATATATTGCATCTGGGGAATGGGGAGGAGTTGTTGGCTGTTTGTTGCTTTTTTCCCCCTTGCCTAATTGCCATGTGTGTCTGAATGTATATTGCCTCTCTCTCTCTCTCTCTCTCTCTCTCTCTCTCTCTGTCTTTATCTGTCTGTCTGTCTCTTTGTCTCTGTCTCTGTCTCTGTGTCTCTCTCTCTGTGTCTCTCTGTCTTTCTGATTTTGAATGTGGTTCTACATATTTATTTTTCTGATCATTTGTGAACGAGTATCTAGAAACAGAATTAACTTTGTCAACTTTGAAAGTATGGAAGAGCCATCAGAGATGCTTACAATAACCAGACTATAGAACAAAGACCACAAGATTGGGTAGTATTAGTCAGCCAACAGGTAAACTATGAACTTACATCTTATAGACCTATAGTCTGCAAGATTCTCAGTTAAGCTGTCTGGACTCATGTCATAAAGAAGTCAAACAATCTAATCTAGGAAATAAAAAAAAAGATGAAAATAAAAGCAAACAATTCTGAGCTTTCTTATTATACTCTAAACTAACTGTTTTATACACACACACCACACACACACACACACACACACACACACACACACACACACATGTATATATCAACAGTAGCAGCAACAGATTCCAACTAACATTTATATAGTGCTTTAAGGTTTGAAAACCACCTTATAAATAATCTCATTTTATTCTCACAATATTGATTTGGAAGCATATACTATTATCCCCATTTCACAGATGAGGAAAGTGAGGCAAATAGTAGTTAAGTAACCTGCACAGGGTCATATGGCTAGTGTCTGAGGCAGGATTTGAACTACCATTGGTAATGTCTAGAATTTCTAGGGAGCTTTAAAGTTTGCAAAGCCCTTTACACATAACTATTTTGAACCTCATAGTATGGGGCAATAGGTACTATAATTAGCCCTCTTTTTCAGATGAAGAAACTGAAGTTTAAGTGACTTGCCTAGGTCTACACAACTAAAAAGTATACGAGGAAAGATTTGAGCTCAGATCTGCCTGACTCCAGGACCAGCACTGTATTTATAGGAGACCACATAGCTTCCTTGGGCAACTAAATACAGCATTGTTTTAGGGAAACGAATACCAATACAGATCATCAGTTCCATATCCCTAGGGGTATAGCAGTAAAACATGCAAAGTTTAACACACACACACAAACAAAAACACAAAACAAACAAACAAAAAAAGTCTAGTATTGAATTTAAAACAGTGGAAAATAAATTATTTGCAGTCCAAAGCTAAACAGAGAAAAAAATGCTATTTTTTTTTTACTAGTGCATGCAGGAATGAGATTCCTAGATGGAGAATCTCTCCCATAGGTCTTTGCAAGTAATCAATAAATCATTCAGTTGATCAATATTTATTAAGTGCCTACTATGTTAGTTGCTAGAGATACAAAGAAAGGCAAAAGACAATTCTTGTCCTCAAGGAGTAAACAATATAATGAAGGAAGACAATGATAAAAAGAAACTGAAAATATGTAGGAAAAGGAGGGAGAATACTGGGCTCAAGAACATGATGAAGTCTTGCAAGGTAGCAGGGGGGGAGGGGATTAAAAAAAAATTATTGGCTGCCCTGGGAGCAGGGCAGGATTTGCAAGGAATTCTCAGAGGTTTCTATCTCCTATCAAAGAGTGGCAGATTAAACATCCCCTCCATGAGTCCAGAATTCTCTGTTGAATCAATTAACCAAAGAATCACAGGTGTGGCTTATTTGTGAAAAAATCTTTAATCAATTTGGAAGGATTGAAATGTGTTTATCAATGTATAAAGGGAGATGATGGAATACAGAGAGTAAGTTGCATTTGGTTGAAGAACATTAGTTATGCCATATATTTAACTCATGAAGTCAGTTGGAAGCAATCTATTCAGCAGCAAAGCAGTTAAACTTTGATAGCTTCTTGGCTTGGAAACACCTTTAGGAGGCAAACTTTGCAAATGAAGAATTTAGAGATCCCAGAAATATAGCACAGAACGGATGACCAGAAATTAGCTTTCAGAGATAAATAGTCACTAAGTTCTATGTGGAGAAAGTAAGCTTCTGCCTTTTTCTTTTGGGGCTTTTGGTCTAATAGACCTTTTCCATGATTAGGCAAGCCTATGATGTGGGTGAAATTTGTATATTTCCATTCTGTGGACTATGTGTCATCAACTACTAGGAGAAAAAAAAAAAAGATAGCCTGACACATAGTAGGAACTTAAATACTATTGATTGATTGATTGATTGTAATGTTAACAATCCTTAAGGATTGAAATGTTGCCTTGTGGAAGATTGATTCCAGTCTTTCTATTTGAGCTTTGAGGGCATAACTTAAAGCAATGCAAAAAGGAAAATTTGGACTTATTGTTATCAAAATATCTTAAAATTCAAGCTATCCAAAATAGAATTGAGTACTTCAAAGGGAAATTATTTCTACTTCATTTTAATTTTTCATTCTGATGCTGAATGACCAATTGTCAGGTTTGTTGTAGTATTTTTGTTATTATAAGGTGTGTGTGTGTGTGTGTGTGTGTGTGTGTGTGTGTGTGTGTGATATGTATGGTAATGGTGTGAATATGATGGGTTGAAACAGATGCCATCCCTTCCAACTTCAAAAAAAAAATGTGATTTTTTTTATTTTAGGATAGATTTCATGATGGATAACACTGTGAAAGTAGTACTAATGAATAATATGGAACAAGAATAAATGCAAGTGCTTATCCCTACTCCCCAAGAAGCTACAAGTGTTTTAAGATACAAGTGCAATGCAACTTGAAATATGTAATATCCTTTTCTAAAGAAATATTCAGGACATCAACTTAGGTATTCCAAGTGGCGAATATAATTTTGTTATTATTTTGTCTATATCCATAAAGGAACTCTGGTAGTTGTATCATGTATTCATTACATAGGCCCTTTGAGCTTTATCTATATTACATGGCTACTGATAAGTTTGATCAGCAGAGTACTAAATGGCTATTGATTCTGGGAGTAGTTATTCTAACTCCATTTCATGCTAGCAAGTGGGCTTACCAGAAAAAGGCTACATTTTTATGTTGGGGTAAAGGGACATGTGTTGTGGTTTGAGACATTTTTCTAATTCTATCAGGCAAACCCCCTATTCCAGTGTGTTCTCTCCAACATCAATTTCCAGTTTCAGTATCTCCCTATATTATTGATTGATCTATAGAGCCACTGTATGACTTAAAAATGTATTACCAGTTAGATTATACAAAGAGTTACTTACTGAAAAGTTATAGCAAGAATAGAAGAACCAATAAGTCTACTTGATCAGAGCCACCCTGCCCTTTAACACATTATTCTTAGGGGAGAGTACATACAAACTTAAAATACTTGCTAAAGATGATTTTCACTACCAGTTTCACTTGTAAATATGACATAAGTTGGACCATTGGTCAATTTTCTCCTTTACTAAGAGGACACAGCATCTTGGGTCCTGTTGTCTTTCCTAAGGAACATAGCAGCTTGGCTATTCCATCACTTACCATAGTGTGTGACACATTGTAGGTGCTGAATAAATTTTTGTTGACTAACTATTGATCCACTCTTGTTCTGGGTCAATGAGTTTGCCAAAGACACTGGCCTCTTTCCAGGAAGAGACTCTGTCGTAGAGTCCAGGTCCTAGACCTCTGATGGCTCATTCTCTAGATCAGGGGTGGGGAACCTATGGCTTCAAGGCCACATGTGACCCTCTAGGTCCTCAAGTGTGGCCCTTTGACTGAATTAAAACTTCCCAGAACAAATCCCCTTAATAAAAGGATTTGTTCTGGAAAACTTGGACTCAGTCAAAAGGTGGTACCCAAGGACCTAAAAGGCCACAAATTCCCCACCCTTGCTCTAGATTTTTTGAAGCTAACAAAGGTTTCAGCATTAGTTCTTCACCTTGTTTTTCCTTTATTTTGAAGAGGACCAATGACATCATAGGTGTCTAGTGGGTGAATTAGATTGAAGTGAGCCAGAGTTACACAAAATCATAAGCCTCCCTCTCTCTTCTAGAGTCAGTAACATGGCAAAACTCAAGATGTCTGTAGATGGCCTAGGATTCAATAGATGACCTCAATGTTTATGATGTCTGACCAAACTCTAATTGTTTCACAGTGCATGCTTCAACCACCTTCATGGCTATTGAAATAAATTGCTCTCATTTATCCCTTCTGCCTTTGGAAGTCTTCACAGACTTGGGGCAGTCATCCCCCTAATTCGCCTATACCCTCAACCCAGTTTAGCTCTTTGCCAAAATGTTGTACCAGGGTGTGGCCATTGCATATGCTACAGCATTTTGGAGCTTCAAGTAAGATTTTAGTGCTAGGTAAATGCCAAAGATGGATGAGCAGCACTGAATAGGCCTCACAAGCTCTGACACTGGAGGTTCTAGTCCTCCTGGAACATCCCTCCTTCACTTTATAGCAAGAAAGAATAGATACAACAAAGACAAGCCACAGCTGCATCATATGCTTATGGTTTCTTGGCACCAAAATGAGAGGGAGTCATATGCTCCCGCCTACCAGGAGTTTCATAGCAACGCATACTCCTAATGATGGTGAGAAATCACATGTAGGTTATACACATGCAATTATGTAAATCAATTCATTATTCATTTTGTATAAGAAAACTAGAAAAAAATAAAATAAAGAAAGTAAAAAAATAGTATACTTCAGTCTTTGTTCAGACAATATCAGTTCCATCTATGGAGGAAGTTTAAATAATAAAAGCAGCAACAGTTAGCAGTTATATAGAACTTTAAGGGTTGCAAAGCACTTTGGAAATATTATCTCAGTTTATCCTTGTAACAATCATGAAAGGTAGATGTTGTTATTATCCTCACTTTAAAGATGAGGAAGCTGAGGCAAACATTTGATTTAACTTGCCAAATGAATCAGGTGTTTCTAACTATTTTTCAGATTCAATTCTATACGTTTCTTTTTTTTTTTCATTCTAATGATATGGTATTCAAGAGTTTTACTTTGTGTACCGGGTAAACATTGATGTAGTCTTCCATTCCTCCTCCCCCTCACATTTTTTTGTCCTTTTTTTTGATCTGCTGCAGCCATGGAGATGCTTGACATTAACCCCAAGAAAGCTTTATGTTTTCTTTTGTGATGCCATGACAACATCCATGGAATACACTATTAAGGGATGCTCTTGAAATGTGTCTATGCTCTATGTTATATTGTGAGAAAATGTTTCAATTCAGAATGTATCAGGTTTTGAATTGTTATTTTTTGTTGTCCTAATTGGTCTGTTAGTTGGATTCATGTTGTTAAAATGAAAAAAAAATACTGTTTGAAAATTCAGTTCCAAGTATGCCCATCTCCTTTTCAAAACCAATCAAGACTGACATTTTCCCCCTTTCTTTTACTTAATAAATAGCATTTAACAAATGTGTTTTAATTGTAGGTTTTATTTGTCTCTAAATTCTTTTCTTTTTACCCTATTCAGTGTTAAGTAATTTAATTTCTAATCTTCCTTCATCTAATCTGGTTTCAAGAATAAAATTATTTTCAGGGCAATGTTTGGCCCAATGAATAGAGCACTGGCCCTGGAATAAGGATGAATTCAGTTCAAATCCTGCCTCAGATACTTAACACCTACTAGCTGTGTGATCTTGGGCAAGTTACTTAACCCCAATTGCCCTGCCTTCCCCCTTGAAGAAGAAGAAGAAGAAGAAGAAGAAGAAGAAGAAGAAGAAGAAGAAGAAGCTATTTCTCATCTATTCTAATGTGTGTTTCCTTCTTCTACTACTAGATGTGAAGAAGTACCACTTGACCCACTGTTCTTAGAGTCAAGCTTATCACCACTATTTATATGATTAGAACCAGTCAATAAACATAATCCACTCCCCCCCCCCCATCTATTTATTAGATTCATGGGAGAAGTCTCATCACATTGACTAGAATCCTACCCTAATTATTGGTTTCACTAAGGTACAACTGGATTGTGTTTCAAGGTTCTTGTCAAGACTTTCATCTTACTGCATCATTCTCAAGTCACAAATAATCTCCATAGTATATCAAGCTGAATGGCACTCCCTTGATTTTTCACTGTTCCACATCTTCATGACAGATAATAAGTTAAGTTTTGTGGGGACTGTTATGATCCTCATTATCAGTAGTAGTAGTAGTAGTAATAGTAGTAGTAGTAGTAATAGTACCACTAGTAGAATTAATATAATTTTTTATGTTAATATTTTCACATGGACTCCCTACCTTAGCTAGTATTTTCACTATATATCACAAACTTTCCAAAATAATTTGCTTTTATTGGAATATCCACTAACTCCCTCTTCACACTTTTCAAATTCTCCCATCCTTCAAGGTTTTCATCCTCTATATAGCCTTCTTAATGATTCAATGAACTGAAAGAGTCACAAGTAGGAGTAATGGGTGACACTTGTAGGGAGGCAGATTTTCATATAATAGAACCCAAAACTTCCTAGTAATAAGAATTGAATAGTAGTAGTCTGGAATCAAGAGGATTATGCATGACTGCTTTGTCAGGGTACTGTAGAGGTAATAAATAATTGGTTCAGGGTTGAATATATGAAGTCTCTGCCAATTTTGAGATTTAATGATTCTATGAAAACAATTATTTTTGTAATCCAATTCATTTTCCAGTACCAGACTGAGAGAAAGATGGACCAACACAAAATAATTTCCAAATATTAAAAACAATTGGCAGATAGAACGTCTCAAAATGTTTAATTTATCTAATTATATTTCTAAGTCTTTAGTTTACATTGAGTGGGGGAAGAGAGAGGAAAGGAAAACAAGTGAGAAAGAATGACAGATACCTATCAAGGTTTGATAACCAATGGGAGTACCAAAAATAAAAGTGTCTTAGCAAAAACTCATCATTTTAAGTAGTCATTTGCCTGGCTAAAATTGCTCTTTCAATTCCTCAGCCTATCTTCACAGGTGGTCTCCATAATCTAATCCTTTAATCTTTTCCCCATTTGATGTTGAACTGATGGTAATTACCTTTTTTATTGTCTGTCAGTCAGGTTTATGAAGACAGACTCCAGTACTTCTAATCAGACAAAATGATTCTCATTTCTCTATTAGATTTCCCGACAGAACTATATTGAATGGTTACTAAACTCTAAATAAATTAAGTCTTCTTACCTTACAAATGTGCCAAAGAAAGCTATCGGTTTTGTCTGTCATGATCACTGTTGTAAAAACCAACACTTCTTGTCAACTATCAGACTTTTTATCTCCAAGAAGAGTCTTTGTTCCATTCATTAAAACCTACACAAATGTTGCTGGGAGCTGGGAGTGAGCATGAGAATTGAAAGCAGATCTATGACAAGATAGCCTGAAATAAATTAAATCCCTACATTCCTGTCTATGGACAAAAAATATGTGCAAAATTGAGAAGCTTGCAGAAATACTCATGAGGAAAAAAATCTTACGGAAAAGATTCAACTTGTATAATTTGAGACTAGAATTGCATGGACTGATTTCCTATAAAAATCTCCCTGCCACAAGTTATATTCTCTTTTCAGTAATCTTAACCATTTTTTTTAAGATATGGTTTAAAAATTTGCTTCCAACAAAGATTCTCCCCTCACTTATCTCTCCGCATATTAATAGTTCTGTATTCTATATCCCATAACTATAAAGCCTAAAATTAATACTATAGTCAACAATTATATTAACATTTACTCTGTGCTAAAGTCCTGTGTTTATACTATGGGAGGAAAAAATTAAAATAAAGCAAAAATGACACATTCCCAGGTCTAAATTTTTTGTAATACAATAGGAAAAGTAAGTTTAAAATGCCATGTTGAGAGACTAGTTTAAGGGAGATGATACATATATCATTTTGCCTATATTCATCTTTAGTTTTAATCTTTTTTAGCTTATTTCCTGTTGTTGCTGTTATTTTCTCTTCAACTACATTGTGAAGTGCACAAGGACCTGGATCAAGCATGCAACATATATTTCCATTCTCAGGAGTACTTAGCTAACTACAGTGCCAAGTTTGGTAAATATATTGACTAATTGTTCATCTCCTTGATATTCTTCATCCTTTTAGATTTGGCTTAGACAGAAAAAAAAACTTTATGTTTACATTTCATAATTATAATATTTTATCTTGAATTTTAGCTTAAGTAATAGCCTAGAGGTGAAGCCAAGATGGCAGATTAGGAGCAGTGATCCAGCTGCACGCTTCTAACATTTCCCTCCAAACAACTGCAAAATAGCATCTCAAATAAAATTTTAGAGCAACAGAACCAGCAAAAGGTGGGTTTGAGATAGATTTTTTCAGCCTAGGATAATTTAAGGAGTGTCCAGGGGAAGTTTGTGACAATAAGGTAGAGACCCATCCAGAGCATCCAGAGGCTGTGGCAGCAGCAGCAGCTTTGGTAGCTCTCAGCCTGGAGATGTTAAGGGAGTTGGACAGCTGATCAGAAAGCAATTACAGGGGATCCTTTGCAGTCTGTGGGTACAGATGGAATTGATTGGCAACTCTGTTGCCCATACACAGTTCTGAGTCCAAGGGTAGTTGGTCACAAGGGAATAGGGACCCTAGAAACAGTTCCAAGGCAAAGAGAGTAATAGCACTTGTGGAAGCAAAGAACTAGAGGCCCTTGCTGGGTAAAGACCAGACTAAAGGCAAGGTGAGCAGTGACTTTACCTCTCCCAGGATCATAACACCTTGGAAGCACCAAAAATTTGCAGAATTCACAAACTAGCTGTGGAAACAGCACCATGAAAATATCTGAAGCTTGGGAGAGTGCTTCCTACCCCCAGGTCAACAAAGCCCAACTTTAACATAAGGTTCAAAGTCAAAGGCTAGAAAAATGAGCAAAAAACAACTATTAAAAAAAAGAATTTGATCATATGGTGACAGGAAAGACCAAAAAATAAACTCAGAAGACAACAACAGTATACATATACATACATACATATATATATATATATGTACACAGACATATATATGTACACACACACATATACATACATACACACATATATACATACATATGTGCGTGTATGTATATATGTATATGTATATATGTATATGTATGTATGTGTATATATATATGTGTGTGTGTGTGTGTATCAAGAAAGCCTCAAAGAAACCCAAACCCCAAAAGAATTCTTAGATTTAAAGAGACAATAGTGGTAGAAGGAAAATATGGGGGAGAAATAGAAATGAAGCAAGAAAATTATGAAAAGTGAATTAACAGCTTGATAAAAGAGGCAAAAAAAAACCATAAAAAGAATAAAGCATAGAAAGATAGAGATAGAGATATAAGTATCTATATATTTTCCCTAAATAATAAAAGAGGCAAAAAATGTAGACCAAATAAAATGAGATATTCAGGGAAACTACATTATGCAAAAAGGTACCATAGACAATGAAGTAATATGAAATAAAATTACAGAAAATTTCTCTGATAAAGGCCACATTTCTCAAATATAGTCTGAGTACAGAACTGAGCCAACTTATAAAAATAAGAGTCATTCCCCAATTGATAAATGGTCAACAGATATAAACAGGCAATTTTCAGAAGAAGAAGTAAAAGCTATCAATAGTCATATGAAAAATGCTATAAATCGCTATTGAGCAGCAAATGCGAATTAAAGCAACCATGAGGTCCCACCTGACACCTAATCAGAAATAACAAATGATAGAGTGGATGAGGGAGAAATGCATACACTAACAAATTTCTCATGCAATAATGAACTAATCCAAGCATTCTGGAAAACAATTTGTAACTAATCCTAAACAGCAATGAAACCGTGCATACCTTTTGACCCAGCAATAACATGACTAGGTCTGTACCCCAAAGAGATCAAAGAAAAAAGAAAAAGACCTACAGGTTTTAAAATATTTATAACAGTTCTTTTTGGGCTGACAAAAAATGGAAATCAAGGGATGCTCTTCAATTATGGAACCACTAAACAAGTTGTGGCATATGATGACGATAGAGTACTATTTTGCTATTAAAAAATAAGAAAAGGGGTAGTTTCAGGAAGAAAAAAAAAACATGACAAGACCTATATGAATTGATGCAAATTAAAATGAAAAGAACCAGATCATTGTACACAATAAAAGCAATGCTATAATGATAACCAACTACAAAAGACTTGGCTACTTTAATCTTCTAAGTGATCACTACAGAGAGAGAGAGAGAGAGAGAGAGAGAGAATGATAGAAAGAAAGAAAGAGAGAAAGAAAGAAAGAAAGGAAGGAAGGAAGAAGGAAGGGAGGAGGGAGGGAGGCAGGGAGGGAAGGAAGGAAAGAAGGAAGGAAAGAAGGAAGGAAGGAAAAGAGAAAGAAAGAAAAAGAAAGAAAGAAAGAAAGAAAGGAAGGAAGGAAGGAAGGAAGGAAGGAAGGAAGGAAGGAAGGAAGAATATTCTGTCCACCTCCAGAGAGAGAGCTGATGAGCTATGGCTGCAAATTGAAGTAAACTTTTCTCTCTTTATTTTTCTTGCTTTAAAAAATATAGCTAATATGGAAATGTTTTACATGATTTCACATGTATAATTGATATCATATTGCTTTCTTTATCAGTGAGTGTGGGAGGGAGTCAAATTAGAACTGAGAATTTAAAAAGAATGCTAAAAAATGACTTAAAAAAAGTAATAGACTGGATGTGTCCTGCATCATCACACTTCACACAAGAAAAAAGGTTTTCACTCTGTGTGTGTGTGTGTGTGTGTGTGTGTGTGTGTGTGTGTGTGTGTGTGTGTGTGTGTGTGTGATTGTGCCTCTGCCACCTTGGCAGCCTACTGAAAATGCTTTGGTACATTCATCATTTCTCTGAGAAAGAAATGAGCTTTCTCCTGGCTAAAGTCAAAGCCTTTTTCTTGTGCCCTTGATCCGATCAATTAAATTTGATTAACATTAATTTAGTGTCTGTTGTTTTCCAGATTCTATCCTCAGTATTGGGGATGCAGATAAGAAAAAGGAAAGACAGTCTCTACCATCGAGGAGCTTACACTCTAATGGAGTAGGACAGCACACAAAAGGAAGCGATATGGAACGTGGGGAAGGATGGTATGATGTTCCATGGAGCTCAAAATAAGTATTGCTGCTGATGTAAAATGAAGAGTTACCTAGAAAGTTCATAGCTCTTTATAAAGGAAGGATTGGGAATTTACTGCTCTGTCCCTCCAGCCTTCCAGTCAGAGGGGGAAAGGCAACTCAAGAAGTGGAGAAGATATTGAAAATAAGTAAATCTGTGTGGTGGAGGATATTTCAAATGATCACCTTATTCTGTGGAAAGCATGATGATCAACAGAACTGCTGATAAAAGACAGAGATTTCTAGTCTATCTCTTGTAAGAACTTAGCCCATTGATAATTTCTTTTTTACTCTCTCTCATATTCAGTTTCTCTCTCACACACATGCCAAAATGATTTTCCTAAGGCATGGGCTTACTACATCATTTATGTACTCAATGAACCGCAGTGATTCCCTATTACTAGTAAAAAAAAAAAAAAGAAAAAAAGAAAGAAAAAAAAAGTAAAATCCTTCACAAAATGGTACCATGTTAAAATCATATCTTGTTTTGATCCCCTTGGCTCCACTCTTCCAGTTAGTATAGTGTGTATATAACTAGCTAGTATAAGGTAACAATAATAGGAAGTAGAATTGTACAAGAGGAACATAAAAGTTATTTGCAAACTCTCCCATAAATTAGGAGAGTATAGAAGTCACTTTCAAACTGCCTCCTAAATTGACTGCGCTGATATTCTGAGACTATGTGCTATTAGGGGAAACCAGTTAGGTTGGCCTTAGTATATAAACTGCAATAAGCCCTAGACATGTGCAGTAAAACCGACAAATTATTATGTAAATAAGACCTTAGAGTGATGCTGATAACTTTAGGATGATGTTGATATGTTAATGAACAAAACTTAAGGGGGCATGGATAAGAGTCTATTTCTTATTACAAAACACTATACAAATGAAAAATGAGACCTCCAAATCCCTGCCCCTCAAGTACCCTTTGACTTGCTACAGCCCATGCTGCCTGAAGGGTTCCAAATTTATAGTAAAATAAGTGATTTTCTGTGTTCTTCTTTCTCCCTTACTTTTTAGCATTCCTATGGTTACCTGAATAAATAGTCTTTTTTCTGCAAGTATCCAAAAAACTGGTTATTTTTTTCCCTGACCCAGTAAGAACCCTTTGGTGGATACTTCCTTGAGGCATTAGCATAGAGGATCAGACCTGAGACTATTTCTTTGCAGCTTCACCTATGGAGCTAACCTATGGATCAGTTTATCACTTTGAATTTATTGGTAGAAAGCAAAGGTGGATAAGAAATCTTGTGTCCCCTTCTGGGACAGACCACCCATGTTGTTGAGTCCTAATAGAATAGGTCCCAGCCAACCTTTCAAACCTTATTATACATCACTCTTTTAAACACTATAACCAAACTGATGATACTGACCATTTTTAGCAGAATGATTTCTCCTGTCATTGACTGCATATGCCATATTTGGAAAGCACTCCTTTAGTTACAACTATTTAAATTTTTGGTTGCCTTCAAGGCTCAGATGAATTCCATCTTCCATTCTTGACATCATCAGATAATAGCATTGCCTCTACTTCCAGATTATCTTACATGTATTTTTACCTTTTTTGTGTTTATCTGTATATGTATAGGCCTTCTCTAGCTATATTGTAAGTATATCTGTGATTTCCAATAGTGAATTAGTGAACTTATTTTCCACATCCCCTCCAGCATTTACCATTTTCCTTTTCTGCCACTTTAACCAAATTAATAAGTGTAAAGTGGTATCTCAAAGTTGTTTTAATTTGCATTTCTCCAATCAATGATAGTATAGAGTTGTTGTTTTTTCCATATGGCCAGAGATACTTTTGATTTCATCTTCTGAAAACTACCTGTTCATACCCTTTGACCATTCATCAATTAGAGAACTGGATTTAAAAACACATAATTTGACTTGGCTCCTTATATATTTGAGAAATGAGGCCTTTTTATCCAAGAAATTTGATGTAATTTTTTTCTCCAGTTTCCTATTTTCCTTCTAATTTTGGTGGTATGTGTGTGTGTGTGTGTGTGTGTGCACGTTGTGTGTGTGTGCAAAAACTTTTTCAAATTTCATGTAGTCTAAATTATCCCCTTTATTTCCTGTATTATTTTCTCTCTTGTTTGGTCATACATTCTTCCCTTATCTGACATGCTCCCCTGATTTACTTATGATATCAACCTTTATGGAGAAATCCCATTTTGACCTTATTTGGTTACACAGCATGAAATGTTCATCTCTGCCTACTTTCTGTCAAACTACTTTCCATTTTTCTTGTCAATTTTGGTCAAATGGTGAGTTTTTGCCCCCAAAGCTTGCATATTTGGGTTTACCAAACACTACATTTCTATCTATAGTCATTTACTACTAGATATTGTCCACCTAATCTATTACACTGGTCTACCACTCCATTTCTTAGGCACTAGCAGATTATTTTAATGATTAGCATTTTGTAATATAGTTTGAAACCTGGTACTCCTAGGCTGTCTCCCTTTTTAATTTCTTTTTTAATTTAATTTTTTTCATTAATTCCCTTGGTCTTTTGTTCTTCCAGGTTTTTATTTTCCCTAGTTTTATAAAATAAATATTTTGTAGTTTGATTGATATGGTGCCAAATTAATAAATTAGATAGAATTGTCATTGTATTATGTTGACTCAACCTACCCATGAGTAATTAATATATCTCCAGTTATTTAGATCTGTCCTTATTTATGTGAAAAGCATTTTGTAATTGTCTTTATATAGTCTC
This sequence comes from Pseudochirops cupreus, assembly GCA_028627135.1. Lineage (NCBI taxonomy): Eukaryota > Metazoa > Chordata > Mammalia > Diprotodontia > Pseudocheiridae > Pseudochirops > Pseudochirops cupreus. Next base: position 58,257,533 of record CM053581.1, on the reverse strand, counting down.
TGCTTTTATATTTGGAGGTAGACTCCTAAATATTTTATACTATCTATAGTTACAGTGGAATTTCTCTGTATTTCTATTTCTTCCTGTTGTTGTTTTTTCTCCCTTGGTAATATATGGAAATGTTGATGCTTTATGTGAATGTGCTCTATATTCTGAAAATTTGTTTAAGTTGTCAATTGTTTCAACTAGATTTTCAGTTGGTTCTCTAGGATTCTCTAAATATACCATCATATCATATAAAAAGAATTCTTGTTTTGTTTCTTCTTCGCCTATTTTATTACATCAATTGCTTTTCCTTATCTTATTGCTATAGCTTGAATTTCTAATACAATATTTAGTAGCAGTCATACTGAACATCCTTTCTTCACCCCAATCTTATTGAGAAGGCTTCTAATTTATCCTTATTAGAGATAATGTAATTGCTCTTGCTCACCATTTTGCATAGGTAATAGTTATGATTTTAAGAAAGTTTCTATTTATTCCTATGCTTTCTATGATGTTTAATAGGAATGGATACTATACTCATCCAAAAGCTTTTTCTGCATCTATTGACATAACACATGATTTTAGTTGTTTTTTTGGTATTGATATGACCAATTATGCTTATAGGTTTGTTTGTTTGTTTTGATGGAGGGGAGGTTTTTTCCTTTCCTTTCCTTTTCTTTTTAATATTGAACTAGTATTGTATTCTTGGTATAAATCCTACCTGTTCTTAGTATATGTTCTGTGTGATAGATTGTTGTGATCCCATTGTTAGTATTTTTTTTTTGCATCAATATTCTTTAGGGGAATTGGCCTATAGTTTTCTTTCTCTGCTTTTTTTCTTCCTAATTTAGGTATATCAAAACCACATTTGTATCATAGAAGCAATTTGGTAGGAATCCTCTCCTAACTATTTTTTTAAAAACTATTTTGTACAGTATTGGGATTAATTATTTCTTAAATGTTTAGTATAATTCACTTGTAAAACAACCTAATCCTGGTGATTTTTTTTTTTAGGGAGCTCATTGGTGGCTTTTCATTATCTTTTTTTTTTTCTCAAATAGGGTTATTTTATTTCCTCTTCTATTAATTTGAGCAATTCATATTTTTTTGGTAAATATTCATTTCACTTAGATTGTCATTTTTCTATCACATAACTGGGCAAAATAACTTCCAATAATTGCTTTAATTTCACCATCTTTTGTGGAGCATTCACCCTTTCCATTTTTGACATTGGTAATCTATATTCTTTTCTTTAATAATTCACAATGGTTTAATCTACTTTATTATATTTTTTTCATGAAATTTTTAAACTTTTAACATTATTACTCTCTCTTTTGATTTGGGAGATTTCATTTTGATGTTGAATTGGGACTTTTTTATGGTTTTCAGTTGCATGCACAATTCATTAATCTGATCTTCCTCCTCTTTATTGTAGAATGAATTTAGAAATATAAATTTTCCACTAGGTACTGCTTTGCCTGCATCCCCCAGTTTAGTTATGTTGCCTCATTATTGTCATTTTCTTTAATGAAATGATCATTTCTATAATTTGTTCTTTAGTACATCCTTTCATTAGGATTAGATTATTTAGTTTCCTATTAAATTTCAATCTTTGCTTCTATGTCACTTTACTTAATGTATTTTTTTAATCTTGATGTGAAAAGGAAACATTTAATATCTGCTTTTGTGCATTTGTGAAGTTTTTGTGCCCTGATAAATTGTCAATTTTTGTCAAGATTTCATGTAACCCAAGGAAAAGGTATACTGTGTTCCATTCACATTCATTTTCTTATCAGATTACTTAATCTAGCTTTTCTTAAATTCTATTCATCTTAACTTCTCATTTATTTTTATGTTTTATTTATTTTGTGCTTGGCTTTATCTAGCTTTCAAAGGTGAAAGTAGAGGTCACCCGTGGGTACAGTTTTACCGTCTACTTAATTTATTTAACTTTCCTTTAAGAATTTGTGTTGTGTTATTTGGTACAAATAGGTTTAGTATTGATATTTCTTAATAATCTGTGATACCTTTTAGCAAAATACAGTTGCCCTGCTCATCTCTTTTAATTAGGTCCATTGTTTTTGGAGGGAGAAGGTAAGGCAATTGGGGTTAAGTGACTTGCCCAAGGTCACACAGCTAGTAAGTGTCAAGTATCTGAGGTCATATTTGAACTCAGGTCCCCCTGACTCCAGTCCAGCACCACCTAGCTGCACCAGATGAAGTCTAATTTTGCTTTAGCTTTGTTTGAGATCATGATTGCTACCACTGTTTGTTTTTTTTTTAACTTCATCTGAAGCATAATAGATTCTGCTCTAGCCCCTTATTTTAACTCTGCATATGTCTTTCTATTCCAAGTGTGTTTCCTGTAAACAACATATTATTGGATTCTGGTCTCCAATCCATTCTGCTATCTACTTCTATTTCTTGGATGCATTGAGCTTATTCACATTCACTGTTATGATTACTAAATATTCATTTCCCTCTATCATATTTTCTTCTATTTATCCTTTTCTTTCTTTACCCTGTCCCTCCTCATAAATCTGTTGTTCTTCTGACAATGCCTCCATTATTTAATTCTCCCTTTTACCATCCTTTCTTTCTCTTATTCTCTTTTTCTCTAGCTTTCTTACTTTCCAGTTGAATAAGATAGATTTTTATACACAATTGTGTGTATGTATGTGTGTGTGTGTGTACATATATACATATATTACCTGCTCCACCACTCCATTTTCCTCTCATTGTAAAAGCTCTTTCTTGTGTACCTATTTTATGGTAGCTAATTTCCCCCTTTTTTGTTTTCCTTCCCTTCTCCCAGTACCTCCTGCTTTCTCACCTCTTCATTTTTTTTAAGATCATGTCAGCATAATCAACTAACTTTCATGCCCTCTGAATATGTAGAGTCCTTATAAGTGCTCTAATGTTGATAAAGTTCTTAGGAGTCACACGTGTTATTTTCCAATACATGAATGTAGGCTGTTTAACCTTATTGAATCCCTGACAATTTCACTTTAATGTTTATTTTTTTTTCATCCTTCTCTTGAGTTTTATATTTGAAAGTCAAGTTTTCTATTAATCTCTGGTCGTTAATCATGAATGCTTTAAAGTTCTCTATTCCATTTTTCCCCTAAAGTATTTATACTCAATTTTGCTGGATAGGCTATTCTTGATTGTAATACTAGTTCCTTTGCCTTTCAGAAGGTTATATTCCATGTCCCCTGCTTTTTTTTTTAACATAATAACTGCTCAATCTTATGTGATCCTGACTATGGTTCCATGGTATTTGAATGGTTTCTTTCTGACCACTTAAAGTATTTTCTCTTCCACCTAGGAACTCTGGGATTTGGAGATAATATTATTCCTGGGACTTTTCATTTTAAGATCTCTTTCAGGGGGTTATCAGTGGATTTTTTTTTCCAATTTCTATTTTACTCTCTTGTTCTACAATATAAGGACAATTTTCCTTGAAGATATCTTGAAATACAATGACCAGGGTTTTTTGTGGTTTTTTTTTTAATCATGGCTTTCAAGTAGTCTAATAATTCTTTAATTAGCTCTCTTTGACATATTTTCCAGGTCACTTTTGCTTATGAGATAGTTCAAAATTTCTTCTTCATTCTTTTGGCTTTCTTTTATTATTTCTTGATATCTCATGGTGTCATTTGCTTCTATTAACCCAATTCTAATTTTTAAGAAATTATTTTCTTTACTCACAAGACTTCAATTCTCCATAGGTTAGGGATGTTTAATTTCATGGGTAAGAGAACACTGCCCTTTATAGATCCCAACCTCTTTACAACTTTAGTAGGTGTCTTAGAAAGTTGCTACAGATAAAAATTTTTGCATCTTCCACCCCCGTTATGGATGAGCTTCTCTGAACTTAGCTGGGCTGGTCTTTGAATGACAGCCATAAAAGTCCAGGGTCTGGGCCTTTGAAACTCAGTAGGACGTTTGCCTCTGAGAATCTCTAGCTTCCTTTGCAGCTTAACGCAAGCACCCCTCCTCCATGAGGCCCTTCCTATTCCTTCAGATGCTTATACAGGCTTCACCCAAATTTTCTTCATGTTGCATATATTTTGCATATTCAGAGAACTATAAGATCACAGATGTAGAATTAGACAGGACCTCGCAAGTCATCTAGTCTAAGCCCCTCATTTTACAGAGGGGGAAACTGTGGTCCAAGATTTACCCAGGATCACACAGTGTTAGGAATGGAATATGTGCACATTGTTTTCCCCAGTGTAATGTAAGCTTGGGAGGGGGGGGCGGGGGGGCAGTGAGGGGAGATATTTCATTTCTTATCTTTGTGTCCCAGAACCTGATGTAGTGGCCAACATATTAGATGATTAATAAAAGCTTATTGATTGACAAAAAAAAAAGAAATTATTTTCTTCAGTGATATTTTGTATCTCTTTTACCATCTGACTAATTCTATTTTTAAGGAATTATTTTCTTCAGTGAATTTTTGCACTTTTTTTTTTTTTTACCATTAGGTCAATTCTGCTTTTAAAGTGTTATTTTCTTCAGGATTTTTGTGCCTCTTTTAACAAGCTTTTAACTCTCTTTTCATAATCTTCTTCAATCACTTTCATTTCTTTTCCATTTTCCCTCTCCCATTCTTATATTTTTCTTTAATTCTTCCAGAAATTCTCATTGGTCTTCAGTATAATTAGATTTTTTTTTCTTTGAGAAGCCTTGTATCCCTGTTGTTGTCTTCTTCTGAGTTTATATCTTAGTCTTCCTGCAACTGTAGCACCTTTTTAGGGTCAATTTCTGTGGTCCTTATTATTGTTGTTGTTGCTTTCATTTTCTAACTTATTTCTTGACTTTGAATTTTATGTTAAAGTTAGGCTTTGTTCATTTAGGTGTGGGGAGGCACTTTCCAAAGCTTCAGGCTTGTATATAGTGCTGCTTTCTGAGCTAGCTTTGGGGTTCTGCCAGTTTTCAGTGTTTCCAAGGTAATGTGGGTCCTACAGACCTCCTAAGTTTCCTTAGGCTGAGAACATGACTCACACCCATCTTTTGTTGCCTCTGCTGCTCCAGAATTTGACTTGAGGTATTATTTTAAAGTTGTTTGTAGATGAATGCTAAGAGAATTCAACTGAGTCATGTCTAATCTGATGTCTTCACTATATTCTCTTTTATTCTTGTATTTCCTTCTCCTAAGACAATTAAAACAGGATAAAATCACCTCCTGGCACTCTTTCTTATTAACTTTCTCTCTTTTCATTAAAGACATTAGTGTTCTAAAAGGACTTTTTTTTCTCCATTATAAGAATATAAACAATTTATCATTATATATATATATACGTATATATATATACACATGTATGTATGTATATATGTATGTATTATAAATGTATGTATAAACTTCTGTATTTCTTTTGACTGCTGTGTACCTGTGTATTTGATAAAAATATTTACTCTGTCCAGATCTGTCCATCAGAAAGTCTTATAAGTCCCCTGTTTTCATTAAAGATTTAGTCTTATGTGCCCAGCCCCAGTACACCCCACTAGCACATTCAGTTTTGCTGTATTCATATGTGAAGTGCATGCATCTTGTGATTCCTGGACATTGTGGTATCTTGGTGCAATACTGATTTGGCCCTCTTTACTTGGAAACTTCTGTGGGCCTGCTACCCACTCTGGCTCTGGCATTGAATGAGTAAGTCTTATGCTGGATGTTTATCTGGTCTTGTCTCTTGCTCTTTATCTATATACCCTGTGAAATCTATCTTCAAAGTACATTGACTTATCTCTCAGAGATTTCTTGGTATTCTGGCACTGATTTTGTATAAATCTGGACTGAATGAAGGAACTTAAAGCTGTTTCTCTTGGGCAAGTTTTATTGTTCTTTCTAGTATATTTTTAGAGGTTTTCTGGAATTTTGTGTGGGATATAGGCTCCTCTATATCTGTTGTGCAGAGAATAAGTGCAAGCTGAGAGCTGGGTTCAAGAAAAATTTAGGTGGGGATTTATTGATTTAGCGCGCAAGTACCAGAGTGTACCACTCAAATTGGCAGTCCTCTTTGGGAGTACAGACTTTGATTACAAAGGGTAAAACCACAAAAACCACAATCAGGGAGGGGAGCTAGCACAAGCCATGATGTACAGAAGCAAAGAACAACCATTTGTTAGATCTATAGTTCTGGGCTAATTTTGGAATATGGCGCAAGGGTCCAGGGGTATAATCTTCCTGTGACTCAAGTGTTCCTCAGAAGAGCAGGGTGGAGGATCATAGTCAACACTTTCCAGAACAGGGTGGCAGGTCATAGGGTAAGGGAGAACTGGAAAATCCCAGAACAGGCCGGGGTCATGTTCCAGGCAAAGGGTGTGAGGACCCTGTTTGGTCAGCAGAGTGGTCTCTATATTATACCATAACCCTGAGTTGCACTTTGTACACTCGTATTGATTCAAGGAAAATATATAGAATGCTAATAGGGAACTTCGCCCTGAGCAATGCCCAGACATACCTTGAAGCTGTTTCAAGCTATGACAAGATATAGGATAGGGCATCCCTCTTATTCAATCTGGCACTAGAAATGTTAGCAGTAGCAATTAGAGAAGAAAAAGAAATCAAAGGAATCAAATTAGGCAAACAAGAAACTAAGCTATCACTCTTTGCAGACAATATGATGATATACTTGGAGAATCCCAGAGAATCAAATAAAAAACTTCTTGAGACAATAAATAAATTTGGCAAAGTTGCAGGATATAAAATAAACCCACATAAATCCTC
>CM053581.1:58228221-58250312 GCA_028627135.1 Pseudochirops cupreus | reverse complement strand
TAGTCGAAAATATTCATATACTCAAGTGGGTCTATGAGCTAGTTGATTGGAATATTCCCTCAAGTGATGTATGTTCCTTCAAATGATCAGTGGTGTCAACCTCAAATAGAAATTATTCTTACATATTGATTAGAATACTACAAATTAACATTATCTGTTTTACTTCATTTTTATTTTTCTCTTAAACATTTTCCAATTATACTTTAATCTGATTGCCAGTACACTTGATACCTCTGATGTAGATCATGAGTCATGTTTTGCTTGCTCATTCAGTATTACTCCCTTCAAAATGAAGAAATGAATTTATGAGTTTGTTTTCAACATTTGGAAAGATATGCAGTATTCATGATTGGGTTTACTTAATGTAACAAAGATGATGATATACCAGTAATATATTTTTTAACAAATTAGATAAAATAACAAAAAAAAAATCCATACATAAGAGCAAAGGATCAAATGAAGGAGTGTACATATGATCTTAGTTGTAATACACAGACAAGAAGAATATCAATTAAAATCCCAAAGGGGGAGTGGGCTTCCAAGGAAGAGACAAAAGTACAGACCAGGAAAGCAGTGATCCCACCTCTCCCCAGATCAGACCTCCATGGAAGCAGTGAAAATTTCCAAACTACCCAAACTAACTCTAAGACAGCAGTGCAAACAAGTCCAAAGTTTGAAATATTACCCCTCTTCTTCATGCTGGAAACAAAGCACAATTTTAACACAAAAGCAAAAATCAACGACAAGAAATAGGCTAAAAAATATGCAAACCACAACAATAAAGAATGACCACAAAAAGTATCATGGTGACAAGGAAGAAGAAGAGTCACATTCAGAAGAAGACAATGAAGTCAAAACAACTGCAATCAAAACTTCAAAGTGGAAAAAAAAATGAATTACACACAAGTCCAAATAAAATCCTAAAAGAGCTAAAAAAAAATTCAAAATCAAATGAAAGTGGTGAAAGACTATTAAACAAAGAAATAAAAACAAGTGAAGAAAATTGAGAAAAGGCAATAGTTTAGTAAAATAGGCAAAAAAAAACACAACACTAAAGAAAATAACACCTTAAAAACAGAATTGGTCAGATGAAAAAAGAGGTGCAAACTTTCTTGATAAAAACCACACATTAAAAAGCTGATTTCACAAAGTGGAAAAAAAAAGTTACAAAAGTTCATTGAAGAAAATAATGTCTTAAAAATTAGAATTAGGCAAGTGGAAGCTAATGGCATCACGAGATATTAAGAAACAATAAAACAAAGTCTAAAGAATAAAAAAAATTAGAAGAAAATGTTAAATATTTCATTAAAAAAAAACCACCTTAGCAGGAAAACAGACTGAGGAGAGATCATTTAAAAATTATTGGGCTACCTGAAAGCCATGAGCAAAGAAAGAACTTAGTCATAACAAGAAATTATCAAAGGAAACTGTTTTGATATCCTAGAACCAGAAGCTAAAACAGAAATGAAAAGAATACACCAATCAATGTCTGAAAGAGCTCCCAAAATGAAAACTCTTGTGAATACTATAGACAAATTCTAGAGCTTCCAGGTCAAAAAGAAAATACTTCAATTAGTAAAAAAAAAAAACAAACAAAAAAAAAAACACATTCAAATACTATGGAATCCAAGTCAGGATCACACAAGATTTAGCAGCTACCAGAGTAAAGGAGCATAGGACTTGTGCTAATGTATTCTGGAAGGCAAAAGAGCTGGGATTAAAACCAAGAATCACCTTCCCAGCAAACCAGAGCATAATTCTTCAAGAGGAAAACGGATATTTAATGACATAGAGAATTTTCAAAAATATATGAAAAAACCAAAAGCAAGATAGAAAAATTTAGTTTGAAATATGACTCAGGAGAAGTATAAAAAGGTAAATGTGGAAGAGAAGTTATAAGAGACTCAATAAGGTTAAATTGTTTCCCTTTGAATATGGGAAGATGATGCATGTAACTTCTAAGAACTTTATGATTTTTCAGGAAGTTATAAGTATTCTACATAGAAGAGGGAGATGGTAGTATGTTGATTATGTTGGGATAATCTAGAAGAAAATAGATAAGTGAGAAAGAGGGATGCCATGGGAGAAGAAGAAAGGCAGAAGAATGGGAAAAACAATCTCACATGAAAGAGATGCACAAGGAAGAGCTTTTACAGTGTATAGGAAAAATGCAGGCAATATTTGTACCTCACTCACATCTAAATTGGTTCAAAGAGGGAAATATATATGTGTGTCTTGGTGTATATGTGTGTGCGTGTGTGTTCATGTGTGTGTGTGTGTGTGTGTGTGTGTGCAATTGATAAGAGAAATTTATATTACTTGACTGGGAATTAGGAGGGGAAGGGGATAAGGGAAAGAAAGGGGTGATAAAAGGGAGGGCAGATTTTAAAGACTTGCTATAGTCAATCATTGAGAGCGTTCAGAAAACATCTCAAAGAATGTAATGATTCATTCCATAACTATTGCTCATTATCTCAATTTCAAGAATTCCCATCTAGGGGTTCCAGTAGTGTAAATACAAAGCAGTAATTTGCAAACACATGTTTCAGTAACAGTACATAAAAAAGAAAGGAAAAAATAAAAGACATGGAACAAAGACACTTGTATTCCCTGATCTAATCTTTGAACCAGATAAAGAAACAATGAAGGATTGACTTAGTTTATTTTATAGATATGATGATTGCTTTTTAAACTCTTACTTTTTCTGCTTTATCTCTTAATTATTTTTTAAAATAAATTAATTTGTTAATTTTTTTTGTTTACATCATTCATTTCCATGAGATTTTGATTTACAAATTTTCTCCCCATCTTTCCCCTACCCAACACTTCAAAACAGCCATTCCATTGTATAATCCCTCCCCCAATCTGCTCTCTCCTATGTCCTCCCCCTCACCCCTCTGACTTTCTGTTAGGGCAGGATGGATCTCCCTACCCCAGTGCCTGTATATCTTAATTCCCAGTTGGATGTAGCTAATGATAACAATAATAGTAGTAGTAGTAGTAGTAGTAGTAGTAGTAGTAGTAGTAGTAGTAGTAATATATGTATATATATATACATATATATTTTTACCATTTGAATATAGAACTTTAAATTTTAGATTCTTTCCCTTTCTCTCTTGTCATCCACCCCCACTGGAAGGACAAGCAATAAAATACAGGCTGTACATGTGTAATTATGCAGAACATCTCTACAGTGGGCATATAGTGAGAGACTGATTATATGCCCCTTCTTCCTATCCTGCTCCCCCCTTGTTCTATTCTCTACCCTGTCCCTGTCCCTTTACAAAAGTGTGTACTTCCAGCAACCCTTCCCCCCACCCTGCCCTCCCCTCTGTCATCCCACCTCTCATCCCCATCTCCCTACTCTTCTGTGTTGCAAGATACCCAGTTTAAAGTTTATGTCATTCCTTCCCTAAGCCAAATTCAATGAGAGTAAGGTTAACCCTTTCCCTTTTGCCTTCTTGTTCTTCCCCTCCATTGTAACAATTATCCCTTCCCTCTTCTGTATGAGATGTTTAACCCTGTTCTGTCTCTCCCTGTCTCCTCTCATTCTAATCTTCTCCCACCTCAGAATTTCACCTTTTAGAGGATTATCTCTTCCTACTGAATTTGATCCTGTGCCCTCTATGTACTCATATATATACATACTCAGGTATGTGTTCATACACATATATAAACCCTCCTATACAGACATATGTGTATGAATATGTATATATACATCTGTATTCTCTTCACCTTTCCCCATACTGAGAAAAGTTTCATAAGTCACAACCATCATTTTTCCATGTTGGCATGTAAATAGTTCAACTTTGATAAGTTCCCCATGATTTCCTTTCCATGTTTACCTTCTCATGCTTCATGTATTTGAGTGTCAAATTTTCTTTTCAGTTCTGGTTTTTTCAGCAAGAATGCTTGAAAGTCCTCCACCTCACTGAATGACCACATTTCCCCCTGTAACATTACACTCAATTTTGCTGTGTAGGTGATTCTTGGTTTTAATCCTAGGTCCCTTGATCTCTAGAATATCATATTCTAGGCCCTTTGATCCTCCAATGTAGAAACTGCTAGATCCTGGGTTATCCTAATTGTGTTTTCACAGTATTCAAATTGTTTCTTCCTGGCAGCCTGCAATATTTTTTCCTTGATCTGGGGACTCCAGAACCTGGTCATAACAGTCCCAGGAGTTTAGCTTTGGGGATCTATTTCAACAAGTGATTGGTGAATTCTTTCAAATTCTATTTTGCCCTCTGGTTCTAGAACATCAGGGCAATTTTCCTAGAGAATTTCTTGAAGAATGCTTTCTAAGTTCTTTTTTTTGACATTGGTCTTCAGGTAGTCCAATAATTTTTAAATTGTTTCTCCTGTATCTCTTTTCCAGGTCAGTGGTTTTTTCAAGGAGATATTTCACAGTATCTTCTATTTTTTCATTTGTTTGGATCTGTTTAATAGTATCTTGATTTCTCATAAAGTCATTTCCTTCCATTTGCTCCACCCTGACTCTGAAGGAATTATTTTTTTCAGAAGGCTTTTGAGATTCTTTTTCCATCTGGCATCAACTTTTTAAGGCATTCTTCTCCCCATTGGCCTTTTGGGTCTCCTTTGTTTGCCATTTAAGTTAATCTATTTTTTTAAGGTTTTATTTTCTTCAGTCAGGTTGTTGACTCTCTCTTCATGATTTTCTTGCATCATTCTCATTTTTCCTCCCAATTTTTCCTCCACTTCTCTTATTTGGTTTTCAAAATCTTTCTTAAGCTGCTCTTTGGCTTGTAGGAAGTTTTCATGTTTCTTGGAAGCTTTTGGTGTGGGAGTTCTGACTGTGTTGTCTCCCTCCTGTTCTGTGCTTTGATCCTTTTTGTCCCCCAAGAAGGAATGTGGAGTTTGATTGCTGTTCTTACTTTGCTTCCTTTGCCTGCTCATTTTGCCAGCCAATTACTTGAATTTTGAGCTCTGTGGAACTCTGCTTCCAGAGCAGAAAGCTCTGTTCCAAATCACTGGGGTTTTCACAGCTGCTGGAGCTATTAGGAGGTTGCCATTTTTTTGCAGCCCCACCAGCTTTGGCTCACTGAATATGCACCCTAGCACTACCACCCAAGACCACCATCTGGATCCAGGCCATTCAACACAACAACACTTAGCCTCTGAACAATTGCTTGGCCCCTCTGCAGTCTGCAGGCTGGGAGCTCTGAAGCAGTCACGTGGAGGTGGTTGCAGGGCCACTCCTTCTGCTGCTTCCTTGCCTTGGAGGCAGTTCAGCCAGACTGCTTTTCTCCCCCAAATTTAGCTGAGTTCCACTGGCCTTTCACTTTTTCTTGTTTCTTATGGCTTGATAATTCTGGAAACTGCCACAGCTGCTGCTGATCCATTCTCCTGAAGGCTCCAGCTGTGGCTTGTCCTGGCTGCCCCAGGGCCAAGCCGTGGTTTCAGGCTGGACAGGGCCCGGCTCCCAGTGTGCTGTGATGAGACCTTCCTGTCAAGCTGCCTTCAGTGGGAGACATGTTTTTCTATATTTTTGTGAGTTTTGGAGCCCTAAAATTTGTTTGGAGTCATGTTTATGGGTATTTGAGGTGGCTATGTGGGAGCTGTGGAATCTTGCTGCTTCTATGCCACCATCTTGGCTCCACCCCCATCTGTTAAGTATTTTTATTTTTTTTCCCATAGGTCAATAATTCATGATTCAACTGATGGCAGGAAACTTATTTAAGATTCATTTTTGCTATTCCATTCCCAAACAGAAAATGTCTTTTCTAATTTTGTTAAGGATTATATGACTCAGGAAAAAGAAATAACAACATAGTGGAAATAGTATGAATATAGAAGTGGACTACAAATAAGAAGCTAACTCTGAGCCACAAACGTGTGGTCCATTGCAGGGACTAGAGTACATTGAACATAACCTGTATTCTACTCAGGCATGTGATTTTTAATTTTTTTACTGTTATAGTTCTGGAAGAACACGACTATAATGAAAGGGGCTCCCATTATTCACATTGTTTTTGTCTCCTTCAGTCTTTCCCCCAGCACCCAGGGAGCAATTTCAACTTTGTTTCCTATCCACGGTCTCCCTGAAAAAGGGAGGGACATGGCAAAGTACATTCATTGTGCCATATGAATGAGGCATTGGACAGTTAATTTATTCCTACTTCTAAAAAGAATGCCAAACATAGGGCTCTCACACACTCTTGACAAAATGACACCATCACCAAACAAGCAAAAAAAAAAATGAAATCCATTAATTTGAATGATGATGACTTACGATCTGATGGAAGGTTAATACACTCCATTATAATAGGAAATAGTTTATGAGATTACTGATTAGACATTTTACATTTTACTTATTCAGTGCATTATACCTGCATTACGTCTGAACTCTTTGCTTTGTTTTTTCCACAACCAACCACTCTACTATTTCAGCCCAAGACCACACAAAGTTTTTTGTACCACACTAAAATGCTAAGTACTTTTAGGTCTGTGCCACCAAATATACAAATAAAGCCAAGCAGTTTATCATTCCCCCAAAATCCAAAAAAAAAAAATGAGTCATTATAGCCTCTAAATCCCTGGAATTTTTTCAAGGCAGTTCTGGGTACATGCTTCATGCAATGACCTCCGTAAGCTAAAGGCTGCCTCTGCTGCAAAGAGAACTCAATTTTGGTCTTGATTTTGTCTTACTGACTGTGTAATATGAGGTAGCTGAATTTTCCTCTACGACCTCAGTTCCCTCATCTGCAAAACGAGAGCATTCAATTTAAGACCTGCTATGGTGTTCTCTAGCTCTAGATGTAAACTAACATTTTTATTTGAAGGTTTTCATCCAGCTTTAATATTTTATATTTTGAAATAATATAATATCCTATGATGTTGATGGCATCTCACACCGTCCAACTTTTGAAATAATTTCTCAACCTGCTACTCCTGGAACATTATGGTGTCTAAAAATGGAAGCAACTGATTTGACATGTTGGATAGAGTCATTCGCTTTGATTCAGAATTCATGAATTTGAAATCAGGCTGATTTGGTAGCCATGTGATTGTAAGCAAGTCACTTTACCTTCTTGACCTATTTCTACATTTTTTCAAATGTTGAATAAGGTGTCTATTTTTCAAGATTTTCGTGAGGATAAAAATGACACAGTGCAAGCAACACAATCTATAAACTTTTCAGTGGTATAAAAATCATTAACACAAGAACAGTTTTTTTTTTGTTACCGTTTTCATATCTTTTTTGATTTCTTGGAATTCCTTCTGTTACACACTACATTCTACTACAAAAGGTGAAAAATAATATACCGGAAAAAAATTAACAGTAGCATAGAAGTAACTTGATGTTTGATCCTGATAGGGGTTTAAAACAATTTTCCACAAGTTGTTTCAGGAAAGCAAGATAAATTAATTGCAATGAGAGATAGAGACTATAATTTACTTTTTGGAAATATTTTTTATGGCATAGTGAAGTGCATTAGCATAAAATTGTAGAAGAGAGATAGAGGCAAAGACAGAGACAGAAAGAGAATTAAAAAAAAAACAACAAAACAACCTGAGGCTTTGGAGTTGTCTTGAGAACTAATTAAGTTAACTTTTCTCCTGAAGGGGCCATACAGCTGAGAGTCTTGGCAATGGAACTTTCCCATCAAGGTAATTGGTTCACATCCAATTCCTGCTGTTAGAAATGAAATCTTGGCACCAGATGATTTCCATTGAGGTGTTTAAAGAGATGATTGCCCCCAGGGACAAGTACCCATGGCACCCTCCGTTGCTGTTCTTACACAGACACATCATCAAGGGGTGGTAGCAGATGAAAATAGAACTGAGAATTGATGTTTGCCTGTTGTAACTAAATGATAAGTGGGAGATATATAGACCATGAAGGCCTGCCTAGTCAAGGCTCTATAAAGGAAACCCTCCGACACCTTTAATATAGGGTTTCTTTTATAGAAGGCTAGTTACTTTTTTTTTTTTAGGAGGAAGGGAAGCATGCACAAATTCCCTGGATTTTCTAGTCAGTAAATTTAAATGTTTTCATCACACACAAATTAGAATTACTCAATCTCTCTTTATCATTCTATCTATCTGTCTATTATCTATCTATCATCTATCTATCTGTCTATCTATCTATCTGTCTGTCTGTCTATCTACCCATCCATCCATCTATCTATCTGTCTATCTATCTATCTATCTATCTATCTATCTATCTATCTATCTATCTATCCCCTCTATGTGGAATTCCACTGCTAAGGCCTATGGACACACATATAAAAGTGAGACATTTCCTTCTATCAAGAAACTCACATGCAAACAGTGTAAAGGCCAAGTGGTCCAAGTGGTCCTTGGTATAAAGCAACAAAGCAGGTGGGAGTGACATCTCTACTCGTAAAGGCATATCCATTCCTGAGAATGAACCATTTGAAATTGCCAAGGATATTGGAGGAAAGATTTTTTTTTTAACTTTGGATCATCTATATCTGACTTTTATTTTATTTTATTTTTTTAATTGATTTGTTTATTTACTTTTAGTTTATAAGATTCAGTTCCACAATCCCTTGAGTTTCAAATTTTCCCCCAACCCTCTCCCCCCACCTCCATGGCGGCTTGCAATCAAGAATAGCATCTGCAAATACTTTCACACTGGACATTAGTCTGGTTGTATAGAAGGGTTGTAACCACTGGAGTGGCCAATGGGAAAGAAGAAACAAAACCAAACATGGAAAAGAACAATAACATGTAGATTGTTTCAGTCTCCACTTAAACTCTGTTCTTTCTAGATCTTTCTCTGAATGTAGATATCTCCTTCTATCCTGAGACTTGTAGAGTTGTCTTATAACTGTGCATTGCTGAGAAGAGTCCAGTTTATCAAAGTTGGTAATCACATGTAGGATATGTCTGTGATTATGTACAAAGTTTTCCTGGTTCTGCTCTTCTCACTTAACATCAGTTTATATATATATATATGTCTAGGTAAATATGAAGTCCATCTCCTCCTCATTTCTTATAGTACAATAGTACTCCATTACATTCATATACCACAACTTGTTTAGCCATTCCCCAATTGATGGGCATCCTCTTAATTTCCAGTTTTTTGCCACCACAAAGAGAGCTGCAATAAATATTTTTGTACGTATGGGTCTTCCTCCCACTTCTATGATCTCTTTGGGATAAAACTCCAGAAATGGTATGACTGGGTCAAAGGGTATGCATTTATTTATAGCCCTTTGGGCATAGTCCAGATTTCTCTGCAGAATGGTTGAATCAGTTCACAACTCCACCAACAATACATTAGTGTTCCAATTTTTCCACATCCTCTCCAGCATTTGTAATTTTCCTGTTTTGTCATCTTAGCCAATATGACTGGTGAGATGTGGTACCTCAAAGTTGTTTTGATTTGTGTTTCTTGAATCAATAGTGATTTAGAGCATTTTTTCATATGCTTATAAATATCTTTAATTTCTACCCCTGAAAATTGCCTGTTCATATCCTTTGACCATTTACCAGTTGGGGAATGATTTGTATTCTTATAGATTTGACTCAATTCCCTGTATATTTTAGGAATGAGGCCTTTATCAGAGACAGTGGTTGTAAAAATTCTTTCCCATTTTCCTACTTCCCTCTTAATATTGGTTACATCAGCTTTATTTGTACAGAAACTTTTCAATTTAATGTAATCAAGATTATCCATTTTGTATTTTATAATGCTCTCTAACTCTTCTTTGGTCATAAAGTCTTCACTATTCCATAAATCTGACAGGTAAACTAGTCCTTGCTTCCCCAGTATATCTGTGACTGTTAAGAAGACAAGACAGAGGTGCAGAGCTTTCAGAGGAAGTCATCAAATATGTCTCTACAAAATCTTCTCCTTTGCAAAATTGTAACAAAGACCAGGATGAAATCAGGACTGGTTGCCTACATTCCAAGACTGTTGTATTTTGGGCTGCCCCCATCAGGATTGGAGGAAAGATGATAATGGTAGTTTGGCCTGCCTCATGCATTCTCCTTTTCTCCCTGAATATTCAGCTCTGCTTCTTTGCATAACTGTCAATGTCCATTGGTCAAAAACTGCTTTGGGTAGTGTCCAGGATTTCCTCAATCTCACCCCCAAATACCCCAGAGAATTATGAAATTTTTGGGCTGAGCACAATTTCTGAGATTATCTAGTCTAATAACAGGAAACTCTTCCAAGAATTCTGGAAAAGAGCTTATGAGAAGCATATTTTGCATGCATGTGACCTATTTTACTTTTGGTCACTTTAAAGAAACAAAAATTTTTGAGGTTGAATTTATGTTCTAGTAATGGCAAACAAAGAAGTAGTTAACACCTTGTTTCAGCTATTTAATTATTTAGCACCTTGTTTCAGTTCAAGTTTCTTTTAAGGCTTGTCCATGATTATATCAAGTCTTTTGCTAAGAAACAGAACTTATGATCCCCTGTTGCTAATGTAACAGGAAGGGGCATAAAAGGGAGGAGCTTAATGACCACATACAAGGAGAATGCCAGGCTGGGAGACAGCAGAACTGGGAGAAAGCATGGCTGTGACACCAGTACTTTATCTGTCTGTTTTGATGTTACTGTGTCAGATTGGTCTGCTGATAGAGGACGTTGATGTTGTTACAGAAGCCCTGGGACTTTACTGCTTGTTCAGAAGTCCTGAAAGAGGATTTTCTTGTTGTATGTTTACAGAAGTCCTGGAGGAGAGTCTTAATGATTTTTTATTTTCAGAGGTCCTGGGACTATACTGATGATTTGTGTTGATTTCTCAGACCTTGTTTTTGGGTCTATTTTGATTTCACAGGCAGAAAGTGAATTGATGATGGTGCTGGCAATGAGCAGGAATGTTATTGTGGCTTTGTTAAGCTTTGTCTTCCCAGGAACAGAAACTGTGAAGGACTTGAGGTGGACTGGACACTGTGAGTTTCAATATGGAACAGGAACTGGACAAGGAGCTAGACTAGGAGTTGCAAACTACTTGCCTTTGTACTCAGGTGACAGATTCAGGCAGGAGCTGGGACCATGGAAGAGGAACCATGGAATCTAAGAGCCAGCCTCGAGTCAAGATGAAAAGATCTCTCCTTGGGTATTTAATGCAAACTGGGAAGATCATGATTTACTGTGGCCTAGAGGTGGGAGGGCTGACTCAGGGTCCAGTCATCACCACTGTGGAAAGACAGAAAGAAATTAATATTTCTTCTTATTTTTACTGTATTGATATTATAGTGTTATGATTTTTTTGAATGATTTGCATCTGCGTAAACATATTCCACTCAAGAATGCAGATCTCTTCCCACTCTGAATGGCTTAAAGGAGTGGTGAAAGGGGATGATGTGATCACTACTGAAACTAGCCACTTGGACATTTGCTTGCTAAATAGTTTATCCAGAAATCTCTGTTTGTTGCCTGTAAACAAAAAATAGCTTAGGTCAAAACCCCCACCACCAAAAGTCAATTCTTCTGCCACAGATTCTCCTCCTGAAATTATTAGAAAGATTTTGATCCTTTTTAGTGGGGATCAAATCAGGTGGCTCTTGTCTTCTAGCCAAGATCACAAGAGGCAGAGGAATCACATAAATTAAAAGTCAAGTAATTGTTCACACCTTGCCCAGATTTAACCAACTGTGACATTCCCCTACCACCCAGAACTCCTAACCTGAACCTCAGTAAAAACAGGATTCTTCCTTTCTCATCAGTAGTTTATGTAACTGAGGAGGCCAGTCTGGCCCACTTTATTAACAACTATATGTGCAACTGTTAATGAACTGATCTTGTTTGGAAAAATGTGCATCACTTTCTCTGGTGCTGCATTTTACTCACCACACCATTAGAATTGTAGATTGTTTCGTCTAAGGTCTTAAGAGGCCTGTGCTTTTTGACCAATGAAGAGTATTCAAGGAAATAATAGAAACTGGTCAACTTTTCATTGCAGGTTGCAAAACTTTAGTTTTTACCAAATACCAAGAAAGACATTACCTGGTGGCAAGAAATGCACAACAAAAATTTACTATCTCTGATAAATCACAGACGGTAAATACCTGAAGTGCTTCTTAAAATAACTGCAAGAATTCAACAAGTTAACTGACCTGAAACCAGAGCATTACCACAGACAGAACTATTTCTTGTTCATAATTGATTTAATATAAAACTGGTCCATAAAAATTTAAAAATAATATTTTAATAGATTTTTCCATACCAAAATGCTCAGTCTCTAGGTTATGTGGAATAGAATGCTTTAAAAAAAATACAGAGATAGCAAAGTAGAAATTAAAACCACGTAGGAACAGAATGAGGTACATATCATCACCATTATCCAGCCTGTTACTAGAGTTAGCTGAAAGCTGTTTTCAGTGATCTTACAATTCAGTTTTGAAAGTTATTTGAGCTACTTGTCCAATGGTCGACAGAATACAGACTATAATAATAATAATAATAATAATAACTATAGTTAACTTTTATATAGCATGTTATGGTTTGCAAAACATTTTACCTTTTCTCACATTTGAACCTCATGAAGAGGTAAGAGTTATTATTGCCCCATACTGCAAACAAAGAAACAAAGCCACAAAAAGGTTAAGTGACTTTTCCAGGGTCATACAACTAGTATCTGATGCAGGATTTGGATTCAGGTCTTCTTGAATCCAAGTCTAGCACTTAATGTGCTGCAACAACCAGCTGCCTATAAAGGGCTAATTGTAGACACACATTTCCAAAAACTCTCAGTCTAATCTCTATAAAAAAAAAGTGAGAACAAGATGAGTAATTCAACTAACAATAATAACTGATGGGATATAGGCTCTGGGAACCACCTTGAATCTTCTCACTTGATCCCCAGAGGCCAAAGGCCTTCCATTTCCAATATGAGAGAATCTCTGTTACTCTTAATTTAGTCTAGCTCTCCATTATCTGCTACCTCCCAATTGTCTCTGAATGTTTTCCCCCTTTGATTCCATCAAAGTCCCATTCTCTTGGTTCATGGAGTCTGACCCCAGTCCCAGACCCTTAAGCTCCCTAAACTCCTCCTCCCACTCTACTAAACCACCCCCTACATCTCCCCCACAATCTTTCTGTATGTAAGATTCATCTTGCCTCCATGAAGGTGCTCGGATTCAATCTAGCTGAGCTGCAGTCTGGCCTGCTTGTCAATACAAGTGTCATAATTGCTTAGGCTCCTGAAGAGTCTACTGAATATGACGAATGTTTACTAAACTTTGTTTTACTTTGGCTGAGAGAAGGCTTGAGTTGAATTCATTTGGCAGGCCCTGGAATGTTGGTATTTTGTGGTCCCAAGCACCCCTACAAACCTCAACAATAAGAAAGAATTTTCAGCGTGATATAGTGAATAGTCAGTCTTGAAGCTAAGGAGACCTGGGTACAAGTCCCACAAACTTGATGTGTGACCATACACAAGTCACTCAACTTCTCAGTACTTCAGGAAAGAGTTTAAAATTATAAGTTTCAGAAAAGATGCTTCCCTGCTCTTCTTTGAGGGAGTTTCCTCAATCAGCACTTCCTTACATCAATGAATCAATAGTCCAGCCTCTATCTTCACCTCCAAGTTGCTACTTAGAACCTTGTTACTTAATGTGTTCATTGTCAAGTAATAGATCAAGCAGCGATACATTGACAACCAAATGAGAGCAAGACTCCAAATGAATGAAGCAGGTAAGTTCCTGGATGTGAAGGGGAAGTGGGTATGTTAGAAGAATGTAGGAAAACCAAGGAAAGACAATCTTGCCTGGGTCTGGTCCTAGAAACTGTCCATTTTCTTGGGAAGAGACTTTTTGATCTTTCCTGGACAATATTCAAGCCAGTATTATGATAAATGCAGGATTTTCTGTTGAAGAACATACTCATAATAGTCTCTCCCCCCCCCCCCCCACAACTGTATCCAGATAATTCTTTTCTCTATTCCCATTTGTAGAAAAATAAAGACTTTTAGAGGTCCTTCCTCATCTCATAAACTGATCTTTCCTTGGCTATTCTAATGACTTTGTGATTGGACCTCTCTATTTTTCAATTTTCGCTCTACTGAGATCTGGCCAAATGAGTTGGGCTACTTTTTTGTTGTTTGTTTACCTGTCTTCTGAAAGGCAAAGCTGATTATATATTTAATCAGGGAGCTGAGGCTCCAGCTATGATTCATTTGGTTATGGTTTCTGTGAATTCTTGAAAAATTAAAGTGATTAAAAAAAATATTCAGCCAGAAGGAGCTGGACACTACAGATTTTGCCCTACTCTTCTGATGCTTTTTTTTTTTGAGAGGGGAAGGCAAGGCAATTGGGGTTAAGTGGCTTGCCCAAGGTTACACATTTAGTGTGTCAAGTGTCAGAGGACTGATTTGAACTCAGGTCCTCCTGACTCCAGAGCCAGTGCTCTACTCACTGTGCCACCCAGCTTCTCCCATCAGTTTTGCTAACTATTGAATGATTTAAATGTCTCATTTTGTTCCAACACTGAACTAACAGGGAATCATTCTGAGTCAAGTTTACCCCATTGAGGGCTCCCTAAGGCATGTATCTATTGCTGCCTGAGGCTGGCACTCTGTCCAAAGCATCTCAGTGGGCTAATGAATGTGGAGTTCACATCCCACCTTGCAACTAGGCAAGGTTTTGAAGTTTTTCTTTAATTCTCAAGCTGTGAGAAAGGCAATATCCTGCTTGTGATATCAGGCTGAAGAAAAACATATTTGTGAACTGAAAATTTTTTTTTGTCATATACTTCAGTTAATTTTACACTTCTGCAAATTGTATTGTGATGTAAATCCTTTCAAATAAGAAACAAAGTTTGAGAGAACTCCCCAAGCTGTCCTTTTATTACTTGCCATCTACTCTATGGAAGTATTCTTGGGTGTTATTATTTATAATTCTGTAAACAGTCTCAGAGACAGCATGGCATGAGGGAGAGTCCTAGACTTGAAGTCAGGGGGACTTGGGTTCAATTCTCACCTCTTACACCCTTGAGTTGTGTGATCTTGGGCACTCTCTGAGTTTCAGGAAGGACTTAATGCAGAACTCAATTTCAATAAATTCACCAAGCGTTTATTAAGTAATGACAAAGGGCTAGACAGCATGTGAGACTCTGGGCATGCAAAGACAAAATGAAAAATAGTCCTTGATCTTCTGTAGGTCATATTCTATTAGGAGAAACAAAACATATACAGATAAGGTCATAGAAAATATATACAAAATAAGTACAAATTAATTGTTAGGTTATAGGGCTCTACTAACAGAAATGGAGGAAGGGAAAAGGGAAAGACCAGGAAAGGTCTAGGGTAGGAGGCTGCTCTTTATCTGAACCTTGAGTAAAATTGGGGAGTTATATAAATCTGAGAAGACAGTACATTCTAGTTTACCTGTGCAAAAGCAAAGAGAGGGCCAATAGAATACCATAGAGGCTGCTAGTTATTCATTAGATAGAGCACTGGTCCTGAGTTCAAATCTTATGTCAGACACTTACTGTGTGACTCTTGGCATGTCACTTAACTGCTGTTTGCCTCAGTTGATTCAACTGTAAAATGGGGATTATAATAGCATATATCACCCTTGCAGGGGCTATTATGTTATTGTGAGGATAAAATAAGATCATATTTATCAAAGTGCTTAGTACAATGCCTGGCACCTAGCAAATAATTCTATAAATGTTATTACCTTCCAAACATGTTTATATACATGGTATATCTATATTAGTGCAAAGAATTTCCACAAATGGGAAGGAATACTTCACGTACTGAAACGTAACAGAAACAGAAGGCCTTGATTGACAAGTCTTTACATATATAATTTGCTCTATTAGCTGCTTTGTTTCTACACAGACTCAGACCACAATTGTTTGCTACTGATGCTCTAAACAACTGTCTACCACTTATTTCTTTTGCTATTTTTGGAGAGGGAAGGCAGGGTAATTGGGGTCAAGTGACTTGCCCAAGGTCACACAGCTAGTGTTAAGTGTCCAAGGCCCAATTTGAATTCAGGTCCTCCTCACTCCAGGGCCAGTGCTCTTTTCACTGAGCCACCTAGCCACCACAACTGTCTACCTTTTTAAGAATATTCTTGAACAAATCATTTTGTCAGTTCATTAATAACTATTTATTAATAAGTTGATGACAACTTGAAGAGAGGTCTTTAGTAGAATGCTAGCAAGGCTCTCTCTTTAGTTCTATTCAACTTATTTTTTAACCCCTACAAATGATGAGTGAAAGCACAATTTGTGAATAGCATGTTTGCAGATGAAAAGAAGCAGCCAATATCTTAGATGACAGAAGAAGATTCCAAAGGGACTTCTCTGGGTTGAAGCTGAAAAAAAAAAGGATACATACTTGGGAGAAGTGTAAATTCCTATGTCTGAATTTAGCAAAACTAACTGCAAAAATAGAAGGGTAAAAAGGCATGATTCGTTACCTGTGTATGTGGGAAAAAAATCTGAGACTTTTGGTGGACTATGAGCATGGTATGTCAGTCAAAAAAGTTAATCTGATTTTAGGCTACAGGAGCATCTAGAACATGGAAGGCAATATTTACCCTGTTTACAGCCTTGATTTCCTTTCACTGGGACTCTGACTTCTATTTCTGAGCACCATATTTTGATAAGGACAATGACAAGCTGGAATGTGTCCAGAGAAAAGCATAGTAAAGATCTGAAAGGAATGTAGAGATTAGTCAAAGAAAATTGGATTGTCCCAAGCAGTGAACTGTGAGTCATCTCTATGGCTGCCAAAAGTTTCTAACCAATGTGAGGCTTCACTGGGCCACAGCTACCCAGGCTGTATGTGTCTTTCCCAAGACTCCTGGAGTGTACCCTCAGAAAAAATTATTTATTTCAGTGGAGCAATCCAGCTCAGACCCCTCTCCAGTAACCTAAAGATTTCCCTCAAGTGAGACTTCCTCAGACTTTTTCCATGGGAATTCAGTTTTTATTAAAATAGCTTGATCCTCAGATCTTATTCACATATTTACTCATCTCTAATCAGTGGAATAAGATTATTAGTGCTTGTATGACAGACCACTTGTCCAAACTGGGGCTGGCAAATATATGATTGTGCTCAGGATGCTTTGTATTGGAAGACAGTTTATTTGAAGGCAATTTTCAAAATGAAGCACTTGAAGGAACATGAAGCCTTTGAGACCTCACCTTCCTTGGTCACAGTGCCTGACTATATGCACTCTATCACAAGGATGGAATTCTCTGTACAGATCACTTGTTTGCAAAACTCTGGCATGTGAGCCCAAAAGAGTGTATGTATGACACCCAGACTCACACTTACGCTGGTATAAAGTTTGCAAAGGAATCTTAAGGGTCCCCTGAATTTGTCTCTTTGAGTTGAATGGTTTTTTAGAAACACTGGACCTGGAGTATGCAGGAAGCCCTGAACTTATGGAGAATGAAGAGCCCTGGGTTAACATAATTTGTTGTTTGTGGCCCAAGTTGTATTCCTTGTGTGTCCTTGGGTGTCGAGACAGGAGCCAATCATGCTGAACTAGACTGAGAAACTGCTTGTGCAGCTGGGACCCTTGCAGATAAACAGACCATCAAGTCTTCATAGGTTATAATAGTTGCCAAAGGAAAAGAATGCTGCTTTTGCCATCTTAATTATTCATGATTCCTCCTCCCTTGCCCACTCCTATTTAGGTGGAGATTTCTGTTTCTCCTTTGTTACAATTTCATAAATATATAAACTTCTGTTTGGACTGTGAACTCTTTTTGTTTGCTTAGGATTCTACATGAATGTTAATTTCTGTTGTAATAAATCTAGTTGCAATGCAATGTCTCATGGCCTTGTGATATTATCATTGGGTAACAAGTTAACAAACAGAAACTAGTAACAGGATACTTTGACAACACAGTAGCCTGTTGGGAGTGGAATTCACTTCAGAGGACGCTCAGGTGCAGTGCTCAGTGTGAACTACAATGATGAGCTTAATCTCTTGGTAAATGATTCCACGAATTTCACTGTGAATGTGGACTTCACCTTACCAACTGACGTGTCTGAACACACTGACTTGACATACTGATAGGGGTAACCAAGGTGGTTTTGCATAAGTGCAAGGTCAAGACTCTCTTGCACAGCCCTGAAAATCACATTCTTCTCAATGTTGACAAGTATGGCATCAAGATTCAGTCATTTGAAAGAGAAACCAAGGGGCAGCTAGGTGGCACAGTGAGTAGGGTACTACTGGCCCTGGAGTCAGGAAGACCTGAGTGCAAATCCAGTCTCAGACACTTAATACAACTAGCTGTATGACCTTGGACAAGTCACTTAACCCCAATTGCCCTGCCTTCCCCCCTCCAAAAAGCAATAAATAAAATGTTAAAAAAAAAAAAGAAAGAGAAATCAACTGCTAATGCTTAAAAACATTGTAGCTGAGGATTGAACTATCCGTTTGCAACCAACACTCCATTTTGCTTGCAAACACATTTAATGTAGTCAGCTCTAGGACTTTTATCAGTGGGACTTTCCCATCTATGGTATTCTCAGGGTTATCAAATCTCCAAGTCAGCAGATTTGAGATTGGTTAGTCTTGGAGACATCTACACCCTGGTTTTTTACCAACTTCTACTCATACATCTTGGAGTGAAGAACAGGCAACCTGAATCAGCCACCGGCCTCTATCCTGAATATAGGAAGTTAAAGGTGGGCTAGAGCAGCGGTTCTCAACCTGTGGGTTATGTTCAATTTAAATACATCCTGCATATCAGATATTTACATTACGATTCATAACAGTAGCAAAATTACAGTTATGAAGTAGCAATGAAAATAATTTTATGGTTGGGGGTCACCATAACATGAGGAACTGTATTAAAGCGTCATGGAATTAGGAAGGTTGAGAACCACTGGGCTAGAGCTTCTTGGAAGGTAAATGTCATGGCTGAATGGACTGTATGGACAAAATAATGTGGGTTTGGTTTTTGCCACCAGTAGAACTTGACTGCATTATTCACTTGGTGTTATGGAAGGAACACAGCTGAAAATATAGACAGGAAGTTAAAAAAAATGACTTTGGGTACTGAGGTCGCTGGTTCTGATGCAGCCTCTGTGGGAGCCAATTTTGCATGAACTAAAATTCATACCTAATGGTATTGTCATGCAGTGCATGCTTTATTTTCCTGGGTGAGCGGCAATGAGGGTGAGGGGAGGAGAAGAGTGGAAGAGAAGGGTTATTTTATTGATATATGTAACACAGCATGCTAACAGTCCACACCATTGAAACTCATTTGTACTTGGTGATGCTTGTCATTTATAAAAGAACAAATTTGGGGTTTAAAATAAAATGGGGTTTTTCATCTGAAGAAGAGAAGGCTTAGGTGAGATAGAGCAATTGTGTTCTAATACTTAAAACAGATGTCACAGAGAAGAGGGGCCAGGTTTATCAAACCTGGCCTCAAAAGAACAAAAATAAAACCAATGGACTGAAATTATAAAGAGAGCAGATTTTATTTCAATAGAAGGAAAAATGGCAACAATATCAAAAACTTTATAAAAATTTAATTTGGTCAAAAGTAGAAAATGACCATCCCATAGGAATACTGAATTCAAGTTCTTGAATTGTGTTCAGTCAGAGGCTTAATATCTACTGGTCAGGTTTGTTATTGAGGGGATTTATGTTTCAGGTGGGGTGTTGGACTAGATGACTTCTGAATTCCCTTTCAAATAAAAGATTTATTGATCCTAAGTGACTGCCATGAGGGTGCTGAATGCTAAGGATACAAATAACTTTTTTTCAAAATCACATTGACTATCCTTAAAGAGTTTATGATATAATAATTTACTAAACAATTTGCTTTCAACTCCATTTAAGCTTCCCATGAGTCCCATCAATTCTTTCTTTAATTTTCCCTCCATATCCATCCCTTTCTTTCTATTTCCACAACATTCTAGGTGTTTATCATCTAATATCTGGATTATGGAAATAGTCTTCCAGCTGATGACCCTGAATTCAGTCTGTCCAGTTTATTTTCTCTCTCCTGTCACTTCTGTACTAATTGCTTTGATCACGCAAATCCCTTTTCTCACCAACCTCTTACAACTCCCCAGACTGGAGACAGATGAAAGTCCAAATTCTTTACTCTAGGTATTATATGTGAGAGGTGGTATTTGAAAAGAAAATGTTATTAGGTATTTGGCTACTTTGTACTTTGAAATTGTTATCTTTAAATTTTATTCTATAAAAGGTATTTGTTTATTGACTCTTACAACCTAAATTGCTTGTGAGTAGGAATTGTTGTATACTTGGTACCTCTATCCCTAAAGCCTAGCACAGAGCACAGAGTAGGTATGTCTTAAATATTTCTTTATTGGACCTGAATGGATGAGAAGTCTCTGAGTGATTGCAGTAGAGGGTGAGACTGAAATTGGAAGATTAGAATAAGGTCTCCTCACTCCTCCTTCTGGTTTAGTCTGTCTATGCATGTGGTGGGAGGTGGGGGTTAGAGGTAAGAAAGGGAATATGCAGTCAACATTGGGGAGAGTAACTTGTGATAAGGTGTTATTTGCAAAATGTCAGAGACTGAGCATAAGCAAATAGAGATGGTGAGAAGAATCATAGGATGTTGGAGTAGACAGAACACTGAACCTGGATTCAGGAAGACCTGAGGTCAAATGTGACCTCAGAAACTTACTAACTGTGTGACCCTTGTTAAATCACTTAATCCCTGTTCGATTCAATTTCTTCAACTGTAAAATCAGAATAAGAATGGAATCTACCTCCCAGAGTTATTGGGAGGATCAAATGGGATATTTTTAAAATGCTCAGCACGGCACTTGGCACATAGTACTGGCTTATCGATTTAAGTGAAACATTGGAACATGGAGCTATATTTTGCAATGGGCATTAAAATGCATGCATATATGAATGATAGCCTCTATCATTTGAAGCTCTGGCCAATTATGACAGGAATATGCAATCTCTTCTCTTTATTTCATGAGGTTTATCTTCAAGGAGTCAAATAGAATTAGTCGATGTAGAAATAGCCCAAAAATTTGGTTTCTTTTCCATTCCTACTATTTCTTGACTGTGTGACCTTGGTTATATTACTTGCTTTTCTCAGTTTCCTCATTTAAACTCATAAAAATGGTTGCTGTGAAACACAAATGTATAAAGCATTTGAAAATTGTGCATTGGATATGCACAAGAAATTAATTATATATTGCTTGTGATACTAGGGAGGGGTAGTAGCATTTATTAAGAGCCTACTATATGCCAGGCTGGGCATACTAGGAGCTTTGCAAATATTATCTCCTGTGATCCTATAACTACAAGATGTGAATAATGAATAACTCTGACAATGAGTACTCATGAAATACATATTTTGTTTCTTTGGGGGATATACTGAAGATACTGAGAGCAATCATTGTTTTAGTAAAGTGCATTTCCTGTGGGCTGGTAAACTCAAATCCTTTGTAAAGGAAAGCACACAAAGATTGACAAAGATCCTGAATTTGAATCCAGATCTAACACTGCCAAGTTCTGTGGCAAGAAAAGTCATTTTGTTTCTCTAAATCTGTTTTCCCTTTTATAAAAAAATTAGTATAATAATACCTGTCCAATTTACCCCCAGGGCTGTGGTAAGGAAAGCACTTTATGCTATGTAGGAATATGCGTTCTATGTTCCTTTGAGCTTTATTACCTGAATAAAAAAATGAGTGAATACATGAATACAACATTTATTATATGCCAAGCATTGTGTCAAACATTAGTAATCTGCCCTTTCTCACAGTACTTGCCTCATAATAAGCGCCTAACAAAACTTCTTTTCATTCATTCTTATTATTATTATTAATTTTAAAGTCAATGTGGATTAATAGAGAAAGCACTGGACTAAGGGTAAGAAAACATACACTCAACACATAGTTCTGAAACTTCCTGGCATGACTTTGGGGAACAGACTCAACCTCTCTGAATCTCGGTTTACCAATCTGTTAAAAGGAGGTTATAATATCTGCAACCTCACAGTGTGATAGTGAGAAAAGAATCTTACAAATCACAAAGGGCTGTATTGATGTGTTATTATTTTTTAAATTAACTTTTATGTTTATTTTTAGTTCATATTATTCATTTCCACAAGATTTTGAGTTACAAGTTTTCTCCCCATCTTTCCCCTACCCACCTCTCCAAAA
>CM053581.1:58189900-58227721 GCA_028627135.1 Pseudochirops cupreus | reverse complement strand
ATCCCCCTTCTTATTCCCTTCCCCACTACTTTCCTGTAGGGTAAAATACCCAATTGAATGTGTATGTTATTCCCTCCTTAAGCCAAATACAATGAGCGTAAGGTTGACTAATCCACTTTCACCTTTCTACTCTTCTCCTTCATTGTAACAGTTTTCTCCTTCTCCCAATATATTCCTCTCTCACCTCTTAATTTTATTTTTAGATTTCAACCTTTCAAATTTAACTCACCCTGTGCCCTCTGTCTATATATACATGTATACACATACACACACACATATCCTCCTATACATACATATATGTGTATGTATACATACATACACATATATGTATATAAATATGTATGTATTCCCTTCAACTATCCCCATACTGAAAAAAGCCTCATGAGTTACAATTATTGTTTTTCCGTGTAGGAATGTAAATAGTTCATCTTTAATAAGTTCCTTATGATTTCTGTTTCCTGTTTACATTTTCATGATTCTCTTGCTTCTTGTATCTGAAAGTGAAATTTTCTCTGCTCCTCTGGCCTTTTCATCAAGAATGCTTGAAAGTCCTCTATTTCATTCAATGGCCATATTTTCCCCTGAAATATTATACTCAGTTTTTCTGGGTAAGTGATTCTTGGTTTTAATCCTATCTCTTTTAACCTGCAAAATATCACATTCCAAGTCCGTCAATCCCTTAATGTAGAAGCTGCTAGATCATGTGTTACCCCAATTGTGTTTCCTCAAAATTCAAATTGTTTCTTCCTGGCTGCTTGTAATATTTTCTCCTTGACCTGGGAACTCTAGAATTTGGCTATAATATTCCTAGAATTGTTCTTTTGGGGATCTTTTTCAAGAGGCAATTGATGAATTCTTTCTATTTCTATTTTGCCCTCTGGTTCTAGAATATCCAGGCCATTTTCCTTGAGAATTTCTTGAAGGATGATTTCTAGGTTCTTTTTTTGATCATGGCTTTCAGGTAGTCCAATAATTTTTAAGTGATCTCTCCTGGATCTATTTTCTAGGTAAGTGCTTTTTCTCATGAGATATTTCACATTGCATTCCATTTCTTCACTTGTTTGGATCTGTTTTATAGTATCTTGATTTCTCATAAAATCACTAGTTTCTATTTACTCCAATCTAATTTTGAAGGAATTATTCCCTTCAATGAGTTTTTGAAATTCCTTTTCCATCTGTCATATTCAGTTTTTTAAGGCATTCTTCTCCTCATTGGCTTTTTGGACCTCTTTTGACATTTGAGTTAATATATTTTTAAAGTGTTATTTTCTTCAGTCAGACTGTTGACTTGTTTTCCATGATTTTCTTGCATCATTCTCATTTCTCTTCTCAAGTTTTCCTTCACTTCTCTTACTTGATTTTCAAAATCCTTCTTGAGCTCCTCTACGGCCTATGACCACTTCATATTTTTCTTAGAGGCTTTTGATGCAGGATTTTTTGACTTTGTTGTCTTTTTCTGTTTCTATGTTTTGATCTTCTTTGTCCCTCAAAAAGGATTCTATAGTATGCTTATGCTTCCTCTGTTTGCTCATCTTGCCAGCAAATTACTTGACTTTTGAGCTCTTTGCCATGGTAGACCTCTAAAAATGGAAAGAAGTGTGTCCCAAATTTCTGAGATTTTGCACAGCTGTTGTCAGAGTTTTTTCCAGGAAAATGCCTCAGAACTGTGATGAGGACTTTCTCTCCATAGCCTCAAAAAGCTCTGCTACAGCAGTGCACCTCACCCCAGGACTACCACCCAAGTCTGTGATCCAGATCCAAGCAGGGCAAAGTAAGAGAATCCTGTCTCAGCACCAGCAGAGAGATTCCTTCAAATGCCCTCTGGACAGTCACTTGGTCTCCTTATAATCTGTAGGCCTGGAGAAGAAAGCAGAGGCAGTAGTTGCAGTTGCTGTCGCCTCTTCCACTCTGACCACATTCTTCTCTCACCCAGGATTGCCAGGGTTCTCCACTGACCTTTCACTTTCTCTTTGGTGTTTATGGGTTGAGAAGTCTTGAAACCCCCACAGTTGCCAATGATTCACTCCTGTGAAGTCTGCTCTAACCAGTCTGGGCTCTGGGTCTGGGCTGCCCTGGGTCTGGGCCAGTG
This sequence comes from Pseudochirops cupreus, assembly GCA_028627135.1. Classification (NCBI taxonomy): domain Eukaryota; kingdom Metazoa; phylum Chordata; class Mammalia; order Diprotodontia; family Pseudocheiridae; genus Pseudochirops; species Pseudochirops cupreus. The sequence continues at coordinate 58,225,632 of CM053581.1, read as the reverse complement.
CACCTCATGTGGAACTGTGCTCTACTCCAAGTCCAGTGTGATACACCCTTACTGTTGGCCTGCCAGGCTGCCTTCAGTGGGAAATTTGTTTCCCTCTGTAACTTTGTGGGTTCTGTAGCTCTATAATTTGTTTAGAGTCATATTTTATAGGTATTGGAGGTGGTTGGAGAAAGAGCAAGTTCCTGCTTTTACTCCATCTTGGCCCAGATGATGTTTTATTTTCTTGTTTTTATTTTTGTTTTTTTTAGTTATCAAAAGAGTAAAGTAAAATTCCTTCAAACTTTGCGGGTTTTTTTTTTTTTGGGAGGTGAGAAGGTAGGACAATTGAGGTTAAGTGACTTGCTCAAGGTCACATGACTATTAAGTGTTAAGTGTCTGAGGCCAAATTTGAATTCAAGTCTTCCTGACTCCAGGGCAGGTGCTCTGTTCACTGTGCCATCTAGCTGCCTCCAATCTTTACAGTTTTGAAATTGAAATGCAGCACAGGTATTAATTACTCAATTAATCCATCACCATCTATTAAGCACATTCTTCTGGGAACTAATACTGCAGCTGTCTCTGAGCATACTAGGATTTTGGTCAATTAGTTTGATTTGTAGACAAAGTATGCAATTTTTCATTTTAAAATTCATTTTTATCTCATTTGTTAATTTTTATTATACTTTTTAAAAATCAAATTCTCATCTTTTGTTTGCTATTTCAGATAGTAATTTCTTTTGGAAGTGGTCTCTATCCTTTGTTATAAACTGTCTGGTTTTTTTGGTCTTTTAATCTTTGAGATACCCAATTTTTGTCCCATTTTCCAAACACTTCTTATTTAAAAATTTTCCATCTATTCTAACCATTGTTGAGGTTTTTGAAGTTGTTTAGTCATTATCTGTGTGCTTCTTTTACTTAAAATTCATAGCTTATTTTTATTATAGCATTCCCCTCTCAATTAAGGACTTCATTTTTTTTCTTGTTAAATAGTTATTCACTGCTTTTTATCATTTAAGAAGTGTTTGCTTGGTGTTTTTGTTACTTTTATTGTTGTTGTCATAGTCTGTTAATTTTACTGTAAAGTTTTTCTTGTATGAAAATCTTAACCATCTCCTGTTTCTTGGTAGTTGTGTTTATTTCACCCTGCTTGATCCATTTCTTGCTTAGACATGACTTTTCATTCTATCATATTCTACCATGTTGCCTTATATCCCTTTATCTCCCTTTCATTGATTTGCTGTTGTTTCCTTACTTTTGGCACCTTTTGTGTTCTTTTTTGGATGTAGAAGGTAACTGATGATTATAACTTACTTTTTACTCAATTTATCTTCCCAGAAGCCTGCTCTATTTCTGTCAAGATAGTGTTGAAATGAAAATTCCTTGCAATTAGAGATAATTTCTCCCTTTATACTTGCATTCCCAGTGCTTAGGAGAGTGCCTGGCATTTAGTAGGTTCATAAATGTTTGGTGACTTTTCTTGTCAGTTCAACATTAATATAATCTTTCCCCCATTATAGGTTATTGACCCTCCCATCCATATTACTGGAGTTAGACAAGTTAACCAGCCTCTTCTTGTCAAGGGGTTGATGAGCTCAGCTGAATTACTGTTGGGTGTTGAGGTCTTTGTGAGGAGGGAGATAGAGACTGAAAAGTACTGACAGAATTGTGGAGCTCAGAGCAGGGCACCAGGGGCCGTGAATAGTGACTGAACAATAGAAAGTTTCTGGGTACTTATAAAAACTAAGATGAACTGGCAACGTAGTGTTCTGTCTTACATGTGTATCTGTGTGTATGTGCATGTGTGCATATGTATTATGTGATTTCCCATAGACATTGCTTTCTGGTGAGTTTTTTTTCTTATTTCTTGTTTTTGTTTTCATTGTTGTTTTTTTGCTTTGTGTGTATATATATATATATATATATATATATATATATATATATATGTATATATTTTAAAATTACATTATTTGATTCCTCACATTCTTTTTAAAATATGGTGAGGGGAAGCTGAGATTAAATGTATACTCTAATTTAATTATCTTCCGAATGGTGAAAGGGACCTCAAAGACAATCTAGTTCAAGCCAAACATGAAAACTAATCCTCACTACAACATGCCCCACATGTGGTCTTCCCATCTTTAATTGAAGGCCTTCAATGAAGTAGAATGGGATATTCCCCAAGGCCTTCCATTACACTTTGGCAAAACATTAATGTTTAGAGAGCTTTTGCTCACCTTACCTCAAGCATAAATGATATTCATCAGAACTTCTATCAGTTGATTCCCTGACCAAAATAAACATGATTTGTTTTACACTCTGAGGGTTGATTATTTGCATGAGTGGAATAATTAACCATACTTATGAAATCACAAATCACCAAATCATTTAAATGTCTTTGGTTCCTTCAACTGATTTTGATATGGGAAGAACATGAAGGCCTTCACTTCCCTAGTTGCCCTCCTTTGAGCATTTTTCAACGTACCAATGACTTTCTTGCAATAGGGTAGCCAGGACTGAGTAAAATAAGACAGACGAAGTTAGAGCAATTTAATGGACAGCAGTAATCTAAATTTTGTCACTCTGGAAACTATACCTCTTTAATGGTAGCTTACTTGGTTCTTCCATTCTAAATATTTCCAGATCTGTCAATAGATCTATGTAGCTAAGTGGTGGAATGTATAGAATGATGGACCTGGAGGCAGGATGACTCAAACTTAAATCTGGCCTCAGGAATTAGCTTAGTTTTCCTGGCCAAGTCACTTAATCAATGTCTGACTCTATTGTAAGAAGGGTATAATAAATAGTACCTACTCCTAGTTGTGGCTGCTCCTGCCACTAATATAAATTGCATCATGATTTCATGTGCAATGAATAGCTGCTCCAATGGCTGTTCTGCCTGAAAATTGATCAGCCTGTAGACATCCTACTGAGGAGGCTCATTAGATGTGAATTTATCTGTCCTTAGCTGACAACACATCATCACGACCTATACTTGAACCTTTTCTTCTTTTCGGGGACCTATCAGAGCTCTACTTTTCCACAACAATATTTGAGTCTCCAAGGGTCAGTGCTGTGGAGTCATGCTTTAATGGAAGACACTTCACAATATATGAAGGAAAAGAAAAAATAAGTCCAACTCATTGGTTTCACCTGTGCTTTTACGTAATAGAGAAGGTGTTGATGGTATTACCTAATCAAGTGATCAGATGATTATATCTGGTCTAGCATCTAGGTCATCAATGGTGGCAGGTGGACACTTAAATGGACCTTAAGGATTTTTTTGTTGTTGAATAATATTAACTTGCATTCCAAAGAAAATATACAGTTTTCCAAGTGCTTTTATCATAACCCAGTGAGTTAGTTAAAATGTCTACTACATATTACACTCTGTAATCTTACTTTTTACAAATGAGTACCATAAGGTAGCTAGAACAAATAATATGCCAACTTTTCAGATGAACAAATTGAGGCTCATAAATTTTAAGTGACTTTTCTGCCTCTTTGTGTGTGTACATGTGGGGAAGCAGAAGAAAGAGAGACAGACAGAGAGGGGGCAGAGACAGAGAGAATTAAAGTTGACTAGAGGAGGAACAGAAGAGGTAAATTATTTCTAGCAAGGGGAACAACATGTGTAAAGGTATAGATAGAGGAATGAGATGAGAAGTCTCTGCATGTGGAACAACTTTTCACTCAGGTATTTGACTATAAGCTTCATACTCTTATTAAAACACCTCATGACTTTTCTCCTTGTTCTTTTCTTTTCAAAATATGTTTTCAATAGGAGAAATATAACCTGTTGTAGAAACTTCATGCAGTCTCACTCCTTTTGCCTCATATTGCAGGGATTCAACACTGACCTAAGTAAGCCCACTCACTTTCCAAATGAGTATAATGTTATCCTTCCTTCCCTCTCCCAAAACCAGCTACAACAGTGACAACAACAACAAAATGACAATAAAAACCTTGGTATTTAGAGAGATTTACAAGGAAGAAAACACACACACACACACACAGAGTAGTTGTTTGGTTTTTTTTTTCCCCATTTATTTATTTATCTTTAATGGCTGGCCCTAAAGCAGGAAGGTAGAGGGATTTGGTATGACTTTACTATTAGAAACACTCTAATGCTTCTTTTGCAGTCAAGGAGATATCTCTCATCCTATACTCATTTTTATATTCCTGCTTCAGTCTGTAAGTTATTATTACTGTGGAATGTCAAAGAAATAGAAATGTGCAAGGATAGCATCACATGCAAATAATGTCAACTGCCAAAAGACACAAGCATCATTATGATTTGTATTAATTACATTTTGAAGAACAATTCTCATCTTCTGTTTTGAACTATAGCATGTGAAATCTTTTACCAATGTTCCATGAGCTAATTAAATGTGCTCCAACGTGTCACAGACATTCTCCAAATAGAGCACAGCTATTTATTGTCTGCTCTCAGGGACTGTTCCCTTGCATGCTGTGTCTGCCTTCTAGGTCATGTAAAATAAAGATCCTTGGATCATTGGGTACACCATGGCTTAATATCATTTGCAGATATCCTTCTTCCCAAAAGCATTGTATAATGGGGCATAACCAAAGGAAATCCATAGAACATGTTAAACAAATGAGCACATCATGTCAGGTTGACTGCTGATCAGCAAGGCATTATAGACATGTTTATATTTTAATGGATGTGAAAATCATACTGTTGGTGACTCATTCTTTGAAACCTTAATACCAGGAAGCACGGCTGATCTAACGACTTTGTTTAACCTCTCTCTGATGGAGCATTTGTCAAGGCATTCAAATATATCTTATCCTCACATTTGCCTCCAATGGTTTTGCTTTTCTTGTTCCAAGTTCCAGCCTTGCTTGCTTGGTAGTTTTAGTGTACTTTGGGATTCTGATAGACCTTTGGATTGCCAGAAATACCTAATTAATAATGTTAAGAATAATGGTAATAAATATAGTGATAATAGTTCGCATTTATATAGCATGGAAAAATTTGTAAAACGCTTTACATACTTTTTCTTGTTCAATTCCCACTACAGTCCTGTGAAGGTAGGTGCTCTATCTACTATGCTATGCTTCTCCTAATGAAAAATACACTTGGGATCATCTCCTTAAAAGTATTTTGCTAAAGTCAGCAGGGTTCTGGGACCATAACCACTTTTCTGATCATGGAGCCCCAAGAGTCACAGGCAATATGCATAGTTGAATGTGTGTGTGTGTGTGTGTGTGTGTGTGTGTGTGTGTGTGTGTGTGTGTTTATTGGTTCCCAAGATAGAATATAAGTTCCTTGAAGGCATAATATATTTCAGTTTTATCTTTATGTCCCCAGGACCTAACACTCTTCCTGGCACATTGTAGGTGCTTAACAAATGCCTTTTGAATGAATGAATGGAAATCTGCAAAAGGCAAGGGGAAACTAAACAGTGGGAATGGCAGAATAAAAAAAAAGGAGCAGCTATTTTGAAATGATGCAAAATTTCTTGATTTTTTTTCCAGATAATTCTCTCAGCATTTTGGCAAAGCATAGTGGATTCAATCGTCAGAAGCAAGAAGTCTATCTTTTACCAATCATAATCAGTGATAGTGGAAACCCTCCCCTGAGTAGCACCAGCACTCTAACCATTCGTGTCTGTGGTTGCAGCAGTGATGGTGTGGTACAATCCTGTAATGTTGAAGCTTATGTACTTCCAATTGGGCTCAGTATGGGAGCATTAATAGCTATACTAGCGTGCATCATTTTACTACTAGGTATGTATTGTTTTATACTCTGATGAACAAGATCTATCAGGTTTACAAATTAATCAAAGTAACTGAACCCCACTGCCCCTCTCTAGATGAGAGGTCTACAGTTTTGTTTTGTTGTTTTCCCTTGTGGAACTGCTTTTCCCTTTCTTAAATACTCGAGATTATGTCCTGTATTTTGGAGGTGGGGCAGATATTAGAGAGAAGACAATAATATTCTTAAGCTATAGAAAAAGTATGCGTTGGATTCTGTGTTCCAAACAGGAATATTTGGCAATATGTAATTGGGAGAAATAGTAGAGAGGTGGGATGATGGTGGAAAGCAACTTAGAGATTCACCAGATTAGTCTTTTTATTGTACTGGTAACCCTGACTGGTTGGAGACCTCTGGTGTAACCTGTAAACACAATTGTGTTTTTTTTTCACATATAAAATAACAAAGCTAGACATTATACCTATTTGTCCCAAACACATTATAATAGATGGGAAGAAAATGTACAAAAATTAATATTTATACTAGGAAATTCTTTGTTATACTGTATATATTTAATGTATATGGGCAGACATACACATGCCAAATTATAAGAAGAAGTGGCTGCTTCATATGACCTATCTATGACATTGGAATAGATGTTCTATAAACAGATGGGATATTAGTACAAATTTGGGCTTAATGAGCACATGTTCAAGAAGCAAAAGTACAAATTAAAAGTGGGACTTACTGTTCATGACTCTGAAGTTTACATCAATACTTCTCTACTATATATGCCCTCCTCCCTATCAATTAATAATCTCATATTTATATTCCCCTTTTCTGTTTTACTTTGATATAAAATACAGTTATGTTACATTAAAGTCTAAATATAAGAGCCAGAGGTAGAAATTAGTGGGAATGGCATTCTCCCAGAATTCTGTTTTCACTCTTTTAACATAAATCTATCTACTGGATCTTTTAAATGAATTTTTCTCTAGTATATTTTTTTCTTTAATTGTACCTTGTTTTTATTAATCTGTTTCTGATTCAATATTTTCCTTTCAGTCATTGTGGTGTTGTTTGTAACTCTGAGACGACATAAAAATGAGCCCCTGATTATTAAAGATGATGAAGATGTGAGGGAAAACATCATCCGTTATGATGACGAAGGAGGTGGAGAAGAAGATACAGAAGCTTTTGACATTGCAACTTTACAAAATCCAGATGGAATAAATGGATTTTTGCCTCGGAAGGATATAAAACCTGACCTGCAATTCATGCCCAGGCAAGGCCTTGCACCTGTTCCAAATGGTGTGGATGTTGATGAATTTATTAATGTGAGGCTCCATGAAGCTGATAACGATCCCACAGCTCCACCATATGACTCCATTCAGATTTATGGCTATGAAGGCCGAGGCTCAGTGGCTGGCTCTCTCAGTTCCCTGGAGTCCTCAACATCAGACTCAGATCAGAATTTTGACTACCTCAGTGAATGGGGTCCTCGTTTCAAAAGACTTGGAGAACTCTACTCAGTTGGAGAAAGTGACAAAGAAACTTGACAGTGGATTATAAACTTCCCTATGAAACTGAAAACTCATGTAATATTCTAGGGCCATCCCTGTTAGTTACAACCAATGTGGTCATTTGTTTTAGAGGCAAGTTTAGCGCCAGTCATCTATGAAATCAACTACATTGTAATGTCGAACCAAAAAAAAAATACAAAAGTATATGTTAGGAGGTTTATAAGTCTTGTGGAGTGTGAAGTAAAGTATGTGGAGTGTCTAGAAGTCTTTGGATATTTGATATTCACTTGACCACCACGGACATGGTGATTGGGATCTTGGTTAATCTTCAGTGCAAGAAATAGAGGAAAAATCAAAACAAATGGTGCTTTTGTAGAGAAATGGACCTACGGGGATTTTGCTGCTGAATAATGTCATCTGCCGGGGTGTATAAAGTAACATGATTTTTCCTCAATGCCAAGAGAGATCCCGCCACCAAAATTTTTAAAGCAATACCTGGTCTTCTGTACAATGCTAGCTATGAGGAGCATTGTTAAGACCTACTAGCTTCTACTGTGCAGTGACCATCCATTGTACATAATTGTTGGCCCAATAACCACAGACTATTTCTCATCTTTAAATATTGTGTCAAGCCTTAAAATATTCACATGTTCTTAATTCATTCCAGGGAAGGGTGGGGGGAGGGTTGCACATTAAGTGATGGGAGAGGAGAAATCCCATTAAAATAGGCTTGTTTCTAGAAGAAGGATTACTCTCATCTTCCACTTCATCATCATTCACAAGGACACAAAATGAACTGTATCACAGGACGGATGGACTATATAAGAGATGGTTGGTTTTATCACTGAGTGAATTTATTTGTTTAATCCTTGAAATAAATATTTTATTGATGTCCATTACTGCTTTTATTTATTAAGGTTGGTAATCTATAGATTAAGGGAATATATGAAAAAATTATATCCATTAATAATCCTTTAGATTGTTTTCTATATATATAAAATGAATGTTTAATATATGTACATTTGATGAGCAAATAAGGATGATTGCAGATGATGCATTAAAAAAGGGAAGCTAACAGTCTCTTTTGAGTAGTTAAGCTTTATGTGACTGATGAGGGCAGGAATAACATTTTCCCAGAGAAACTTTTGAACAGTTTTCTATTTTGTTCATAACTCTAGTATTTGGTGTTTTTACTACAAGCACAAACATCTGGTATACTGGTTCATGTGAATATTTAAACTCTAGCCTTTTAGAAGCCCACGCATTATACAGTAAAGTAAAACATGCTTATAGTTCTCCAATGTATTAGGGAAGGAACCAGTTTGTACATAACTTTACTACTACTTACGTTATTAGTATTTCTTCATCTAGCGTTCATGGTTATGCACAGGGGCTTTTGCACTCCAAGACAGGACAGCACTAGAAGCTGCAAGCATACTCAGTTTGTAATGCAAACTTGCCATTTAGAAGTAGAGATTGTATAATAAAACTTAAGTATTACATGCAAATCATTTTAATTTTCTACTTTGCTTTGATGCTATATTGGTTGTTTAATTACTCCATGTATTGTATTAAGAGAAACTCCTGTATTGTTTCCTACTTTGTGAAATATATTTTTATAAATACTTCTGGTCTTATCTTTTCGTTTATCTGGTTCATGCCCTTCAACAATGAATAATCAACTGTGAATGCAACTCTAGAATTTTAGAAAAGGTACTACCTGTGAATTGAAGTGGTTTGAGTTTATAGAAATTAATTAGTGGAAGAGCAAGAACTAAAATTCAGAGTTCTCAACTCAATTTGACACTTGTCATATTATCACATACTCCATCATGGTAACATCATATTTTTTTGGTAGCTGATATTTCACTAGATTCTATTTTTGTGTAGATAAGCAAAGCATACTTTCCATTATCTTCCTATGATACTTCCTTGTAGCATAGATTTAACCCAGGATTTCTGAAAATTTTACCCGATGAGTAAATGTGGTAAAGTGATGTGATGTAAAACTTGTTGGTGTACTGTGTATGTTAACAGAGGATCAGCTTAACTAGGTATGGAAATGCTTATGGTGTCTTAAGCCCCCAGGTGGTGATTATTCCCCCCTACGCCCCCCCCCCCCGCAGCAATATATGAAGACCATTTTTTTTAAAGAAAATGATCTTTATGATCTTCATTAATGGGGAGAGAGTACCTGTGAATAAAGTCTCTGATCTTCTGAAGAGTTACTGTTGACATATAGTGTGTCTTAAAGGTTCTGAACTTTAGAGAAGAAAAATAAGAATTAGAATTGGAATAATATTAGTTCAATTATTATTGGAAGACTCATTTTCCTGAGTTCAAATCTGTCCTCAGATATTTATTAACTGTGTGACTCTAGGCAAGTCACTTATCCCTATTTGCCTCAGTTTTCTCATTTATATAACAAGCTAGAGAGGGAAATGACAAGCTCCTCAATTTTCTTTGCCAAGAAACTCTCAAAATGGGATCATGGAAATTTGGACGTTACTGAAAAAAAATGACTGAACAACAATAGAAATATGGGGGCGGGGAACAACAACAGTATGCACAAGCAATTCAAGCGAAACAAGGCATGTATCCAATCAGATTTCAGACAGTAAAATGTGCCCTTGGGAAATCTCTGTTAATCAGCCACTCAGTATAAGCTGACGCTCTGAATTAGAAATGGAAATCTCACCAGCATAGGAAATATGACATCCTGGTTCCATACTGAGATTGGACTGGGTTCTAGGAGAGGCCACATTTTGGAGAATAGAGGAGGGTGCTGTGAGCTAAGCAGCCCATTACTTTTTACAACTACAGATGGATTGAAGGCAAGCAGGTTCTTCCACAGAGTTATGTTATACACTCCCTTGCTTTGCAGGGTTCCTTTGTAGGGAAACTCACGAATGTATAACCTTCTGATTGCCTTTTTGATTGAAAGTTCCATCTGAGACCACGGTAGTGCAACCAGTAATAAGATTTCAAAAAATCCCATCACTGGCACTGTAGGAGAGGCGAGCATGACAGAAATCTCATCATTGTCAGTCAAAAAGATAAGGTAGCCACTAACGGTGGGTGTCACTTCAAATTGTGCATTTATACAGCTTTTAAACATGAATATCAACAATGAAAAGGGGAAAAAAACATAAGCTATTGTTGGGTCCACAAATGGGAACATGCAATTTTCTTTCTTCAAAATGACAGTTTTAACGGAAACAGGTCTAACCTGTGAGAGCAAATAACCTGTAGATAATTTGCATTGGTAATTTATAATAGCACCTCTGACTCCCATTCTCCCTGGAAAAAGGGGATACGGTGGCCCCTTGCCTAGCTGAGTTTTCTTTTTAGAATGAAAGAAATTCATAGAATTGCAAAAGGGATTGACCCATCTATGGAAAAGTTTAGAGACATTAGTTTAAAGTTGTGTGTGATGCTGATGATGTTTATAATTCTGAAGATTAGAATCATGACCACCACACTGAGTAGCTGGGATGTGATGAATCTATCTCACCATCCTTGTCATTGTAAAAAATAGCCCATGCTTAATAATAGAAGCTGACATTTAGGCAGTGCCGTTGTAGCTGTCAAAGTACTTTATTGGCAACAACCCTATGATATAAGTTGTGCAAATATTAATACATTTTGAGAGAGCTGGTTCAGGCAGAGGAAATGAATTTTCCAAAATCACAAGATAGTAAGTGCCAGGGACAGGATTTGAACCCAAACAAATCTTCTAATCCAATTTCCTTTTGATCTATAACATGGATCATGTTGTTATAAACTTTTTTTTAAAGAAAGCAGAGACAATGTTTATATATTCATTATTTAATACATCATAAGGAAAAAAAAGTAATAAAAGATTTTCAATCAGCAATTGCTAAGAGGGCAAAATAAAAATAGAATTTCACTTAGAATAAATTGCATACTCTTTTCGAAAGCAAGAAAAATCCATCTGCTGTGTTTCAATAGATAATTCCCCCTTCTGGCAGAGGAAGTGGTAGCATTTTTGTTATCAATGAATTTGAATTTGAAGACATCTCAGCAGACACCTAATCCAACTCTACATAAAAAGAATCCCTAGTACAACATGGTGAAAATGTTTAGTAATAGACCAAGTGAGAGGTCATGACAGAAAGTTGTTAATATTCCATCTCTTATCTGCCTTTTTGAATTACCTATACTGGACCATTCATTCATTCAGTATATAATAAGCACCTACTAAGTAGTGAAATCTAATTGTTTACCTTTTGTCTCTTTTTGTGGCAATTTTAGAAACCTGTTTGTGTTTCTCTGTACATCAAACTATTCCCTTGTTTTTTTGAAAAACTTTTACCATTGTGACCTCTTGAGACCATTTAGTATTGTTTGTTTCTCTTTAAATATTTTTCTTTTTTCTTTTTCCTCCTAGAAGCACTTCCCCTATTCCTCTGTCATTTTTTCTAGGAATGTTTTATTTCCCTTAATGAGCTCAATAATGGAGAAATCTTCCTTCTGCCTTTTTCATCTTCTTGGAGGGGGAGGACAAATTGTTACACTGTGAATATTTACCTGCTACTTAGTAACTACTTGTAAAAATACAAACCTTGCAAACTCTCCATATATCACTGAAAATTCCACTTGTCCTCCATGGTTGCTCAAAGAGTGATTCTCAGTTCCTTGTTCTTGATGCTAGCTCTCATCATTAACTCTTTCGGCAAATTTTATTTGCCAGGCCTGGTCATCATACTGGGGTTCAGTCATTAGAGGCTTCTGAGTAAAAGAAAAATCATGTATTTCTCAGGGGTTTTCCCTCATCTTACCACAATAGGACACTATTTTGCTGCTTTGGATAGTTAATTAGCAGACTCCAAAATGACGTTTTAATGCAAACAGAAGCCTTTTCTAAGTGAGGTTTCCAAGTAGGAATTGAATTACCAGGAGAGTTTTATCTAATTAAATCTAATTACTGACTTTTTTCCCACTTTGTACCATTCCCATTGCTAATTTAGATACCATTGTGTGTTTCCTAACCTACTAAGTTCCCCATTCCCTATTAGAGGCTGAAGCTTAATCTATTCACAGTTTCAAATAAATAAATAAATAAATAAATAAAATCTTGAGATGAATTATGTGAGTGAGATGTAGTGTCCAGCATCAATCAACAATCAATTAAGTGTTTAGTATAGTGAGGTACAGTTCTTAGTGTTGGAGACTCAAAGACAAAAATGAATCACTCCTTTTCTTCAGAGAGTTTTGCATTCTATCAGGAGATAGAGATATGGGAGATGATTCTGCCATGTTTTTCCTATTACACTATATCTGAAGTGTTATGTTCTAATCTGGATGCCGTATTTTACTGGGGAAAAAGATGATAACAATGTAGTGGAAGTGGAAGGTGGCAAGATGAGGACAGATGATGTCACATGACGATCAGGTGAAGGTGAAGAGATACTGAAGGACATTTATACTAGCTGTCTTCAGGTTTTTAATAGAATATAATGAAGCAGAATGAATGGATTTGCTCTGCTGAATTCCAGATGGCAGAATTAAGAGTAATTTGTCTAGAACTTGGAAGGAAAAAATTTTGATCTGAAACATTTGAATATTGCCAAAGGGGGTGTATTTTTTTTTCTTCACTAAAGATGCTGAATTAGAAAGTGTGTGACCATGTATGCAGGACTCAAAAGCTCATAGACTTGAGAGATTCTCAGTCAGGTAATGTTTGGATCAATTAACATCTGATTTTCCTTATAATTGATAATCTGTGATTCTGAGTTATTACATGCAAGCTATCTACCAGATATTGTGGAACATACAGAGATGATCCCCTTCAGTTTTTGGAGACATTTTACCTTACAGAAAATGGTGGATGTTACTCTCACTAGTGTGGAAAGGAAGAGTACATTTTTGTTATTGTAGAATTTATCAGGTAACCTCTTGAGCAATTTTTATGTTTTAAGAAATGTTGCTTGTTAGAAAAACTTAAATACTAATCAAATAAATAGTGATTAGCTTTGCCATTTTGTAATAACAAAGATCATAAAAAAGACCATGGTTTAAATATGTATCTAGTGAAATATCATTGAATGATATATTAGTTCAATATACTTGTAGAATGTCAAAATTTAGATAGAATATGAAAGGTGGCTCTGGAAGGTACTTTAGAAGGGAAAGTTAAATGAGGAATAGGTGAGACATGGTTCATGAGACAACAGTTTGGGTGAGGAATAAAACAAACTAGAGGTTTTAGGTAGTTAGGAGAGCAATATTCATCAACAGTGTGATACGGAAGCCAACAAAGTAGATGTGATTGTAGGCTAAATTAATAGAGGAACAGGGTCCAAAATGAAGGAGGTGATAGTGAAACCCTTAGCCTGGAAAACAATATTTGGATTGTTTTGTTTAGTGCTTAGTGTTAAATTTTAGGAAGGGTATTGATATACTAGAACACATCCAGAGAAAAGTAATGAGGATTAAGATATTTTAAATGATCACCCTCATTGGCATCACTAGAATTTATATATCATTTTATTGACTGAACAAAGTAGGATCATAGTCTGCAAAGAAGTAGGAACATGACTGCTACCTACAAATATATGACATGTTTCTTTTTAAAATTTTAATTTCCTAATTCTCTCCTTCACCCCCTCCCTCATTCATTGTGAAGGCAGAAAATATGATACCCATTATACATATGAAGGGGAAAAACACTTCCACATAAACCTATCTGTGAAAAATTGCAGTTCTTCAATCTGCACTCAGCATCCATCATTTCTCTCTCTGGACATCAATAGCATTTTTTTCTTCATGAGTCCTTTAGAATTGTGAATCATTGAATTGATTAATTGCCAAGTTGTTTGTCATTACAATATTCCTGGTACTACATATACTCTTGTTATAGTTTGGTTCAGTTTATATCTATATCTATATCTATATCTATATCTATATATATATATGTATATATATATATGTATATATATATGTATGTATGTATGTATGTATGTTTCCAGGTTTTTCTGAAAACATTCCCTTTATTATTTCTTATAGTACGATAATATTCTATAGCAATCATATAACATAAATTGTTCAGCCATTCTCCAATTGATGGGAATCCCTTCAGTTTTCAATTCTTTGCTACCACAGAAAGAGCTGCTTTAAAATTTTGCGCATATGAGCCCTTTTTTGTTTCCTTGATATATAGACCAAGTAGTGGTAGTTCAAAGGGTTGCCATTTTGAAAATAATTTAACCCATTATTTTTGGCCATTGCGGAGATAAGTGTGACTAATAGAAGTCTAAAAGTAATGTAGCTGGTGAGAAACGAAGAGAAAAACTCTTTAAATGGGGGTTCTAGTCATAGTGTGCAATGAGAGAGCCAGATGGTACCAAAGAGATGTGAGGACTAGGTAGATGCATTCTGGCAGAATACTGAAATTTCCCTATGATGAGTTTTCTGGGGAAAGAAGGGATGAAGAAGAGGACCAAAGAAAACAAAAATAGGGAAATGCCACGAACAAGTCTAATCTCTCTTCCGCATGACAAGTATTCAAATTTTGAAGAAAACAATCATGTTTTCCTCAATCTTTTTGTTCTCCAGGTCCTCCATTATCATTTACTCACATGATCAAGTTAAAAAGAATTTATTAAATCCTTACACTATACTAGGCACTATGCTGGGGATAAAAAAAAAATTTAAAAAAAAACACTCAGGGAAAACATAATCTAACATGGAATGATCTTGAATATTTGTTAGCCTTCCTTGCCTGGATTCTCTCTAATTTATCAATGTCCTTACCAAAATATAATAACTAGAATGAAACAAAATACTGCAGTGTAATGTGACAGAGTACAGAAGTACCACATTCATGATCCTGGACCCTTCAACTCATTAATAGAGCATTATATGGAATTTTTTATTTTGACACATTAGCTTATAATGAACATATACTTTATTGAAGACCTCAGATCTTCTGAATTGCTATATAGTCCCTATTTTGCATTTATGAAGTTTACTTTTTTTACCTCTAGTATGACACTTTACATTTGTCTTCATTAATTTTTTTTAATGAGATTTGGCCCAATATTCTAGTGTGTTAAGACCTTTTTGGATCCTGATTCTGTCATCCAAAATACTACTTTTTCCACCCAGCTTTTTGCTCTCTATAAATAGGAGAAGTATACCATCCTAGTTATTCATTAAAACAATCACAATGTAAACATCATAAGGACAATAAAAGATTGTGGTTGTATCTTTACATAGTGATGTCAATTCATTAATGATTAAGTCTGGTGACTTAACCAGTTCCTATTTTACCTAACTGCCAACATTTCTCTATCTTATCCTCAAGAATAGCATGAGGGGCTTTGCAATTTGTTTTGCAGAAATCTAAGTAATTTAAGTCTTACAAAACAGAAATAACTTTGTTCTATTAATAACAAATGAGGCATAAAACAAGGAAACACATGCTTGCCAAAGTTATGTGTTACTGTCATGAAAGATACACATCACAGAGGCTAAATTGAAAAATGGTTCCCTAGAGATGGTAAGATCCTCCAGATGCTACAGTTTGCAGGTGGCATGCACCGATTTCTTTAAGGGCCAAAACTTGGCAGAATTTCCTAAATGAGAGCCATAATCACTCAAAATTCCTAATTTCACTATTCAAATATGAAAAAAAAAACCAATCAGATACAGAATTCCTATTTTCAACAAGATAGCATGCAGTTGGGTTGGTAATCCACAAAGTTGGTACATGAATCCATAGATCTTGGACAAATACTTCAAAGATAAAATGAGTTGAATCTATAGTTCTTTATTTAAAAAAAAAAAATTCATTGCTTTCCAACCTGGTCCCAGGCAGGATGGCTTTCATAAAGTAAGGTAGAGAGAAAAAGAAAGTAAATTTTGTCATCAACGAGGTGGTGAGCAGACAGTATATCATCAACATTCACAAGAGGATTCGTGGAGTATGCTTCAAAAAGTGATCTCCTCAGGCTCTAAAAGAAATCTGCAAATTTGCCATTAAAGAAATGGAAACTCCAGATTGATGCATTGGCACTACACTCAACAAAGCTGTTTGGGACAAAGGAATAAGGAACGTCCCATACAGTATCTGTGTGTTTGTCCAGGGAACGCAATGAGGATGAAGGTTCACCAAACGAGCTGTATATATTGGTTACTTATGTACCTGCCACTCCTTTCAAAAGCTTAGAGACAGTCAATGTGAATGAAAACTAAATTGAACTTGGCTTAAATAAAGTTATAAAATGACAGCTGGTAGTCTGTTTTGACTGTGTAAGTTTAAAAAAATTCATTTTTGATCATTCTGAATTTGATAAATATCACATAACCATCACATATAAAAATCAGAAACATTAATATACATGAAACTATTCATCTGCTGGTAGTACAGTGGATAGAATATTAGTCCTAGAAGCAGAAAAAGACTGAGGTTAAATCCAATCTTGGATGCTTGCTAGCTGTGTTACTCTGGACAAGATACCTAACCTCTGTCTGATCCAACTTCCTCATCTATAAAATGGGAATAATAACAGTACCTACCTCACAGAATTGTTGTGAGGATCAAATAAGATATTTGTCAAAACACTTAACACAGCACCTGGCACATAGTAGGTGCTATATAAATGCCTATTCCCTTCCTCTTTCCTTAAAGAATTTAATAGTATAAACAAGTTCACTATTACAATTCCAAAAATTATTCCACTTTTCTGTTTCTCTATGAAGTTTTTTTTTCTTTTCTGTGCATTTGTGAAACTCTTTCATTAAAGTTGTTTTTTTATGGCTATCACTATTTCTATCCCCCCATCCCTTCAAAATAAAGTAAAACAACAAACCTCTCCTTGTACAATTAGCTTAAGTCATGGAATACAGATACATATACTGGCCATGTCTGAATATGTGCATCTCATTTCATGCCTCCAGTAAATTATCTCTTGGTCAGAAATGGGGCACATGCTCCCTTATTAGTCCATGGTTGATCATTAAATTTTCTTTAGCTGTCCTCCATGCCTACTCTGCTCTCCCTCCACTACAACAACTAACCTCCTTGGCTTCCTTTAAGTCCCAACTAAAATCCCATCATCCATAGGAAGCCTTCTTAATCACAGGGCCTTCCCTCCATGAATGATTTCCTATTCATCCTGTATATAAATTACTTTATGTATATCTCTTGGCATGTTATCTGTCTCCTAGTTTACAAACTCCTTGAAGATGGGGATTGTCTTTTGCCTTGTTGTTGTTGTTGTAACCTCAACTTTTAGCACAGTGCCTGGTATGTAGTAGATCTTAATAAATATTTATCGACTGATCGATTGAGTGCATTGACCAGAGCTAGGAATTATTTCAGATCTATTTTCCTCTATAGTGATGTACATTGTTTTCTAGGTTCTGCTCACTCCATCCTACAGCAGTGAGGTAAAACTTGTGGTTCTGAAGCCAAGACTGGGAAACCCCCTAATGCAGCATGAACTAGATTTAAATGTAATTGGAAATATTTAGTAAAATTAATAAAAAATACAATTCAACATAAATGATGTTAATTTGTGGTTTACAAAAAGATCAAATTCAATTTTAATTTGATGCCACTATTTTACACTGATTTATTCATAACTCATAATTTCTTTTTTGACCCATGTTATTCCATTACAATCTTATACATGGTTTATTAGTTGTTCCCAATTTTATGGATATATCCTCAGTTTAAAGCTCAGATTTGAAGTTGGGGAAGTCAGGAGATAGAGATGAGGAAGGAGAGAGTCCCAGGCACAAGGGACAGCAAACGAATACATCCAAGAAAAGAGATGGAGTGTTTTGCAAAGATGTCAGCATTACTATATTACCAAGTTACATGGAGGTGGTATATGATGCAGAGACTAGAAAGGTAGGAAGGGACCAGATTAGGAAAGATTTATAACACCAAATAGAGAATTTTATCTTTGACCTTGGAAGTTTTGGAGAACCACCGAAGATTACTGAATGGTAGATGGGGTGATGTGGCCAGACTTGCAATTTGGGTGGATAATTTTAGTAGCTGAGTGGAAGATGGACTGGAGTGAGAATAGGCTTGTAGCAGGGAAACCAACCAGCAGGCTACTGCAATAGTCCAGGCATGAAGTGATGAAAGCCTGACTTTAATTCCTAGAGTACTCTAAGCAGATAATCATATTATCTGCAAATATATACATATATAGTTTCCAATCCTCTTTGACTATATGGATTTCCTCAATTTCTTTTTCTTTCATTGTTATAGCTGGCATTTTCTAGTATTAGATTTAATAATAAGCAAGATAATGGAACACCTTGTTTTAATCTAATTTTATTAAAAAGGCCTCTACTTTATCGTCATTATATATTATACCAGCTATTGTTTTAGATAGACCTCATACTATTAAAGTAAGGTCCATTTATGCTTTTAAAAATGTTTTAGCAGAAATGGTTGTTGCATTTTGTGGTGGTGGTGGTGGGGGATTTGCAATAATTTATACTGATACTTATTTGTTGCCATTTTTGATGTGGCCTATGATGTTTATAAGTTTTCTAGTATTGAACCACCTCAGCATTACTGGCATAAATCCAGCTTATCAATAATTGATAACATTTTGATATATTGCGGTAGCCTCTTTGCCATTATTTTATTCAACATTTTTTGTTCAGTATTTATTAAAACTATTGATAAAGATCTTTCTTTCTCAGCTTCATGTCTCATTGATTTTGGTATGAAGAACATATTTGCATCATCAAAGAAATTTGGTTAAAGTGCTACTTTTTATATTTTTAAGTAATCTATGTAATATAAGAATTATTTAATCTTAGAATGTTTGAGAGAATTTACATTTGATACTTCTCTCTACTCCCATTAGACTTTAATTTCATGGTATCTGAGATTTGGTTACTCTATTTATAAATACTGTAATTTTAAATACTGTAATTTATTAAATATTTATCAGTTTATTAAATATAATTATTTTAAATATTTAGACATGTATAAACAATGTATGAGTATTGTTTTATAAATACTATATAAACACTGTGTTCAATTTTATTGACATATAAATATTTTCTCAAAATGTCCTTTATTTCCCATGCATTTGTTTTAAATTCATCTTTTTTCATTACTGATTTTCAAAATTTGGTTACCCCTCTCCTTTTTAAAACATTTTCTGGGATTCAATTCATTAGTGTTTTTTAAAAAGAATTCCCAATTTTATGTCTTTACTTCTTTTTCTTTAAACTTAAAAAAATCTATTTAATTTTCAGAATTTCTATTTGCAGGGTTTTGTTTTTGTTAATTACATTTCAGTTATTTTTTTGAAGTATCATGAAAAGTGTTTATTCTATTTCTTCTATCTTTTATTGAGGAAAGTGTTGAGTGATGTAAATTTTCCCCTAAGTGCTGCTTTGGCTACATACCAAAAGGTTTTTTTTGTGTGTGTTGATTCATTGTTGTCATTTTGTAGAATGAAATTTTCAATTGTTCTCCAGAATCATTTTTGACTTTTTCCATTTTTTAAAATTAAAATGTTTTGATTCTCTTTAAGTTTGAATCATTTCTTTAGAAGGCCTTGTTAATTCCTTCCTTCCTTCCTTCCTTTCTTCCTTCCTTCCTTCCTTCATTCATTCTCTGGAGATACTTACCCATTAGAATTTTAGACTGTGACATGTTTTAGAACTATTCCCTGGATCTTTAAACCTGCATTACCAAAATCTGGGGTGCATGTTAAGACTAACAACAGTCTCCCTATCTCATTTTGTGAGGA
Source organism: Pseudochirops cupreus (assembly GCA_028627135.1). Classification (NCBI taxonomy): domain Eukaryota; kingdom Metazoa; phylum Chordata; class Mammalia; order Diprotodontia; family Pseudocheiridae; genus Pseudochirops; species Pseudochirops cupreus. The sequence continues at coordinate 58,205,653 of CM053581.1, read as the reverse complement.
ACAGAATAGTCACTATCAGTCCCATGGCAAGGTCCTATGACTCATATTCTAGTAAATGCCATATTTTTGTAAATAAGAAAACCGTATGATTGGTTCACTCTTCATCCAGAAGGATGTGTTTTATACTACAGTGCTTGATGTTGCTAATGATTCTTTCCTCCTAAATTGTTTTGACTGAAAACCTCCTCCATGGATTTTTATGGCTTTACTGCCTTCTGGTTCTTATAGTCCCTGTTTGGACCTTCCCTTAAACCTCTTTTGGTAGATCATCAACCTTATCATAGCATCTAAGGGGAACAGTGGATAGAGGCAGCTAGGTGTCAAAATGGATAGACTACTGGGCTTGGATTCAGGAAGATCTGAGTTCAAATGTAGCCTCAGACACTTATGAGCTATGTGATCCTGGACAAGTCACTTAATCCTGTTTGTTTCAGTTTCTTCATTTGTAAAATGAGTTGGAAAAGGAAATGGAAAACCATTCCATCATCTTTGTCAAGTAAACCCCAGTTCATGTCATAAAGAGTCAGACATCATTGAAACAACTAAAAAACAAGTAATTGTGAGAATATCCTCAAACTTCATCACAGGCCCTCAACTCTTTTCCATGCTATCTTTCTTAATGTATTTGTTGGCTCCCATGTACTTGTTATCATTATTCAGATGAATCCAAAGTCCACATAGGAAGAAGTTTTCTATCTCATGAAATCAAGTCTCATATCACAAACTCTCATTGGACATGTCCAATATGACCAAAACACAACTTTTTCAGCCCCATTAACTCCTCAATTATCCTCATTACTACCTTTGTTACTGTTAACTACATACCATATTTCCAACCACTTCAGTTCACAAACTTGGTGTCATTCTTAACTCTTCACTCACACTCATTTTCAAAGACCTTCAAATGACTGGTCTTGTCAAATCTGACTGTATCTTTCACATGTGACTTCTTTTCATGCACATCACAGAACCACTATGACATCTCTTCCATTCACTTCTGGACTATTACGATAGAATCCTAATTGGTCTTTTGTTGTTTAGTTTTTTTCAGTTGTGTCCTACCCTTTGTTTAGAGGTGGCAACCCAATTGAACTCTTTCAATATTCCTCTCCAATCAACTCTAAGATAACTACTCAAATCAAATTTTGGAGTGACAAAACCACTCCAAACATTTTTTCTGGCCTAAGAAAACTTAGGAGGTTTTTAGGGGAGGTCTGTGACATCAGGATAGAGGCCTATTTTTAGTACACACACAACAGTGGTGACAGCAGTAGCTTTGGGAGTCCTCAATCAAGAGATGGTAAGGGGATAAGACAACTGGTAAGAGAGTACAGAGGACTCTTTGCTGGCACTGGATATAGGTGGCACTGTTTGCCATCTCTACTGCCCATACAAATTTCTAAGTTACAGTTCTAGGATGAAGTGGAATGCTGGGGGTCAGTCACAAAGGAGCAGGGGCCAAGGTCTAAGTTCCAAGGCAAAAAAGAATGCTAGTGCTTGTGGTTGTAGGAGACAGGGGCCGTTCTTGGTTAAATGCTAGAGTGGAGACCAGGAGATCAGTGACCACACCTCTCCCAGAATATCACCACCTTGGAAGAGGCAAAAACTTTCAGATCTCTAGAACTAACTCTGAAAATAGCATCACAAAATCACTAAAGCTTGGGGTAGTACCTCCCCACCCCCAGGTGAGCAGAGCCAAACTTTAACATGAAGTTCAAAGTGAAGACATAGGCTAGAAAAATGATCCAACATAAACAGCAACAAAGAACTTGACCACAAAAAGCTACTACATTGGCAGAGAAGATGGAGACACAAACACAGAAGAAGATAACAATGTAAAAACAACTACCAACAAAACTCCAAATAAAAATGCTAATTGAACCCAACCCAACAAGAATTCCAGGAATAGTTCAAGAACAAGAAGAAAGTGTATGTGTGTGTGGGGGGGGGAATTGGAACAGAAATGAGTGATGCAAGAAAAAATATGAAAAGAGCAACAACTTGGTGAAAGAGATATAAATAATACTGAAGAAAACACCTTAAGAAATAGAATTGGCTTAGGTAAAAGAGGCAGAAAAATTCACTAGAGAAAAAAAAAAGCTCCTTAAAATGCTGAATAGGCCAAATAGAAAAGGAGGTATGAAAAAATCACTGAAGAAAAAAACTTCTTAAAAAAGCAGAATTGGCCACATGGGGGAAAAAAAACAATACATTCTCACTGGAGAAAATGATTCCTTAAAGATTTTTAATTGAACAAGTAAAAGCTAACAATTTCATGACATATCAAGTAACAATAAAGTTAAAAGAAGGAAAAATATAAAATGGTAGAACAAAATTGTGTCAAAGATGCTCAAAATGAATAGATATAGAAATTGAAGAATATCATTGTCAGAATTTATTGCAAAACACCTTGACAGAAATAAAGAATACATAAAGAGCTGGGAAAAAAAAAAACAGCCAAAAAACTTACCACTAGAGTAGCCTGGACATTTGATAGAATATTGTGTAAGACTTCCATTTTCTTTTTAAAAATTAATCTTTTGTTCATTTATTTTTAGTTTTCAACATTTATTTTCAAAATATTTTGAGTTATAAATTTTGAATCTAATTTTGAAGAAATTATTTTATTCAGTAAGTTTTTGAAATTCCTTTTCCATCTGGCAAATTCAGCTTTTTAAAGCATTCTTTTCCTCATTGGCTTTTTGGGCCTCTTTTACCATTTGAGTTAGTTAATTTTTTAAGGTGTTATTTTCTTCAGTATTTTTTGAGGCGTCTCCTTTAGCTAGCTGTTGACTTGCTTTTCATGATTTTCTTGCATCATTTTCATTTCTCTTCCCAATTTTTCTTCCAGTTATCTTACTTGATTTTTAAAATCCTTCTTAAGCTCCTCCATGACCTGTAACCAGTTTGCATTTTTCTTGGAAGCTTTTGATGCAGGAGCTTTGGCTTTGTTGTCTTCTTCTGTTTCCATGTTTTGATCCTTTTTGTCCCCAGAAAAGGGTTCTATGGTCTGATTGAGCTTCCTCTGCTTGTTTATCTTGCCAGCCAGTTACTTGACTTTTGAACTCTTTGCCATGGTAGAACTCTGTTTCCAGAGTGGAGAGAGCTTTGTCCCAAATTGCTGGGGTTTTTGCAGTTGGTAGAGCTATGAGCGGGGCACCCTCACTACAGCTCCCACAAGCCCTGGACCCTGGCATTTCTCACCCCAGGACCACCACCCAAAACTGCTGCCCAGATCCAAGAAGGTGAAAGTAAGAGCAATTACCCTCTGAATGATCACTCAATCCCCCTACAATCTGCAGGACAGGAACTGCAGAGACAGCCACATGGCAGCAGCTGCAGCCAAGACTCCACCATCTCTCACCCTGGAGGCAGGGGCTAGACCACATTCTTCAGTCACCCAGTTCTATGAGAGTTCCCTACTGACTTGTTACTTTCTCTTTGGCTTCCATGGGTTGAGAATTCTGGAAACCACCATAGCTTCCAGTGATTCACTCTTTTGAAGTCGGCTCTGGCCAATCTGTGCCACTGGTCAGGGCTGCCCTGGGTCTGGGTGCACATGGCTCACATGGGACTGCTCAGTCCCCGACCTGGTATGATAGACCCTTCTTGTCAGGCTGCTGGGCTGCCTTCAGCAAGAGATTTGTTTCTCTCTGTCACTTTGTAGGTTCTGTAGCTCTAAAATTTGTTTAGAGTCATGTTTTACAGGTTTTGGAGCTGTTGGTGTGGGAGCTCACCAAGTTCCTGTTTTTATTCCCCCATTTTCAATCGGGTTGGATTTATGCCAGGAATGCAGGGCTGGTCCAAAATTAGGAAAACTATCAGTATAATTGACCATATTAACAGCAAAACTAACAAAAACTATACAATTATCTCAATAGATGCAGAAAAAGCTTTTGACAAAATATAATATCCATTTCTATTGAAATCACTGGAGAGGATAAGAATAAATGAAGCCCTCCTTAAAATGATATGTAGCATCTTCCTTAAAGCATCAGCAAGCATTATATTTAATGGCAATAAGCTAGATGTATTTCCAATAAGATCGGGGGTGAAAAAAGGATGTCCATTATCACCAATATTATTCAATATGGCACTAGAAATTTTAGCATTAGCAATAAGTGAAGAAAAAGAAATTGAAGGTATTAGAATAGGCAAAGAAAAAAAAACTTATCACTCTTTGCAGACAATATGATGATATACTTAGAGAATCAAATAAAAACTACTTGAAATAATAAACAACTTTAGCAAAGTTGCAGGTTATAAAATAAACCCACACAAATCATCTGAATTTCTATATGCTATTAATGAAGCCCAATAGCAAGAGATAAGAGAAATTCCATTTATCACTACTATAGACATCAAATATTTGGGAGTCTACCTGCCAAAACAAACCTAGGGACTATATGAACACAATTACAAAGTACTTTTCACACAAATAAAGTCAGATTTAAATAATTAGAAAAAAATATAATTTGTTCAAAACTAAGTTGAACTAATATAATAAAAATGACAACTTGACCTAAATTAATTTACTTATTAAGTGCCATACCTATCAAATTGCCAAAACATGATTTTATAGAACTAGAAAAAATAGAGAGAACTGAATCAAATTTATAAGAATATATGTCATTCCCCAATTGGTAAATGGTCAAAGGATATGAACAGGCAGTTTTCAGAGGAAGAAATTAAAGTTATCTACAGTCATAGAAAAATAGTCTAAATCACTATTGATTAGAGAGATGCAAATCAAAACAACTCTGAGGTACCATATCACACCTATCAAATGGTCTAACAAGGCAAAGGAAAATGAAATATATTGAAAAGGATATGGGAATTTTGGAACACTAATTCATTATCAGTGGAGCTCTGATCCAACCATTCTGGAGAGCAATTTGGAACTATGCACAAAGGGCTATAAAAATTTGCATGCACTTTGACCAAGCAATACCAATTCTAGGGCTGTATACCAAAGAGATCATAAAAATGGGAAAATTACCCACATTTGCTTTATTTTGTACAAAATATTTATAGCAGCTCTTTTCCAATAACTGGAAATCAAGGGGGGTGTCCACCAGTTGGGCAATGGCTAAACAAGTTGTGGTATATGAAATGTAATGGAACACCATTGTGCTATAAGAAATGATGAATAGAGGTGGCTAAGTGCACAGTGAATAGAACACCAGCCCTGGAGTCAGGAGGACCTGAGTTCAAATATGGCCTCAGACACTTAACACTTTGTAGCTGTGTGACCTTGGGCAAGTCATTTAATCCCAATTGCCCTGCCTTCCCCCCTCCAAAAAGCAAAAAGAGAAAAAAAAATGAAATTATGAATAAGTGCACTTTAGAGAAGCCTGGAAAGACTTACATGAACTGATGCTGAGTGAGGAGAGCAGAACCAGACGAACATTGTAAACAGTAATAGTCACAGTGTGCAAGGACTGATTTTGATAGACTTAGCCCTTCTCAGCAATGCAATTCCCAAGGACACAAGACTGAAATACTAGCCACATCCAGGGAAAGAACTATGAAGTTGGAATGCAGAATGAAGCATACTATTTTCTTTTTTGTTTTGTTTATTTTTTTTCTTTCTCATTTTTCCTTATTCATTATTATTCTGTGCAACGTGACTAATGTGAAAATATGTTTCATAGGACTATATGTGTAACAGCCTATATCAGTTTTCAAACTGTCTTGGGGAGGGAGGGGGGATGGAAGGGGAGAAAATTTAAAACTTATGGAAGTAAATGTTGAAAACTAAAAATAAATAATTTAATAAATTGGGACAAAAATACCATTAAATGCACCACTTTGGTCTTTATAGATGCCTTTACCACATGTTTTACCCTGTGCTGGAATGTCCCCCTTTCCATTTTTAGAATAATTCCTAATTAATCTTTAAATTCAAATTCAAATCTTCATCCTACACTATGCCTTCCCTGGGCCTCTCAGCTGGTAGAGATATTTGTCTCAGTCTGTCCATAACATTTTGCTTTGCATTCATCTGATGCACTTAATATATAATATTATGTATTGTACTTAATTGTTAGCATGTTTTGTACCCTAGTACACAGTAAATTTCATGAAGGCAAGAACAGAGTTTTTTCTATAAACTGTATATTTATATTCCCAGAGCCTAGCACCTTATCTTGAACAGAGTAAACATTCAAGAAAAGTTTGGTGAATGAATGAATATCTCACCTTGGGAGAGGTTCTAGGGCAGATAAGACATTTGATTGGAAAATGGAAGGTTCATGGTTTTTGTGGACTTTCTGTTATGACTTTTTTTGTGATACCTCAGACAGCACAATTTTCCCTTTTTAAGATTATGGCATGGGGGGCGGAGTCAAAATGGTTGTGTAGAAGCAGGAAAACTTCATGAGCTGCTCCCATAACCACCTCAAACACCTATAAAATATGACTTTAAACAAATTTTAGAGCTACAGAACCCACAAAGTGAAAGAAACACTGAAAGAGAGAAGTCACTGAAGGCAGGTTGGCAGGCTGGCAGTAAAGATCCATTTCAGCACTCTGGGAGCAGAGGCCAGCCCCACGTGAGCCCTCAGTTTTAGCCCTAGGGAGGCCCTGACCAACAGTGGCTAGAGCTTTTGGGAGAGTGGATCACCAGCAGTTGTGGCCCTTTCCAGAATTACCAACCCATAAATGTCAAAGGCAATGTAAAAGGTCAGTGTGGACATTGGGAATAGGGGGACTGAGAGAGTAGTCCAGCCTCTGTCCCCAGAAAGAAGAAGCAGTTTAGGCTGGGTGGCCATGCATCCACCTCCACATGAGTGCTTCAGAGCTCCTGGCCTGCAGATTGTAGGGGGACCAAGCGACCACTACGAGAGATAATTGGTCTTACTTTAACCTGATTAGATATGGATTACTGTCTTGGGTGGAGGTACTGGAGGTGTGTGACCAGGTGCCAGAGCCTGTGGAAGCTTCAGAGAGGGAACCCAACTAATAGCTCCAGCAGCTGTAAAAAACCAAGAAATTTGGGACAAAGCTCTCCTCTCTGGAAGCAGAGTTCTACTGTGGCAAAAAGCTCAAAAGTCAAAAGTGGTAACATGAGCAAGCAAAGGAAGCAAAGCAAGCACAGAAATCCAACTTTAGATTCCTTTTTTGGGGACAAAAAGGATCAAAGCATGGAATGGGAGGAAGACAACAAAGTCAAAACTCTTCCACCAAAAACTTCGAAGAAAAATACGAACTGGATACAGGCCATGGAGGAGTTCAAAAAGGATTTTGAAAATCAAGTAAGAGAAGTGGAGGAAAAATTGGGAAGAGAAATGAGAATTATGCAAGAAAATCATGAAAAATCTGTCAACAACCTGACTGAAGAAAATAACATCTTAAAAAATAAACCAACTCAAATGGCAAAAGAGGGTCCAAAAGCCAATGAGGAAAAACATGTCTTAAAAAGCCAAATTTGCCAGATGGAAAAAGAATCTCAAAAGCTCACTGAAGAGAATAATTCCTTCAGAGTTAGATTGAAAGAAATGGAAACAAATGACTATGAGAAATCAAGACACTATTAAACAGATCCAAACAAATTAAAAAATAGAAGGCAATGTGAAATATCTCACTGAAAAAACCACTGACCTGGAAAATAGTTCCAGGAGAGATAATTTAAAAATTATTGGAGTACCTGAAAGCCATAATCAAAAAAAAACAAACAAACCTAGAAATCATCCTTCAAGAAATTCTCAAGCAAAATTGCCCTGATGTTTTAGAACCAGAGGGCAAAATAGAGGTTGAAAGAATTCACCAATCACCTTTTGGAAAAGATCCCAAAAAAGAAAACTCTTAGGAATATTATAGCCAGTTTCCAGAGTTCCCATATCAAGGAGAAAATATTACAAGCAGCCAAGAAGAAAAAAATTTGAATATTGTGGAAACACAATCAGGATAACACAGCATCTGGTGGCTTCTACATTGAGGGATCAAAGGGCTTAGAATATGATATTCAAGAGGTTGAAGGAGCTGGAATTAAAACCAAGAATCACCTACCCAGCAAAACTGAGTATAATGTTTCAGGGGGAAATATGGTCATTCAATTAAATAGAGGACTTTCAAGCTTTCTTGATGAAAAAAAAAAGAGCTAAATAGAAAATTTGACATTCAGATATAAGAAACAAGAGAAGCATGAGAAGGTAAATAGGGAAAAGAAATCATAAGGAACTTATCAAAGTTGAACTATTTATATTCTGGCGTGGAAAAATGACAATTGTAACTTACAAAACTTTTCTCAGTATGAGGATAGGTGAAGGGAATATAAATGTATATATATATATATATATATATGTCTATATAGGAGGGTAAATGCTTGTATGAATACATATACGAATGTGTGTATATATGTGTACAGGTATACATAGACAGAGGGCACAGGATCAATTGAATAGGAAGTGATGATACTTAAAATTATGACCTGGATATGATACTATCTAAAGTCACTTCCAAGTTTTGTGTTCTCTGATTTAAAAGTGACATTCTTAGAATATCCCATTGGGGAGTGGGAACTTCATCTCTATTCCTTGGGATCTATACCAGCTGATAGAGTATATTGTGGAATACAGTATAAGAATAGAGATAAATAAGGTCAAAAGAGGCATAATTAGTGTCCGGCATCAAAGATTTAGCTAATGTAGCCAAAGAGATTTTTTTTTTAGCATTATAGAAATGGGAAAAAAAAACAACCCTTCACTTTAGTGATTTTATTTTTGGCTGGATTGTTTGACTCACTTACTGGAAATATTCCCTTAATGGAAATAATGTTCTGTAACATTAGTCTATATCCACTCTGATAGAGAGCTAAAGAAATATGCAGTTTTAAATATAAACAGAAGTATGTTTTCCAGGAATGATTCCCAAGGTACATCAGTCCTCTGTGGTCTAAGCACTAATCCCCAAGGGTAAGCATTATTGGACTTGTGGTTTGGCACTGATGAAAATATTAAATGAGGCTCTTCAGATGCAATTTGTAGCTTATCACTACTTACTGTAAAGTGAGTCTAGTTCCTGAGAAATGAACATAGCTTGAAGGTCCATGCCTTTAAAAGTGTCTCTGATTTTTGCCAAAACCAAAATACATTTAATGAAGATTAAGTGTGTGCCTAACCCTTTTCTGTGGATACATATACACATATAGATACACACATACATGCATGCATGCATGTATACACACAATATCATCATAGCCTCATAAAAAGTCAGATGTGGAAAGAATATTAGAATAGAAAATTTTAGGACAAAACGGGCCATAGAGTTCTAATCCAAAGTCCTCATTCAAGAGAGGGGGAAATTGACACCAAAAGAGAAAAAATGGTTACTTAAAATCACAGAGTATGTTGCAGAGCCAGTTCTAGGTCCCTGTCTTTCACACTCCCATTTGGAATCCTTTCCATTACAACAGACTGGCTTCCATGGCCTTCAGGAGATGTTAATTGTGTTTTAAGAGTTGTTATTGGTACACAGTAGACTTTTTTTGGGGGGAGACTGGATTTGGGATTTTGTCCTCAAGGGTAACTGAGTTAGAATTTCCCTCTGTTGGTAACCTTGTCTGCATATTGGAGTCCAAAAAAGTTGACTGAAAAGCACTTAGAATTAATGTAATTTCCCTATCTTTATACAGTCCATTATGATTAGTTGGTATGGATCTAGGTCTTCCTGATTTCAAGGCCAGCCCTCTATCCATTGTGCCATAGTATCTTTCTAGAGAACTATAGAAGACACTATGTAAAGAAGAGCTAATTGGTAGTGGTAGAGTGATGTGGAGAAAACACTGCCATAATTGAAGGTAAGGGCCCAGGGTTGGTTTCCTTCCTCAGCCACCTAATATCTGCATGAACATGAAGAAGTCACTTAATCTCACTGAACCTCAGTCTCCTCAGACATAAGCAGATGGTAATCACACTTCCACTACTAGTTCCAAGATTGTTATGAGGAAAGCACTTTGTAAACCTTAGGGCACTATATAAATGTAAGTAGCTGTTATATTATGTAATCTCAAATGTGTCCCATGATAGAGATAGAAAGGCTAGGGGTTGGCAACTGATTACATAGAGAGTACCCAAGAGAACATAGTGTCAAATATGCCTCTGAAATTTTAAGTCTAGTGACTGAGTAAATAGTAAGGACATTAACAGAAGAAGGAAGTCAGGAAGAAGAATATTTTATGTAAAACATAAGTTTTGTTTTAGTAATGTTGGGTTTTATGTACTAGTAAGATATTTAGGTAGGTTAGAGGTTTTAGATGGTGGTAATTTTGATATGTATCACTAAGGAAGTAGCAATTTTCATTTCCTGCTATGTACCAGTACTGTGATATTGTACAGCATTAAGACAAGTGTAATGTTTGGAACTAGGAATATCCAGTGTTGTTTGCCCTATAAAAAATGTCATTTCTATCTGTTCAAGGTCTTTCAAATTCATTCCTTTATCTCTACTCACATTGTAAGGACTCTAATTTAGGCATTGTCCTAATCTATTACAACCACCTTGTAACTGACCTTCCTTCCTTGGGTCTGTAACTACTTCAATCCTTCCTCCTCACAGATGCTTAGGTCTAACCTATTTTTTTTTGAGTGATGGTCTGTCTATTTTGCTTTTCTGCTCAATAAACTGCAGTGATTCTGTGTTACCTCTAAGATCAAATATAAAGTCCTTTGTCATTAAAGCTTTTCAAAACTGAATCCCAAATAATCAACCTAATTTTCTGGTTAAATATGCATTACTCTTCTCTTGTACCAGTTAAACCAATCTTTTTGTAGTTTCTCACACATAATGTCCCATCTTTGTGTGTGTCTCACACTCCTGGATGGCATTCCACCCCAACACCTTCATCTCTTAGAGTCTGTAGTTTCATTTAATGTTCATCTAAACTCTATATTTCCCAATCCAACAAGCAGCTAGTATGTTCTTAATAAAATTACCTCATTTCTGTTTTTTTTTTTTTTTTACAAATCAGTTTTCTAATGGCCAATATACAGTATATGCATGCTGTCTTTCAACTCAACTCCTAGTTCTTAACAGTCATGGGCTATTTTATTTTTGTCTTTACATTCTCACTTTGTATCACAATGTTTGATACATATTGAGTGCTAAATGAAGAATATAAATATTAATATTATTTAATTTTGTTGATTAGCACTAATGTAAGTAACATCAGATAGATTCACATTAACATTAGGTGTTAATAAAGGAAATAAAATACATTACTTATCCTGGTTAGATAAAATCTACAGTGTTATATGTAATTCTGGACACCATGTTTTAGGAATGGCTTTCTGAAAGCTGGAAGACATCAAGAGAAAGATGACCAGAAGGTGAAAGTCTTCACTATAATATAATCATAGATTACAACCTCCCTCATTGCAACAACTCCCTCACTTTACGAGTGAGGAAACTAGGTTTCATAGAATCTAAGAGAATTGCCCAAGGTCAAACCCATAGTTAAGTGGCAGCATCAGGATTAGAACTCTGCTACACTGCCTCCAAATTCATCTTTCTTTCATGTCACACCATGATCACACATGATCAAAGGCAGGATTTAAAATCTGGTTCTCTGACTTTGGAGTCACTGCTCTTTCAACTATGCTTCTACATATTCTCATATGGAAGAGAGTTTAAATTCATTTCACTCAGATTAAGAAAGCATGTTTAGCGCCTATGAATTGAAGTTCCTTTGTAGAAATGAAAATTGTCCTGTGAAATAGGGTTACCCCAAAGTAGGATGAGCTACCTTGGGAGCTGCTCGTTTCTCCCTCACTGGCCATCGTCAAGCAAAGATCACTTGATCACTTGCCAAGTATATTGTAAGGAAATTCTTGTTTGGGTATGGATCATAGTGGAAGGACTCTGGCTCTGCTTAGAGATTCTGTGATTCTATTAACTGACTAATAGAAATTTGAAGATAAAATACTAAAGAGAGGGGTAGGAAGGGTACGTCACTTTGAGAGTCATATACCTAGAGGAGTAAGTTAACACTATGAGAGTGGGCATAATTGCTTAGAGAAGAGATTCTGAGAAAGAAATTTTGGGAAATCCCCATACCAAAGAGATGAGTTGTGACTTGTTTTTGTATTTGATACCATACAGATTTATGCCACAGGAGGCATTCTGCTTGGGAATGAGGTATAAATTATAGATGTACCTTTAAGTGACTCAAACTAAAAAGGATTTACTTATAAAAAAGTGACAAATCAAGTCCCTTGCCACTGACTAGTTGATAAAGAAGCAAGATAATCTTCATGAAGTCAAACAGCAATTGTAAAGATGCCCTTACATCTCATTTTGATGTTTATTACCTTGCATGTGATATTATTACCCCAGAAAATGGAAAGCTCAGTTAAAAATAATCACTGGGTTTACGGTTTGGGGGAAATTTAAGGCTTTCAGATTTTGTAGTCTCATTTTTGGATTTATAACATGAGTCATGGAGATTTTAAAAAATTAACATTCATTCTCCCTGAGTCTTGTTCATCAAGAATCCCATAGGACTTGCATGTAAAGGTCTTAAATAGGTCAAGGTGTTTTATGGGTAGGATAGAAAGGTTGGTGGGAGAGGACACTAGGGAATACAAAGATGGATAAATCTAAGCACCTGTCAGGAAGGAACTTCACTACCTTACTTTGTGATCTTAGTGAAGGCTCTTCCTAAGGCCTTATTTCCTCATTTGCATAAATGAGTGGGTTGGACTAGATGAGCACTTAGGATGAAAGAGACTAGAAACTTGTTTAATGACAAACTGAAGGAACTGCAGATGTTTGCATCTGCAAAAGCAAATAAGTGAAAAAAGCCTGTAGAAAGAATGAATAAAAATATTTATTAATTGTGCAAAGCACTATGCTAAGGGTGACAATCGAAATAGAAAAGTAAGGCAGTCTCTACTCTTAAGTAAATCACATTCTAATAGAGAAAGGCAACACATTTGGGAGGCTTCAGCTGCAGGTTAAAAGGAAATGTCCAGGGGTCCTTCACAGTGTGTCTTCTTTAGAGTTATTGCCAGCAATAAATCATGTTTGTTTATGATATTTAACCATTTGATGGTCCCAAGTACTTTAGAATTAAAAAAATTTTTTATATGGGTCTTCAATATCTGTGGTTGCTGAGGAGACTGCAAATATGGCATCCAGGGAAACATGTGTTAGGTCTCATCTCCATACAATATTTTTCCCCAGATGATAGTGACAGAGACAAGCTGGAGGTATATTCAGGGGTCTGGGAGAAGAGAGAGAGAGAGAGAAAGAGAGTGAGAGAGAGAGAGAGAGAGAGAGAGAGAGATTGAGAGAGAAACTCATGTTGCTGGGTTCTTGTGTGAAGAATCCTGGACTGTTTGTGCTAGAGTTTGGGGATAAATGCTGGTAGTGATCTGACTTGCCTGGCATATGCTTTCTACTATTCCTCCCTCAGGATGACTTTTTACTTAGGGCAGACTAGTTTTCCAAATGCAGCAGTGGCTAATTTGTTGTCAGTTGGTGTTGGTGGTGGAAAAGATAAGGAGTGAATGATTTTTCTCTGGGGATGTCATAGAAAGGATTGCTGCCTCAAGTAGCATCATGTTCTTTCCAATTCTGAGATTCTATGATCTATCAGTCTCTAAATTTTAGAAGCAATATAAAATGTTCATTAGTCTACAAGGCTCATAATTCATGAGAAAAAGAAGAAATGTTATTCAAAATTCTACCTAAATATGTCAATGGCAGCATCAGAAAAACTGATTCTAATCTGAAAATGGGTATCAGGTTATATTACCTATGTTATATCCATAATGACAGTTAAACCACTTTAATTAATGGGACATATGTATTATGTAAGCTGACATGGCCACACTTTGACTGACCTTAAGATGTTGAGAGAAATTCCTTTGAAATTAATTGTCAGTTTCATAGACTTTGGCAGCAGTAGGAGGCATATCTAGGCTATTGAAGTTTAGTGGGAGTGAAAGCATTCACCATGATTAGGGATTGCTTTCTGAATAGAGTAGGTGCCATTAACGGCATAGAGAGGGCTGATGGAGGGAATGGCACAAGCTTTTGTAGTCTATCGTTCAGATAAGTTGGACTCATATTATTTCTACATTTGTACACTATTTGTGCAAGATAATATTCTGGCTTTGCAGAAGGTGGAAACCAATTTTGCTTGCTGTATAATTCACAGTGATGGGTTTTGTAATCACACTGCAAAATGAGCCTAGCTGTTCTATTATCCAATGCTGATACCGGCTGTAGGGCTGTGCATCCCGCTAAAAATCGTGTTGGAGGATTCTCAATGAGAAATTATCAAAGCACTGACAATTGCCTTTTTATAGAATGGCAATGAAGACATCTTCAGAAATGTCTCATAAAAAGCAAGTTAAGTACTGCCTCTCCCACGGAAGACATGTAAATAACGTCATTAAGCTCCAAACACACCCCAGCCCTCCTCACTTACTAAAATGAACCATGGACCATTCTTTAGCACTTTCTGAGGGAAAAGCAGCACAGAAGATGGATATAGTTCTCTCTTAAGCAGCTAACACAGTTGTCCCAACAGAGTGACATACTTTATGCCTACCGTCGTAGAGAGCTAGAGATATTTCTAAATGTAATACATTGATAATATACATACATATGCATTATGTTTTGTTGATATCTTTAGAGAGGAAGTCATTAGATTCACTCTATATTTGCAGATTGGATTCAAGTATTATCTCTGACACACTGGCTATGTGCCCCTCAGCAATATTTATATTATTAGTGTCCTAGGTGAATAATACTTTAAGAAAATTTTATAATCAATGCTGATGCATATTGACAAATCCTTATACTTATGAGAAATTGCAAGATAAGACAAAACATGGTGTATAGGACAAAGGCCCAAAACATAGGAGACTGGTTTCATCTATTTTCTTGGACAGCAATTGGTCATTATAATTAATCGTAGTTTAGTTACTCCTACTGGTCATTTTCATTTACATTTTAGGGTTTGTGGTATATGTTGCTCTCTGGACTCTGCTTTCTTTGTTATATATGTTTATGCATATTTTCCCACAGTTCTCTGAATTTTTCATATTTGTCTTTTCTTTCTTTTTCTTTGTTAACTTTTATTTATTTTAGTTTACATCCTTCATTTCCATGAGATTTTGAGTTACAAAGTTTCTCCCCATCTTTCCCTCACCCACCACCCCAAAACAGCCATCCCACTGCATAACCCCTCCCCCAATCTATTCTCCCCTATGTCCTCCCCCATCACCCCTCTGACCCTCCGGTAGGGCAGGATGGATCTCCCTACCACAGTGCCTGTGTATCTTAAGTCCCAGTTGGATGTAGTTAATATTATTAATAATAATAATTGTATATATATATATATATGTACATATATATTTTTAACATTTGATTATAGAACTTTAAATTCTAGATTCTTTCCCTTCCTCCCTCATCACCCACCCCCACTGGAAGGACAAGCAATTAAATACAGGCTGTACATGTATAATTATGCAGAACCTCTCCACAGTGGGCATCCTGTGAGAGACTGTTTATAAGTCCCTCCTTCCTATCTTGCCCCTGCCCATTCTATTCTCTATCCTGTCCCTGTCCCTGTCCCCTTACAGACGTGTGTACTTCCATCAACCCTCCCATCCTGCCCTCCCCTCCATCATCCCACTTGTCATCTCCATCCCCCCCTATTCTCCTGTGTGGCAATATACCCAGTTTAGAGCTTATGTCATTCCTTCCCTAAGCCAAGTTCAATGAGAGTAAGGTTGACTCTTT
>CM053581.1:58171354-58189400 GCA_028627135.1 Pseudochirops cupreus | reverse complement strand
TCAAAATCCTTCTTAAGCTGATCTCTAGCTTTTAGGCAATCTTCATGTGTCTTGGAAGCTTTTGGTGCGGGTGTTCTGACTGTTTTATCTTCCTCCTGTTCCTTGCTTTGAGCCTTCTTTTCCCCAAAGAAGAAATCTAGAGTTTGGTTGCTGTTCTTACTTTGCTTCTTTTGCCTGTTGATGATTGGCCAGTCAATGACTTTTTAGCTCTGTGAAACTCTGCTTCCAGAGGGGAAAGCTCTGTCCCAAATCTCTGGGGTTTTCCCAGCTGCCGGCACTTTTAGGAGGCTACTGCAGCCCCAACCAGCTTTGGCTCACTGAAAATTCACCCTAGAACCACCACCCAAGACCACTATCCAGATCCAGGCTGCTCAGTTCAAGAGCCCTTGGCCTCTGAACGATCGCTTGGCCCCACTGCAGTCTGCAGGCTGGGAGCTTGGAAGCAGCAACATGGTGGTGGCTGCAGGGCCTCCGCTTCTGCTGCTTCTTTGCCCTGGAGGTAGTTTGGCCAGACCCTCTCTTCTCCCCCAGTTTTAGCCGAGTTCCACTGACCTTTCACTTAGTCCTTTTTTTCTTATGGCTTGATAATTCTGGAAGCTGCCACAGCTGCTGCAGATCCGCTCTCCTGAAACTCCAGCTGCAGCTTGGCTAAGCTTGTCAGGCCACCCCAAGGGCCAAGCTGTCATTTCAGGCTGGGCTGGTTTTGGCTCCCAGCACTGAGATGGTCCCTCCTCACTGAGCTACCTTCAGCAGAAAGTATATTTGTGTGCATTTTAGAGCTCTAGAATTTGTTTAGAGTCATATTTTATGGGTATTTTGAGGTGGCTGTGTGGGAGCTACCAAACCTTGCTGCTCCTATGCCGCCATCTTGGCTCCACCCCAATATTTGACTTTTCTTACAGTTAACACATCTCTACGGTTACTACCATTTATGACACTTTGTTCAGTCCTCTCCCAATGAAGAGTTCCCACTTTGTTTATGGTTTCTGACTACCATAAAAAGGGCTTTGTGAATACTGGCACAAAGGCTTTTGAATTTTCTTTGCATGGTTTTCTGGATTAGTATGTAACACTTCCTAGAGCCTGGCAAAGTATTGTCAATCTGGTAAACCTTCAATGTAAACAATAACCTTGGCAATCATCATAGCAGAGCATATGTGATCACCCAAAATAGAGCTTAGAGCACAGAAAAATTAGAACTGTATGGGAAGCCTCTGAAGAGGAAATATTAGACTTGGAATGATACATAGGCATCATGTAGTCCAACTCACTCACTTTACATCTGATGGAAATAAGACTCTTACATGGGAAATTAATTGTCCCAGGATATGGCTTATGCTATGGAAAGCTAGGTGGTGCAGTAGATGAAATGTAGAGCTTAGAGACAAGAAGACTCCTCTTCCTAAGTTCAAATTTGGCTTCATGGTGCTCAGGGAAGACTATGACCTGTCAAACCCTTTTCAGTGCTGCTTTACACTTTTGGTGCCCACTTGATCCACCCGGCAAGTGATCAATCAGCAGGTACAGGTATACTGGGAGCTGTAGTGGCAACCATGACCGTAGGTGGCCCAGGCCATAGAGCCATCTTCCCATTGGAAGCAGCAGTAGGATTCTTGTTGTTCCCTAGGAATCTGAGTGGTCTTTTAAGGATCACACTGCTCACCTCCTGGTATGAGGAAGGGTCTAGAAAAGGAGATTTAAGAAATATCTGCTTCCCCAACCCTGGACCAATTACAGCAGCAGGTGAGGATCCACCCTGTGTTTGAAACACACACACACACACACACACACACACACACACAGAGTACAACAAAAACTTTTACAAAGATGATCTCATTCACCATTGATATATGGAATGTGCACATACTTATAGAGAACACAAAATCCAATAGACTTGAAAGATGAATAGCTTTTGTTGTGAGAAATCAGTAGGTATTGCATCCAAATAACAGCCCTGAGCAAAACAAGGATGGCAAATGAAGTTATTGAAAGTGGAGCTGGATACATAGTCTTCTGGAGTAGCCAAACTGAAGGGAAGAACCATGAAACAGGTGAAGGCTTTGCAGTCAAAACCAATCTAGTGAATAAGTTTGTATGCTTACCAAAAGGAGTGAATTACAGGCTCGTGACAATGCAATTGTCACTTGCGAGAAAATACCATACCATCATCATTTATGCTTATCATCACACCATGATGAACCCTGATGAAGACGAAGAAAAATTTTATGAAGACCTGGTAATCCTTGTTAGAAATGTGCCAAAAAGAGAAAATACTTATAATTCTGGGTGACTTTAATGCTAGAGTAGGCTCAGACTACCATATATAACAGAGAGTCCTTGGGAGGAAGGGAGTTGGAAGCAGCACAACAATGGTCACTTACTACTGAAGACTTGTACACAACATTACCTTCTCATCACCAACACTGTCTTCAATTTACCTAAACACAATAAAACTTTATGGATGCATCCTTGCAGCAAACATTGGCATTTAATTGACCATGTGATTGTAAGGAGAAGAGATAGATAGAATGTGAAAGTGGTGAAGGCAACAAGTGGTATGGAGTGCTGGACTGATCATAGACATATCCTCTTCAAGCTAAATATTCTCATGCCAAAAAGCAGTGGCCCCATGGCAAAATAACTGAAGAATTAATGTAAACAGATCAGGTACAGTTTGTTGCTAACTTGGAGGGGAAGTTGAGCAGACACACAGTTGGCAACAGTGGAGCAGAAGAGGAATGGGCAGCTTTCAGAGATATGGTGCATAGCACTGAATGTGATCATCTGTGTCAGAATACCTGCAAACTTCAAGACTGGTTTGACAAAATGATGGTGCAATTCAGAAGCTGCTAAATAAGAACTCCACAGGGTTTAACAGCAGGATAGTTCATCCATATCTAAGAAGGTAGCATTTAATTCCATCAAAAAACAAGTGAAGCTTATAGAGATGTAGAATTCTTGGCTCAGGAAGAAGGGAGATGGAATTCAGTTTTATGCTGAAAGTAACAACTCAAAGTGCTTTTATGATGCCTTGAAGGCTATTTGTGGGCCAAAGACCTATGATGCATTTAAACTATTCAGTGCTGATGGAGCCACATTGATCAGTGATAAGGACATGATCCTTGAGAGATGGGACTGAATACTTCCATAAATGTTCTCAACAGACTGTCCTCAATCAGTGCTAAAGCCATTGACCATTTACCTCAGGTTGAAGTTGATCCTTCCCTAGCTGAAGTTCCAACTGAAGAAGAGGTTTTGAATGTCATTAGACTCCTTTTGAGTTACAAAACACCTGGTGCTGATTCTATTCCAGATGAAATTTACAAGGTAGGTAGTCCATTGCTCATACAAAACCTGACCAAAATTTTCTGAATTATAATAAGAGGAGGTTATCTCCAGAAGTTCAAGGATGCCTCCATTGTCCATGCCTATAAAGGTAAAGGAAATAGATTGTCCTGTGACAGTCACAGTAGAGGTGTTTTTCTCTTGGTTTTTGCTGGCAAGAGTCTTTTCAGAGTCTTCCTTAATAGGCTGATCCTTCACCTGGAAGTTGGTCATCTACTGAGAGCTAGTGTGGCTTCATAAAGGGTCAAAGAACAATCAATGTGGCATTTGCTGCTTAACAACTCCAGGAAAATCACCAGGAGTGGAACAGAGATCTATACACAACATTTGTAAATTTGACCAAGGCTTTTGATACTGTAAGTCAGTAGGGGTTATGGAAAATTATGGCAAAATTTGGTTACCCAGAGAAGTTGATCAGTATTGTATGTCAATTTCAAAATCAAATACTTGCCTAGATTCTGGATAATGGACAATGCTCTTTCAAATTTTCCCGGTAAACAATGGAGTGAAACAAGGCTATGTGCTTTTTCCCATACTTTTTAGCATGATGTTTTCAGCCATGTTGTCAAATGCCTTCAATGAGGATGAACGCAGCATCAAGGTCAGCTATTGCACTGATGGGAAATTCTTCAACTTGAAAAGGGTATAAGCCAAGAAATGTTTTTTTTTTCAGATGCTAGTGAACTCATTGCAGCCTATGAAGCTGAGCTGCAACAAAATATGGATTGGTTCTCTGCTGCTTGTGCTAATTTTGGCCCAACAATACCAAGAAAACACAGGTGCTCCACCAGGCAGTACCCTACTATCCCTATGTAGAACCATGTGGTGAAGCAAATGGAGTATTTTTGCATACTGTGGATAAGTTAACTTGCCTTGACAGTGTACTTTTCAGGGATGTACATATTAATAATGAGGCTGACACATGCATTGTCAGAGCTAGCTGAGTTTTTGGAAGCTCCAAAGAAAAGTGTGGGAGAGAAGAGGTATTTGACTGACTACCAAACTGAAGTTCTACAGATCCATTATATTGACCTCATTGTTGTACACCTGTGAAATCTGAACAATATACCAGCGTCATGCCATGAAACTGAATCACTTCCATTTTAATTGTCTTAGGAAGTTTCTGAAGCTCACCTTGAAGGATAAGATACCAGACACTGAGGTCCTTTCTAGAACTAAACTGTCAAGCATTCAAACTCTAGTGCAGAGAGCACAATTTCAATGGACTGGCCACGTTGTTCAAATGCCAAATATATTCTTGTCAAAAAGAATATTTTATGGACAATTCACACAGGGCACGTGTTCCCATAGTTGGCAGAAAGAAGTGATGCAAGGACACTCTCAAGATCTCTCTTAAGAACTTTGGAATTGATTCTGTGACATGGGAGACAATGGTGCAGCATGGCATGCCCTCATCAGAGAATATGGTGTGCCTTATAAGCAAAGCAGAATTGAAATGGCTCAAAAGAAACATGAGATGCTCAAATTTAAAGAATTTACCCCAAATGTTCACATGGACTATTTGTGCCCAACCTGTGGTTGAGCATTCTGAGCTCATATTGGTCTGATCAACCACAGCGGGACATAATATGACTTGACTCTAACATAGTGATGTCATTTTGGTCCTCTTTGAAAATGAAGGATGATAACAACCAAAGGTGTATGACCCTAGGCAAGTCATTCAACCTTGTTTGGCTCAGTTTTCCTATCTGTAAAATGATCTGGAAAAGGAAATGGCAAATCATTCCAGCATCTTTGCTAAGAAAATCCAAAATAAGCAAGAAGAGTCAGACACAACTGAAACAACTGGACAGCAATAATAACAATAATTAGTCTACACTAAATATATGTAGTAAAGTGACAGAACCAGGATTTGAACACAGGTCTTTCAACCTCAAGTCCAGAACTCTTTCACCCAATGATCCTCCACATGACCTAAGTTAGTGTAAATCAAGCATTCCAAAAGTTGATGAGAAGGTCTGTATGAAGATGTTCAATTCAGTAATGGTAAGAGGAGGGATATGACAATAATTTCTGAGGTAATCTGCTATTAATTTGACATGATCACCACATGAGAATCTGTTGTGATTCTCTAGAGCATTGAATGAGTAGTTTCAAAATGAAGATTTTGCAGCCAGTCTGCCACCAAATAGTTATGTGACTTTAGGCAAACTATTCTTCAGTTCTAGGCTGCAGTTTTATAAAATACAAAAAAAGTTGGAGGCTATGGAATGATCTATTCTATGATCCAGTCTATTTCTAACATTCTATTGAAGGTGAAGTAACTTGCAGTTATAACATTAACTATAACAACAACAGTGTCAGCAATGATAATCTCCCTTGCTAGTAGGTGGTAGCCCAGGTTATATCCTTTATCTTGTAACAAATTTGCTAGATGATGTTCTGATTGAGTTCTTTGACTTTTTGTTTAATATGATTTGTTGTTGTTGCTGGAGCAATAAGATATTAGACAAGATGTAGTCATTAAAGATCATTTGGTCCAACTCCTTCATGCAAAATGAGTTCAAGAAGTGAGATGACTTGCCCAGCGTAACACAACAAATTCCTGGAATTGACTGAATTTAGATCTTTTGATTTAATAACTAATATGTAATATTAGAACTAAAAGAGTTTTAGCAATATCAGTCTAGACTTCTGCCTTAATATATTATGCTGCTTTCTCCCTTTTCAGTCTTATAGTATTTTCCACAAATGTGCTGGATTCTGAAACAGAGGAGTTTTAATTGATAACAGTAATGATAACAATAATATTTATACGTCCTTACTTTCTGCCTGGCATTGTGCTAAGTGCTTTGTAATTACTCTCTCATTTGACCATCACAAAATCCTAAGATATAGGTGCTATTATGATCCCCCTTTTACAAATAGGTAAACTGAGGAAAACAGAGGTGAAATGACTCAGCCAGAGTCACACAGTCTAGTAAATGAAGCTTGATTTGAACTCCAATCTTCTTAACTCCAGGTCTAATACTCTTCACTGCACCACTTAGTTGCTTCCCTCATTAAATCTTGTCTCACTTATATAACCTTAGACAAGTCATGTAACCTTCTGAGGCTTCAATTTCCCCACCTGTAAAATAAGTATTTTGTATAGATTACATTTGATTCAAATCAATAACTTATAACTCTCTGATTCTATGCATACTATTGGCTTAGGGTTAAAATATTCTTATTCCCATTTTACAAATAAGGAAACTACAGATAAATCATTGTCAGAAAAAGAGCTCATGTACAAACCTTTGAAGTGTTCCCCAACACTTTCCCCAAATATAACACATTGCCAATAAAGCATTAAGTGAAAAAGAACTTTGTCTAGTTTTCCGTATTTCCTTCCATACCCTTAGTGAACCTCTAGTCACATTGTAAAGCAATTGCAGATGGTAGGATGTAACTGCTAAGAAGAGACTCAGTTCCAAGCCAAGACCTTCACTCAGTAGTTGGGACAGTTTTATTCAAACTTTACAGAAGAGATTAGAGAGCAAAATGATGAAGATGTCAATAGGGCAGCATCAAATATAGCCTTGTACTGAAAGGGCATTCCCCTGCTGGCTGGAAGGAACTCCTACATAATATAAAGGAACTACCTGTACTTAATAACTGGTAATTACCCAGAATCCTTGGGTTTAGGGTTTGGCTATTGGACAACAACCAATTCAAAGTGCTAGATTAAATATTGCTGAATCACGGAAGCTTAATATTGGTTTTAGGGGCCATCTAGTATAACTGACATCTAAATAGGAATTCCTGTAAATTATAAATAATTGGTCATCACACATCTGCCTGATGAACTTCAGTGAAAGGAAATGCACTACAGCCTAGACAAGCCTTTCCACTTTTAGAGCCTTTCTGCTTTCATTTTGAAGATTTTTCTCCCTTATATCAAGGTGAAATAGACCACCCTGTAACTTCACAGAAATACAGTATCTAAGAGTTTGAAGGCACTTCAAAGGCTGTCTAGTCCTGTGCCTGAACAAGAATTTCCTTTTTTAAAAAAAATCTCTGATAGGTGGTTTTCCTTCCTCTGCTTAAGACCTCCAGTGATGGGGAACTCATTACTTCACCAGGGGGCCCATTACATTTTTGGGGCAGAATCATTGTTAAGACATTTTTCCTTGGATGGAATCAAAATCTGCCTCTCTCCAATTACCACTCATTTCTCCTAGGTTTCCCTTCTGGAGTGAATCAAAGTAAAGCTGATTTTTCTCTCCATACAAATTGTCCTTCAAAAATAGTTATCATGTTCTTCCTAGTTATTTTTTTTCTCCAGGTTAAATGTAACATCGGGGGTGGGGGGGGAAAACCTTACTGACTTCAACTTTTGGTCCCCCAGACAATACTAGTAAAGGTTGAAGTTACTTCATGGGCCCACATCCAAGGAAACTTTATGCATTGAACTTGCATCAGTGAGCTTACTTTTTTTTTTAATAGAGTGTACAATTACTTTTAAGGAATGAAATCTAACAATATAGTAATAAAAGTATCAGTAAAATAATTCTCCTCATAAACATGAAGGATGCCTTCCTCAAATTCACACACTATTCATGAGAAGATTAGATATATATAAAAAAATAATTATGGGGAGATAGACATATGGATAATATTTTGGACGGGGGTCATTTGTGGATAGACACACAGTTAAAGAAGATATGAGGTCAAGAGTCGTGATTGGAGAAGAAAATCACAACTCTGAAGTTCCATGGACATGAAAGTGTTTGGTGATGTCCTGGTGCTACTCTTACAAATCTCATGTGACATGGTTTTCCTGGTGCAAAAGCTTTGCCATATGTTAATCCTTTTATAGTTTGTTGGTCTCATGTGTCTATTGCTTCTCAATATTACACTCAATACTGGACTCACGGATCTGCTGGTCCCTGTCAGGTGTGGCTTCAGTAATTACCGAATTTTGTTACTTCTCTCTAAATGAAGTTTCTGGCTTCAACTCAAGCCATAAACAGATATACAAATTCTTCTACACAAAAGAGTGGCCTCTCCCAACATTCTTTTACCTCAAGGGGCAGGGCTGAAGTTATAACCCTTTTAGAGAGTCAAAACCCTAATTCATCTAGCCATTAGCTTGGGGGTGGAGTGTAAGGAGGTTTCCTCCAGTAAACAAGACCTATCTGCTACTAGACCCTGTAATGAAGTAGAAAATCCCTGTGTAAAAGGTAATTCCTTGAGCCCTACTAGTTCTTTGGAAAATAGAATTATCCTAGCTAATTAGTGTTCTAATACTGTTCTATAATACTCTTCAAGTTTTTCACTTTTAGTTCCTTCACACTGATAGCAAGGTCTTTGTCACAAACCTTAATGTTGAGTAACTAACTGTACTCAGGCTCAAATTACAGGCTAACCTTTCAGCAGCAGCACCACCACCACCAACAATAATAAAACAAGTGTTCTCTTGGTCACAGCACCTGACAATTTTCCAAAGTCAATATTTTGTTTGGCCTCCCAAGCAAATGAATGAGAACAGAAAAGGCATGAATTAATAGGAAAGTCTGGGGCCAAGGTAAGGGTGACAAAGAATATCATTAATTTCATTCTGCTTAGCAATGCTCCTGATTTCATTATTTATATGAGATCACCAAGGAGTCACCATATAATCGCTTCCTTTTAGGATTTTTGCATGGCATAGTTTCTATTTCCCCTTTCTATCCTATTAATATCTCTTTGGTTATATTCTAGCTCATTAAAGTTCCTCCAAGAATGTGGTGAAAATGCAATGAACAAAGCCAATAAAAGAACATCTATTACACTGAAAGTGGTGTTCTTAGTTTCTTCTAACCAGGGTAGATAATAACAGGTCTCTCAACCCATTGCAACCTCATTCTAAATGCTATCCAATTACCGTAGCTTAAAATCAATGGAGGGTCTTGTACTCATATTACTCTTGTGCCAATTACATGTTAGAGTTGGAATGGACCTTAGAGATCATCTTTTTCAAATTTCACTCTTTATTGCTAAGGAAACTGAGTCACAGAGAGATTATATGACTTGTACTAGTCTCACAGTGAGTCAGAGCCTGATTATGAAATGGAACCATTCTCTCCTGACTCTCATAATTTTTAATAAGAATTTAAATATATTTCATATAATATGACCAGATTTAATAAAGATAAATTCAATGATATACACATAGGTTCAAAAATCAACTTTATAAGTACCAGATGAAAAACTGTACTCTGAAAAAAAAATGTATTTCCAAATTTTAGTAGATCTTTTGAAGGGTTGTGTGGAGAATCTTATGATGTGTGTGTGTGTGTAAGGAATTTGCTCAGTATGCCTACATATCACTTAAATTATACTGGGCATGTTAATTATGGCCTGAACTCAACAAGATGGCTACAATTCTGTATTTGTACAGGCTGGCCCAGATGCTTCCCAATTTACTCTTCCTAATCTGGTATTTAGAATCTCCCTTTCCTGGAAGGTTTAGCTCAGATGACACTTTCTTCTTAAATATTGCTTTCTAGATGAAAGTATTTTTTTTCCCTTCCTCAACCACTTTCAGTTAACTTCATTCGTTTCAACAGATTGTCCATGTCCTCGAAATCAAGACAAAACCCAAAATGTTACTTAATCAGAAGCAAGGACAGTGGCATTCATTCTTAACACTACTGTTCTATTGTAGTCTGTACATAATACGTTTTACTGACTTTTAACATGAGTGTGACTTATATTGTGCTTGCTAAGCCCCTTAGGTTTTCTTTGCATGATCTGTTATCTAGCCTAACTCGATGTCCGTATTATACTTGCATAATTTATTATTTTTAATCTTAAGTGAATAACTTTATATTTATCCTTATTAACATTTAGCTTGGTGGGTTTGGCTCTCCATTCTAACCTATCAAGATCTTTTTGGATCATGATTCTCACATCTAACACATTGGTTTTTTCTCCCAGCTTTGTGTCATCTGAAAATTTTATAAACATGCCAACTATGCCTTCCTCCAAATTGCCTCAGGCTAACTGCCTAGATTTCCATTCATCCCAATTCAGAGGAGTATTCCCATAGGCAAAATGAGTTACTGAGTTCTTTCAGGCCCAGGCTAACTTTGAGTAGGCTTCTAAAAAGAGACAGATTCCTCTGCGCTCAGTATTACATTACAGAAATATCCATATCCACCCTGTTATGTATATTACTTCATATGTGTATATGACTATACATATATACATTTGTGTATACAAGTATGGGCAACTAGGTGGCACAGTGGATAGAGCGATGGGCTTGGAGTCAGGAAGACCTGATTTCAAAACTGACCTCAGACATTTACTTATCATATGACCCTGTGCACGTCATTTAACCCTGTTTGCCTCAGTTTCCTCATCTGTAAAATGAGTTGGAGAAGGAAAAGCAAACCACTCCAGGATCTTTGCCTAGAAAATCCCAAATAGGGTCACAAAGAGGCAGATGTGACTGGAAAAGACTAAACAACAACATGTACAAGTACATGAAAACATGTAATTATGGGTCGTAGTATATATGTGTGTATGTAAAAGTATATACACATCATGAATATGCATGCATGTGCATATATGAATATGCAAATAACAACAATAATAACGAGATATCATTTACATAGCATCTATGACATGACAATACCCTGCCAAATTTTTACAAATATTATATCATTTAATTCTCCCAACAACCCTGTAAAGTAGGTGCTATTATTATCCCCATTTTACATTTCAGGAAACGGAAGCAAACAGTTTCCCATGATCACAAAACATGTAAGTGTCCAAAGCTAGATATGATCCCATTTTCCTCACTCCATGTTAAATTCTCTATCCATTAAGCCAACTTGCTGACTCTAGGATGGTATCTTTGATGTCAAGTTACTTTTACTTTTAAGTCAATGGGTATATGTGCACACAACACAGATATTTACATTCATGTTTATATGTGTGATGTTATATGTACACATGTATGTGTGAGTACATATATGTATTCATAAGTGTGTGAGTATTTGTAGGTTCATATATGTGTGTATACACACACTCACACACACACACACACACGCACACACATACACACACACATTAGTCCTTCAGACGACAAAGCTAGTTCACGTTTCCTGACCTTCCCAAGCATCTGCTAAGTTTCTGGCAACAAAGTATAGCTGTCCCCTGCTTCCTTTTGCATTGATCAGGTCTCTCAGGCCCTGCTGGGGAAGGAATTAAGGGATATTGGAATTCATTCCCACAATCAGCAGAGGTCCTGGATTCCCCCAAATGTTGCCTCATCTCCAGGTGAGGAAGCACATGTGCATCTTATCCTTTCAGCTCCACGTTATATAGACCCTAAAGCTATAATCAGGTTCATCTCATCTCTCTGACTCCCCCTACCTCTAACACAACAGCTATTCTCAGGGACACTGTATAATCAATATTATTGCTCTTTCTTACCAGTCCTAAAGAGTTGATTATGTTCAGGAACCTGGCTCTGCATTTATTTAAGCAAGTATTTATCAAGCTCTTCTTGTAAGCAGAGCATAGTACTAGAGCAGAAATGAAACTTAGTGGAAATAACATTCCTTCCTTATTACAGCTTACAGCCTAGTGGAATGGGGGGTTGGGTGAGAAGGACAGGAAGATCATGGACAATGCACAAAATCTACTGTTAACACGCATTTGAAAGGTGCAAAGCAATGCATTTTGTGAGATCTGAGAGGGATGATAATTGCTATTAAGCACCAAAGTAAAGAAAATGCTACTGTTATGAGTGATATATGAACTGTGGTTTTAGGAATGAGATAGGATTCTAAAGATATTGAGGGCACCTAGGTGGTACAACGGTTAGAGAGCCTGACCTGGAGTCAGGAAGGCCTGAGTTCAAAGCTGACTACAGATATTTACTAGCTTGGTGACCCTTGGCAAGTCACTTATCCCTATTTGCCTCAGTTTCCTCATATGCAAAATGAGCTGGTAAAGGAAATATATCTTTGTATTTTTGGCAAGAAAATCCTAAATGAGGCCATAAAGATTCAGATACACCTGAAATCACTGAACAACAACAAAGGGGAAAGGAGGATATTCTAGGCATGGGGAACCATGGGAAGAGAGGTATTAATAACACTGTCATAAACAAGTATTAATTAAGTGTCTACTATGTTCCAGGAACTGTTAAATGCTGGAGTTATCAAAAATAAAAGGCAGAAAAACTTCAAGCAACTCACATAACAATAGGTGAAGACAACATGCAAACAATTATGTTCGTACAAGATACATACAGTATGAATGGCAGAAAGACTCAAAGGCAGAAGACTATCAACTGGGGAGAGCAGAGAAGGCCTCTTGCAGGAGATAGGATTTGGAAGCAGTCATGAAGGAAGTTGTGGAAGCAGGAGGGAGAAGTGAAGAGGAAGAGAATTCCAGGGATGGCAGATGGTCAGTCCAGGGAAAAGGTATAGTCTCTATTCTCCTATGTATTTGGAAATGCTTATTTTATTTGGTATTTGTGAGGTACATAAATTCAAATCAGTTGTGATAAGGGCCAGTGATGCTAAATTTCAGTGTGAAAAATAATAATTTTGCCACAAAGGACCAATGCAAGTCATTAGAACAAGGTAATACTTTGCTTATAATAAACTAATGATCCCTAAAGTGAATTCTTTTTTTTATATATATTCCAAAATCAACCACCTGAAATATTGTACATGTGCAAAGGTTCACACCATCAGAATGTTCACTCTTCATTACAGAAATGAGTTCACCTTAGCTTTAATGAGAGCCCATTCCAAGTACAGGGGCCACAGCACTGTCACCTGGCAGTCCCTTCTGCTCAATAACGTCTATTCCTTCCTCAAGTACACTCTGATGTTTCCTGGGGTCTCTTTATCTATTCATTCTATGCTTCAGGATCCTTGATCTCAGTCACATGAAAATGCAGTGGAGCTGTTTGCCTTGGATTCTATTACAGCTCATTCTTCTTTCCTTAGCCCAATAATCATAGAACAGGAGGGGATAGAAGGAAGATAAAGGGCCTTTCTGAAACAGATACAGTCAAGACTTCTTTACATTCTATGCATCCCTTTTGTTTTTCTACATTTCCTCAATTAAGGACAAAAATGAATTATAAGGGAGGAAGAAATGCCCTAGCCATTTTCATATCTTGACATGGAACAGAATTTTTCAATGAAGTCCTCCCTCCCCCCCCCCTTCATATTTCTCTTATGAATTATCTGCTGCTGATGCGTGGAGAGCACAGCCTAGACTACTGCCAGGCAAGTTTTGGAACAATATCCAGAGTGATAGCAGCCTCATGGAATCAGAAAACCAGCCACCTGTCCCCTGCTTGATGATTTGAAGTGACCTCTGCTTGGAAGGCATCTCCTTCATTAGTTGAAAGTCCTTTCTTCACATTTAGAGATGTCAACTACAGAGAAGGAGGATAATAGTCACTAAATTGGGTTTTAGATTAGACCTTCTTCCTAATATCCTGGCACATCTGGTATCTTAAAGCTCCCTAATTTCCTCCAAAGAGAGTTTAATTCAATATCTCATCATTGTGGGCCCTTAGAAGAAAACAGATGAACAAAAAGAGGAATAAGACCTCTGACTTCACTTTAATCTAGGAGTATCTAAATAAGATTTCCCTACAGGAATCAATGCACTGAAAGTTTTCAAGAAGACTTCATTTGGGCATCATATGGAGACAGGTCTATTAGATATATGATCCAATAAAGAGTCTATGAACATTCCAGAGAGAACTATCTTGAACTCATTAGACAAGCTACTGTCTCTCTGAATTCTATACCCCAAGCAGCAGGGAAACCATTAAGTTATGTCAATGACAAAGAAGGACAATTACACAGTACTCAGAAATAGGACAATTAGAAGGTCAGGGAGTAACACATGATCAGACATTTCATGTCTTTGTAATCCAGCAGCCCCATAGAGCAGGTTGGTATCAGACTTCTTTGCCTAGAATTTTCAATACTGTTTTGCACACTTTGGTGGCCCCCATTTTGAAAATTACTAAACTTTTTTGTTGTTATAAATAAATATCAAATGTGACATCTCATAACTACCTTTTAAATGCTTTTTAATAATAGAATACATTCATAGTGACTTGAGATATAATTTAGTCTAACCTGAAATCATAAGTTTTTGTTGTTATTGAGTAATTTTAGATTTTCCATGAACCCATTTGGGGTTTTCTTGGCAAAGATGCTAGAAGGGTTCACCTTTTCCTTCCCCCACTTGTTTTTCTGATGAAAAACTGAGGCAAACAGAGTTGAGTCACTTGCCCAGGGCCACACAGCTAGCAAGTGTTGGAAGATAGATTTTAACTTAAATCTTCTTTACTCTATGGCCAGTGCTCTATCCATTGCACCACCTAGCTCCCCCCTAAACCATGAGGGCCAGCTCCTAATCTCTGGTAATGAATGGTTCTCTACCATCTTCTTCCCACCACATAAAGACCAAAAATGATATGAAACTCCTTAATTTCTAAGGTAATTCATCCTACTTTTGACAGCATATATATTTTTTTCTTTTTTTCTTGAATAAAAATTTAATTCTATAGTTTTAACTATATATAGTTCTGCTCTCTGGGAACAAGTAAAATAAATCTAAATATTCTCACACATGGCAGTCCTTAAAGCACCTAAAATCAATGATCATGTCTACAATAAATATCTCAGGCTTTAAATGACATGATTTGGAATCTTCTTACTCTATTGGCTGTTTTTGTGATCTGGTTTATTAATGTTGTTCCCAGAACTGAATAAAATATTCCCAATGGAATATCATCAGGACAAAGTAGAGTCAGACTATACCTTGTCTTTAACATTATACTAATGTGTGAAAATTCTACAATTTTGTTGCATAGGGAGCTCCCAGTTTGGAAAGATTTTCTACCAAAATATATTGCATCCTGTCTATGACTTAGTATTTAAGTCCTAGTGAGTTGCCTCATACATATTAGGGATCATATAAACCTAGACTAAGAACTAGACCAGAATTTGGAGATTGAGTTCAACCTCTGATTTTACAAATGAAGAGCTTGAGGATGAGAAAGGTTAAATGACTTGTCAAAGGTCATGTAGTAACAAGTATCTGGGGCAGAATTCAAATTAAGTTCTGACATACTCGAAGTTCAATGCTTTAGGTGTTGATTCCCCTAGTTAAGTGATTTCTCCAGATTATGAAGTAAGTAAATATCAGAGGGTAACCTTGCCTAGAACTTTCAGAATCCAAGTTTATTCTTCTATGTACTGTACTAAGGCAGCCTCTTGTGACAGTATGCATTTAGTAATGCCACATACATGGGAAGCTAAACAGCACAGTGGATAGAGTCCTGAGCCTTGAGTCAGGGAGACTGAGTTGAAATCTGGCCTTTAATATTATCCAGCTGGGTGACTCTGACCAAGTCACTTAACTAATTCTTCCTCAACTTTCTCATGTGTAAAATGAGCTGGAGAAGGAAATGGAAAAACACTCCAATATCTTTGGGGGAAAGAAAAAGCCCGAACAGTTGAACAATAAAAATCTCACATATGGGAAAGTTAACTTTTAGGGTTACCATGACATGTTACTGACTCATCTTGACTATTAAAGTCTGCTAAAACCATTTTTTCCACCCTCAGATAATAATAACATATTTATGTAGTGATTTAGGTTGAGTACAGCGCTTTTCTCAGATCGACCATAGAAAGTAAGTAGTACAAGCATTAACATCTCCATTTTATAGATGAGGAAACAAGCTCAAAGCCATTGACTTACCCAGGTCATTCCCATAGTAAATGTCAGATGCATAACTCTGATTTTCACAAAAAAAGAAACAAAACCCAGCTTATCTCCCTCTTCTCTTCCCAATTGATAGACATGTTCTGCTGATTTTTATCCTAAGTACATAATTTAATATTTGTCCCTAATATATTGAATCTCTATTAAATTCTGCCTCTATTTTAGTATGTTGAGATCTTTTGTAGATCTTTGCTTTGACATACAGCACCCGTGATATCTGTTAGCTATTCTGTCCAACTCTCATGTAACATATATTTGCTAATCAAAAGAGTTTGCATTTTTTTCTTTAAAATTTAAAAAGAGCCTCCTCAGAAAAATTCTGTGAAATGTGTTTTGCAAGTATCATCATCCCCATTTTATATGTGAGCAAATTGAGGCAAAGAGATATTAAACCACATATTCTCATACTTGTAGAATGGCTAAGATTTGAACTTTGATCTTCTTATTCCCATTCTGCTCCCCCCAAGGATGACCAGCCATCCAACTCATTGACAATAATATCCAAAAGAACCGGGCCAAATGCTGACTCTTTCGTTTTATTAAAGAGAAGAGTGATGTGTGATCACCTCTTTCACAATTTTCCAAGTCGACTATAGCAACATTGTTTCCAGTGAGGATGCATTGAAATCAGGATTATGTTTCCATTTTGGCACTTTGATTTTCTTTTCTGTCCCTGAACGTTTTTATTTTAGGCTGATGGCTTTGATTTATAATCTCTTTAAAGAAAGGGGGGATTTCAAAAGGAAGGATTAACTGCCTTATGTTTTGTCAAATGAATGGGCTTGGGCAAGAAATATATCAGGTTTTGCTGGTTCATTTGTCTGGGAAGAAAAGACTGAGAATTTCCAGCCCCTCTTTGCATTCATAATCCTTTCTGCTTTTCCCCCATTACCATTGATGTGATTGGGAGACTAGTGTTCAATTATTCATCCAACCCAACATCAGCCAGCTATTAAGGTTTTGTGTTTTGTAAGTGACAACCAACTTTAAAAAAGATTCCTTGGTTTAGTACTGCTTCTATTATAGAATATTATTTATTATCACAACATATTATTATGTTATATCTAATTATGGTTAAGACTTAAAAGTATATGTAGCACTTTTTTGTGATAGGTAAAGAAGAAATGGAAACAAAGTAGATGCTCAACAATTAGGGGGTGACTAAATAATTAGGGTACATGGTGTAATAGAATACTACTTGATGTAAGAAATAGCCAACATGATATTTGAAGAGAACCATTGAAAGATTGATGAAGTGATGCAAAGCAAAACAAACTGAGCCAAGAAAACAATGTACACACCGTGACTAACATGATGTAAATTGAAAAAATGAATAAAACAATTGAAAATAGAAGTTACAAAATTATGAAGAACAAATTTTCCTCCCCTTGCCCTAAAAAAAAGAGAAATGAGAAATACTAAGCAACATCACCACCACAGTCACACATACATTGCTTTACAGAGGTGCCAAGGTCCAGATTTGGGGACATTTTCACTCATATATGCACATGCATACATACATACATACACATACACACACATATACATAAATTTTTCCATTTTTGCTGATATGTTTCTTCTTCCTTTTAAATTTTTTTCTTAAAATATTTTGTTATAAATCATGACTATCTGAGAGTGGGGAAAGGCCATAGAAAGGGGGAAATTGAGGCATTTTAAATCAAAGTACATCAATGAAATTATATTAAAAATTTTAAATAGAAAAATGATGAAGTTTGCATTAAATCTCTGATATGGGCTTGATATATAGGGCAGACAGGGAACTAACACAAATATATAAGACTAAGGAATATTCTTCAATGAATAAGTAATCAAAGGATATGAACAGTTTTCAAAAGAAGTATTGCATTCTGTTAACAACCATATGAAACATTGCTTCAATAACTAATGCTAAGAGAAATGTACATCAAAA
>CM053581.1:58150887-58170854 GCA_028627135.1 Pseudochirops cupreus | reverse complement strand
ATTGTTCTCAAGGATCTCACAGTTTAATGGGGGAGTTCATTGGCAGGAGATTAGTTCTTCCATTGTTCTCATTTTAATATACAGAAATTATCAACTGCTAAGCTCTGCATTACCAAGTATGGGAGGATCTGAGGAGAAATCCTAAAAGTGGGCAAAGTGTTGCAGCTATCTTCATTGAATATATCATATTTGTAGCTTTGTGGACATTTAATCAAAGTACATTTTGGTCTACCTCCAAGAAAAGAATGTAAGAAGGTTTATTATGCCTTGGCATTGTCTGTAGGTTATCTGGAACAATAAAAGCCTTCTTTGGGGGACAGAGGAAGCTAGAAGAATGTTTTCATTGTGAAAACTAGTAAGAAAAGGACAGAGGAGATTCCTGGCCTAATCTTGGAAGATGCAAGAATGACAGAGGGAAGAGAGTAAAGAAGGACTTCTTTAAAAAGAGAAAACTGAAGCAGCTGATGACTTTCTGCTGAAGGATACTGAGGCATCATTTTGTCAATCTGATAACAGTAGAAAGGTCTCCTGTCTTCTAGGGGTATATCCCAGATACTAGAGAACCTCTAAAGTCTCAGTTAAATACGAAGTTTTAAGGCGATATGGAGGTTTAAGTGGTCAGGATCCTCATATGTCATCAGGCAGTTAATTTTTATCAGCAAGTGATGTGGAAGAGTGGATGAGGAGGAGGAAGAAAGGTAGAGATGGAAGAGACCTGTAAAACAACTCAGATTTATAAACTAACATAGAGTAAAGCTCATGTAAGGGCAGCACTGGGTTGGGGAATACAGAGACAATGGTTCATTTATTTGGGAAGACTTGTTCTCATGGGAGAGTGTGCTCCAAATTATCCTTCTGAGAGTTCAATCTTTAAGCAGCAAATTTGATGACTTCTTGGAGCTGGCCAATTTGCATGTCAAAGTTCAAGCCACACAAGGGATTTTTGAAGTATGCAGGTGCAAAAAGGAAAGACGCTGGTGGTTGGCAAGATATTATTTTTGGGCAAATGGCTGTATTAATCTTAAAAATATTACTGTCAGATTTTTCCATGCTTAGATTCTATAAACTCTAGCCTCCATTATGGGGAGACTATCATTATGGTCTTTTATAATAGTGATCTTGGGTTTTATTAAGGGAATAATACTCCTAGAAATGAAGGAGTGATAGTCTTTCTGCAGTTTGGCCTGATCAGACCACATTAAGAATGCCATGATCATCTCAGGTGCCGCAGATTAAGAAGGAATTTAATAAACTGAAGAGTGTCTAGAGGAGGTCAACTGAGATGATAAAGGGTCTTCAATCCATGACACACGAGAAACTGTTGAATGAATTGGGAATGTTTAGCTTGGAGAAGACTCAGAGGGCACACAACTGCTTCTTCTATTTTTACCAGAAGCTTAGGTAAATAAAATCACATTCAGGCAACAAATGTCAGCATCAAAAGATGACAGAGAAGGTGAATAGTTAGTTTGAAACTCATTAGCAGCTAAGGCACAACAGCAAGGGCAAACTGCATAGGACTGTTATCCTCATGCAAGGGATTGAGAAAAGAGATTGAAAGAGAACAGAAGTTGCTCTGAAATCAGCAATTTGGAAATTAACTGCTATTTCTGGTGTAAGCCAAAGGTAAGTCTTTCTAAAAATTTGTACAAAGTAGTTAGCCTCCAAGGATTCTTGGTTTCCAGTTCCTGAGCATTTATTCCCCACTGTAGAGTTTGTGATTACTTTTTCTAATTCAGGGCCAAGAGGAGAGTCCTTTCTGTTTACACGCAGTGGTTCTCAACCTGCGGGTCGCGACTCCTTTTGGGGTCAAACGACCCTTTCACAGGGGTCGCCTAAGACCATAGGAAAACACATATTTCTGATGGTCTTAGGAACCAAGACACTGCTCCTCTATCTGTCTCCAGACGGGTCCATCGACAAGCAAATATGCCCACATACAAGTATTAAAGGGCTGCGGCATTAGGAAGGTTGAGAACCATTGGCACAGGGTTGTAGATATTTCTGGAGAAGTAGCCTGCAGGTCTCTTTTTGGTCCTGAGTAGCAGAGATGAGCTGACAAATGAGGCTGGATTGGTTAGATCACAAAGCAAGTTGGGCTTTGATGAAGCCTGCATGCAAGTTGTTGGACAAGAAATTTATATCTGAGAGACTGTGAGGTTTCTCTTCTTGTGCTCAAGGAAATGATCCCAAGGGGGAAAGGAAACATTCTCTTGGCAATTTTTTACAGCATTGATTTTTCTCCTTTTATTTATTAAATTACTCTCTTTCTTGCATTTTTTTCTCCTTTGATGTAGCTTGAACTTTCTCCACTGTAAGTTACCCTTGAAGGGGGGGTGCTATTCACATAACATGGAATAGTACCTTCTTTTCTATAAATCATATGTGGAATCTTTGTAAGATCTTTTTTTTTTTTCCATTTTCCTTTCAATTTCAAGTATGATACCTTTAATAAACATGTTGCTTAGGGAAAAAAAAAATTAAACCATATAAAATGGCCATAGAACTAAGCAATTTATTTCAAGTGTATAATCAATAACAACCTTAAAGGTGTGCACTTATTGACAAAACATAAATATTGCATGGTTTCCCTTTCTGCAAAATCTCACCAAGTTCTGAGAAGCATATCGTGTGTATTGATGGATGCTGTTTTCTTTTAAACATTTTTTGCTTATATGAAATCGTCAAGTAAAAAAATATATATATAGATGGGGCAGACCATTTTGGGAGCATCTAGACATGGGGGAAACCCATTAGGCTGAGGATTTTTATTACTCACTTACCACTGTGTTGAGTAATTCAGCAGACTTTTTGAAAGCCAATAGCAACAAAATTGCAGTGGAGATCAATATATGAGCAGAAGAGCCAGCAAGAGAGTGAGAAGCATCATTAACCTTTAGAATCCATTTCTATAGCTCCCGCACAACGCCTGCCCTACTGCTATAGTGCTACTACAGAGCCCATTTTGAAGTGGCCGATTTTATCGTCTTTCAAATATGGATGCTACCCTGCCAAAATATCAATAAAGTCACTGTATATACTGCCCTAGGAAAATTGCAGATAGTGTACCTCCCCACTTTTGAATTTCCTTTGGCTCTAGAAAAGGTATCCGATTATTTTTATAGCCACATATGCAGCTCATATCTGTAGTTCCCATAGTATTCCCTAACAAGCTGTAACGAAATGTTATTTCTAGTGTATGTGGGGAGTGGATAGTGCCTCTATTAACATGTTTATAGGCCATATGATTTTTCTGCTGCATCCTTGGTAGAGGGGGTGAGTATTGAAGTAAATCAAAGTCCCATGACTACTCAATACCAGTGCTCTGTAACCTCTGATGTGGACACCTGAGAGAATGGGGAAGCTATGATAAGAGATTATAGGGGTGCGCTCTTACTGATTTGGCATGATTGACAAAGACTTATTGTCCCTGTGCCTGAGATCTCAGACATTTCATTATGTATACCTAAATGTATACAATTTTCCCCAGAAACCCAAAAAGGATGCAAATGTATCTACGCACAGACGCAGAGGAAATGATCCTCAGATAACTGAAGGACACAGAGCCACGCTCCTTTGCCACAAAGGATTCTCCCCAATTTTCTCACTCTCTCACCATCTGATACAGCACTATCCTGGTATTATATAAATGGGCAGCCCCCTTTCAAATATTGCTACTGGAGAGTGACCAAGATGTTTGGATTCCTCGTTAGAGCTGTTGGCACCAACGACTTCCTGCCCAACCCCACAGTTCAACTAGCATGTTAGAATTATAGTTTCATGAAAAATTTGAATCAATGATGTATGTGGTAGGTAATACAAGGGCTATTCATCTCATTTTATTCCATAAAAGGTACAAGTTCTAAGAGGATAAGCAGAGATTTTTAACCTAGGGTCCTTGAATTTAGTGTTTTACAAATATCTTAATCATTATTTCAACATAATTGTTTTCCTTTGTAATATGCTATGTTTTATTTAATGCATTTAAAAACTTATTGAGGAAAGTGCCATAGGCTTCGCCACTTACAAAGGTGTTCATAACACAAAAGAAGGTTAAGCTCGTCGATGATTTTACCGGTAACAATAATAAGAACAAAAATAATAAATTTAGCATTTATAGAGTGCTTTCAGGTTTACAAAATGCTTTCCATATATTATCTCACTGAATCCTCAACAATCTTGTGATATAAGTGCTATTAATTATCCTCCCCCCCATTTTAGAAACAAGGAAACCTAGACAGAAAGCAGTTAAGTGTCACATGTTAAGTATCATAAGTGCCTGAGGTTAGATTTAAACCAAGGTCTTCTAGATTCCAGGTTCAGTATTACATTTACTAAGTCACTTAGTTGCTTCTAATAAGTGTGAGAAGATTTTAAAATTAGAAATGATGACTCCAGGGTCTGGCAGCTAGGTGATATGTTAGTATACACAGTCTGGAGTCAGTGAGTCCAGAGTTAATATCTGGTCTCAGACACTTTCTAGATGAGTGACTTGGACCAGTTACTTAACCTCTGTCTGCCTCAATTATCTCATCTGTCAAATGGGGATAGTAATAGCAACTACCTCCCAGTGTTATTTTGAGAATAAAATTATACATTACTGCCTCACAGCTGCACTAACAAGATAATTGTTGAGGTAGGCATTGTGGGGGTATGAGCACCACACAGGAAAGGGCCTTGAAATGGTTTTCTATTACTGGCCAGGTTAGACTGAATGGTCACAACCATACCAATGAGCCAAGTAAAGTGTACTAGAAGAAGTGTTTAGAGACCTCCCAGAGTTTCTTTAGAGAGAGAATGCATGGGGTTTTGTAATTAGGTAGAAAGCAGTGGTGCCTGAGATCAATATGTCTGACACATAGAGATGTTTTCCTTCTCAGAGGGGAAGCAGTCTGGGGGTGGAGAGTTGACTTAGTAAGGATCATACTATATGAGTCAGTTTTATTAGCCAATCAAGTCAGGGTTTTACTTCAGAACGCTGGCTCTGGATGCATTTGCTTTTGATAAATAATTAACTTTCTTTAACTTTATGTATCATTTTGTACTTCTGTAGATTGATAGAAGTGTAGTATGGCAGGAAAGGCTCTGATTTGGAGTCAGAGAACATGGGCTCAGGTCCCAGTCACTTACTAACTGTGAGACCTGGGGCAAAACTCTTCACTTCAAAGGTCCTCAGTCTTCTCATTTGTAAATTAAAAAGACTAGTCCCAGAGATTGCTAAGGGCCCTTACCTGGTAATGGTGCCCCTTGTAAATAATAAAACTTCCTTACACATACTGTTGCCTTGTGCCTGAAGCAATATGGAAAGTTGGTAAAAATCCAGAAAGAATAAAAAATGTAATTGGAGTAGCAGGGACTTTCTAGGATAATGCTAGAGAAGGTGTTGGATATTGAGATTGTTGAGCCATTATTATTTTTTTTGGGGGGGGGGGCGTAAGTACTTGGTCAGCAAGGAATTATAAAAATAGGAATCTTTACAGTTCCTTGGGGCAAAGCAGAATTGATGATTCATTTTGTCTTGTTTTGCTTTGTTGTTTTTCCCCAGGGTAGACTTGGAATTCTGGGCTTTTCTTCACATAAAAAATTCATATACTTGAAAGAAAATAGAAACAGTGTGGAAAGATAGAATATAGTGGAAAGATATTTGGAGACAAACCATATGGTTTCAAGTCCACTCTCTAACTTTGTGGTTAAGTCACTACATCTCTCTATGCCTCAGTATTCTCATCTGCAAAATGGGAACATTGGATTAGATGACCCATCTATTATCCTAAGAACTCTGTTCCAGAATTCTCTATTCCAAGTTTCTTTCTTTTTTCTAGTATTCTGTGATTCTGTGAGTGACTGAATTTTGGGACACAGTGAAGTCTTACAACTATGAGAGTTCAACACTCCTTTCTCTTCAAGCTGAGACATGTTCTTTTTGACAGACCTCTCTAGGCTGAACCTGATATATGCAGGTTGTGGGAGTCGGAGAGACCTGGGCAGAGAGAAAAAGGGAAGAGCAATCAGGTTTCTTTCTTCCAGCCCAGAGGACAATTGCTCCCTGCCAGTCTACCTGCAGAACAATAGAGAGGAAGAGAATGAGGTCAGGACTTCGTCGTCATCTTCACTGTGCAAGTCTCCACTTGAATTGTCTGTGTTTTCTAGCTTTTAGTGGTTAAACCATTTTCAACACAATTTTAAAATAATTTTCTATTTTTGTTATCAATAAACTCAAGGTCCCTTAGTATAGACTGTTCTCTAAATGGGGACAGAGAGGGGAAATTCATACCATTCAAAGTTTCAAACTCTACTTCCATCCCAGTGGGATCATTCTGCTAACTAAGTTAGAGTTATTTCTCTGAAATGCAGAGCACCATATGAGAATTCTAGCAGGTGGCTTTAGACTTCAGGGTCTGTTGCTTGGAGTTCTTTCAGAATAATGGTGCCTTGTTACTCATGTCTCTTTCTGGGTTGCATATGCATTCCTGCCCACCATACTTCTCCACTAAAAGTGGGGAAGGGGATAGATTCCATTTTCCAATGGAACAGAACACTTCTTCTATGGATGGTCTTGAAACCAAGACTCTTTGCGGTCATGTAAATGTCTGGGCTGTGCACTAGATAGAAACACGGAGAACTATGATTTTATGTGTGTTGAGCCTAAACAGCCACTCATGAAACTTCTGTGTTCCTTTTACTAGATCCCTTGACATACAAAGAGGTGGTACAATTGAATGGCAAGGGATTTCAAATCACTAGACCTTTGTTTGAACACCAGTCATGAGCCTTACTATCACTGTATTTTTGACATAATCATTAACAACTTCTGACTCAATTTCCACATCAGATTTTGCACATAAGTGATATAGTGGATTAAGTGCTAGACAAGGAATCAGGAAATCCTAAATTCAAATCTAGCAGCAGACACATATTAGCTTTATGACCTGGACAACTCACTTGAGTTTTGTCTGCCTCAATCTCCTGTTTTAAATTGAATAGTAATAACAATATATTATGCATTACAATAATAACTAGCTTTTATATAGGGCTTTGAGGTTTGCAAGGGATTTATAAATATCAATTCACGTAATCCTCACAACAACCTTAGGTGGGAGGTATTGTTATTCTGTTATATAATAACATATGCATATAATATATGCATGCTATTATTATGATTATGTATAAAATTGGGATAATAATATTTGTAGTTCACATACCCATAGGTTTGTTTTGAGTGAAGTCCCATATGGGTACCTAGCTAGCACAGTGGATAGAATGCCAGGCCTGGAGTCAGGAAGATTTGTTTTCTTGAGTTCAAATTTGACATCAGACACTAGCTATGTGACCCTGGGGGAGTCACTTAACCCTGTTTGCCTCAGTTTTGTAATCTGTAAAATGAGCTGGAGATGCAAATGGCAAACCACTCCAGTATTTCTGAGCAAACACACGCGCGCGTGCACACACACACACACACACACACACACACACACAGACAATGGGACCATGAAGAATCAAATATGACTGAAAACAACTGAAAGAGAAGTGTTTTATATACTGTAATGCTTGATAGAAGTGCATTATTATTTCTGACTCCAAGGGCCATGTGAACAGTAATCAAATTAACTGGTTTATGCCATTCCTTTTTAGCTTATTCAAGAAGCACTACAGTAAACTGCAGAACTGGCTTCTCAGGCTTTGAGAACTTAGAGAATGGCCATAGGTGGCATGCTGGAGAAGAGGCAGTGTGGCATAATGGAAGGAGACACTCCCTTTCTCCGATCTGGGCATTTTCTCTGGCTCTCTCCCATACCTGGAACATTTTCCCTCCTCTGCTCTACTGATTTCCTTGGCTTCTTTTCTGCCCCAGATAAAATCCTCTCTTCTACAGGAAGTCTTTCCCAATCCCTCTGAAGTCTGGTGCCTTTAATCTGTTAATTATGTCCCATGTATCCTGCCTATAGCTTGCTTTGCATATATCTGTTGGCATGTTGTCTCCCTATTATATTGTAAGCTCTTTAAGACTTTGTATTCGCAGCACTTAAAACAATTCCTAGCACATAGTAGACACTTATTAATTGTTTATCTATTGATAGAAAGAGCAATAGACTGAGAGTCAGAAGACTCAAGTGTAGATCCTGGCTCTGCCAGTTTTTTGTTTTTTGTTTTTTTCTGTCTCTCACAAGAGACTTCACCTCTCAGGGCCTTGGTGACTTCATCCATAAAGGAGGTTAAGAGTCCTGTGAACCAAGTGAGTAATGAGATATCTGAAGGGTTAAACAGTTCTTTTGGTTTTCCTTTCCATGATACTGAATTCCAATTCTGATTCCAGCCCCTGGTAGCTTAGAGCTAAGAACCAGCACTGTGTGTGGTTACAATCTATCACACTTCTTTCCCAATAATATCTCCACTTTGCTCACAACACCCCAAGAGGACACCCACCACTTACTTACTGTGACAAAAATCCTAATGAAATCATCTGGTTTCTAGCTTCCCTGGGAAACATACACACACACACACACACACACACACACACACACACACACACACACATACAGTCTGACCATTTTAAATGACTTTTGCATGATTATGTTATCAGTTGTTCCAAAGGTTGATTCTATTTTGTAGGCATTCCTTTTTACATCTCAAAACTGTATGTACAAAATCAAAATAATGGTCTTATGATTTTCAAACAGGACCTGACTAACCCACAGTACATTAGCCCCAATAAACATAAAGAAACACAAAACCCAGTTATGTTGAAGTTTCCAGCTGCAAAGCTTCCAATTAAAATTTTCTCTCTTTCTTCATACAAGTAACATTTCCAGCA
Organism: Pseudochirops cupreus; assembly: GCA_028627135.1. NCBI lineage: Eukaryota > Metazoa > Chordata > Mammalia > Diprotodontia > Pseudocheiridae > Pseudochirops > Pseudochirops cupreus. Next base: position 58,162,042 of record CM053581.1, on the reverse strand, counting down.
TAGATAACAATTTCTATGGTGAAGGTTTTAATACCATTAATGATTTGATCTTTGGGCAGATATTATAAAAGAGAGTAAAAGAGAAACAGCTCTAGGTAGGTGGAAGGTTACACAGCAGGGAAATCGAGTGATCTGAAAGTATAAGAGTGCACTCCAGAGTTAAAGAAACAGGATAAAGGGTACTTATAAAGTCACACAGGCATAAATGACTACTGGTTTTTTTTAAAATAAAACCAAAGAAACAGAAAGCTATATTTCAAAAAATATATATTCATTGTCAAAATGAAAGGGTGAGTTTTGCTGATTTCCTAGTAATTCAACCCCAGAAATCAAGTAGAGAAGGAAATAGAGGAGATTGGGTCTGATTTTTCCTGATGGGTTGTTTGCAGTGATCAGGCTATCAATATTATTCCCTTCACATTCCAGTTAATTTTGTTTGTTCAGATGGAAGTTCACTGTTGTTTAAATGATTGGTCACTGCCATGTGTTGAAAGCACACTCATAATGGAAAATGAGAATGAACTTTAGACACGGTGCAGTTCAATCCATTCATTTCACAGAATACAGGAAAAAGGACCAGAAAACTTGAGAAAATTTAAAGCTAAAGGTGTGCTAAGAACGGAGCATATAAAGAAAGATAGAAGACAGTCCCAGCTTTCAAGGAGCTCACAATTTAATAGAGAAGGCAATAGGCAGAAAACTATGTGTCAACAATATATAGGATAAATTGCAGATCATCAATAAAGAGAAGCCTATAATCAAGTTATAGGACATTAGTTCAAATCCTGGCTCTGTCCCTGTTAGAGGTAGGTATCAACTCACACATCAGAAAAACCCAAGGGTCAATTATTTGTTTTCGCCAATCCTCCATTGCCTGATCTGAACAATTAGATTGTTTTACTAGATTTAGGAACTTTTTAATACAAAATTTTTTGCTTCTACTTATCTTGAGATTACTTATGCAATGTGTTGTTCCTTTCTCAAAAGTGAAATGAATAATCTCAAATTATAGAGAGTTATCCATTATTGGAGTCTTTGGGCAATATCTTGATGATGGCTCATCAGAGATTTTAGTATCAAATTGCTACAAAGAGGGCAATGAATTGTCTGGTCTTTTACTTCCCTGGAAATGCCCTACCATATTAAAAAAAAAACACCAAAAATTTATTTCATGATTTTATTATCAAAAGTGCTGAGATTTTAATTATATTTTGTAAGTTTCTATATAGATCTCAAAATGCAAAATTGAAACAATGGTCTTATGACTTCTAAACAGGGCCTGTTTAACCTAAAGTACATTGGCCCAACAAACATAAAGAAAGATGATCTCACTGGTCCCTTCTAACTCCAAGATAGCATGATATAGCTGTCAAGAAATGATTCCACAAAGTAAAATCCTATCATATATCAGGAATTGTGCTATGGGAGGGGATTTAAAAAAAAAATAAATTCCCTGTCTCTCACTTCAGTTTGCTTAAAATACATAATATTTGTGTATACATACACAATTAAATATATTATACATTAATATGCATCATGTGACTATAAAACAAGTAGAATTCTATGATCCTGTATGTTTTTTTTTAGTCTATGAACAAAAAATGATCATAGGATCTCTCTTTTTTTATAGAAGGGACTTTGGAAGCTATCCTGTCCTACCCATTATTTTTAAAAATTAACAATTTGTATCTCAGAGAAGTAATGACATGTCTGAGATTATACAGGGAATAGGAAGTTGATTTCTGAACTTCCATTCTCCAATGTCGTATGCAGTGTTGTCTTCCCATAATTCCCTGCAGAAATCAACCACCCTAGAAGAAAAGATGTTTTTAGGGTGCAGTAGGAAATATGATTGTCTTGCAAAGGGGCTTGAAAGTGAGATGAGGGAGGCCTAAGTGGAGCCAGCAATCCAGACTCATTGCTTGGAGCATTTCAAGTAAAGATGTAGTATGTTAAATGTTGTATTTAAGAAAGATTAGTCTGGCTTTGTGTGCAGGGTGGGTTGGTGGCATTTGAGATGAGACAGAAAGGAGACAAAGGAAACTGTTGCAGTTATATCCCATGAGTAAGGTTATCACAGTCAAGGGTTAGAGTTGGAAAAGTGAACATTCAGAGAAAGGAATGGATATGAGCAATCTTCCTCAGATAATGGCTTGGAGGTGATTGAATTCTCTGAAGATTATGCCAGCAGAATCCATGTTTGGACAGTTCCAATTAAACTAGAAAATCTTCAAGTACTGGTCCATCCTTGTTATCTGTCACCTAAGTACCAAGCCTTGAAAAGTGTACAAATATTCATTACTAAAAGATTGGCCACTGGGGACAAATATTTTGACAACTGTAAAGAAAGAACCCATTCACTTAAGGCAGCATAGGATGGAGATTCCCTTTACTTGGAGAAGTATCCAACCTGATAAAAACAAAGATCTTGTCCAAAATTTGAAAAATCAGTATAATTTGATGGCTGATTACTCCGATCTAAGGAGTAAGGAAGGCAATGAAGACCTGATCTCTACCTTCAAATATGCGAAAAGCTTTACTATGGAAAAGGGGATAGCTTCGAAACTTTATATTTTCATAACTATATTCTGTGATGATAATTTCAACTTGGAACATATTGAATTTCAGGTGACAGTGAGCCAATTAAGAAGATGTATAAATTCATACAAAGACTTATAATTTTGTAAATTGTAGTTCATAGATGGAAAGCTCATAAGGATTGACTAGATCTATATTTTTCCTCCTGATTTTAGCAGATGAGTCACCTGAAACATTAAAAGGGAAAAAGACTTACCTAAGGTCGCACACATAGTAAGAAATCAAGTCATGATTCAAATTCAGACCCTGTGATTCCAACTTTGCTACATCACATGTTCCCCATTAGATAATAAACTTGAGAACAGGCTCTGTGTTACTTCTTTTGTATCCATATTGTATCCATACAATAAAGACCAGAAATTTGCACAAAAGTGGGTGCTAAATATTTTGATGGAATTGCTGATTTTATTTATGTTTAATTCACTGAAACTCAGATAAGAAGAAACCATTATAGATAAAGATTTTGGAGGCATTAATATTGAAGAGAGAGTTAAAACCATGAGAATGACAAGTAAGATCTGAGCAAGCCAGAGAAAACTCAGCTGAGGATTAAGCCATAAGTCTATGTACCCACATGTTTTGGAGCTGCAAAGTCAAAAAGCTTTAAGAATGAATATGAAACTACCAACTGAACTATATTTGTGAAGTGTACATTAATATTTATATAACTTTTAAGTTTTTTGAGCATTTTCCTTCCCAAGCCTTGTGAAATAACATATATCTCTATCTTTATCTATCTATCTATCTATCTATCTATCTAATCTACCTATTATCATAATTGGTTTAAATATAAGGTAATTGAGGCAGAGTTCAGCTAAGTGACTAAGAGTCACACCACTAGAATGTAGTAGAACATGCTCCTCTGATGTTATGACCAGCAATTTCCTAAGTGTACTTTCAGACTGTCTGGAAATACCCAATTAAAAAAAAAAACACAAGCATTAATTATTTGAATGTTTCTAAGAATAATCTTCTTGTGCAGCTTTTTGGACTAGTGTTTCTCCCTTGGGAGTGAGAAACAAAACTATGAAACTGCTATCAACTTGGGACTGCAAAAATTATATTTCGATTGGGTTTTCTCATCAGGATACAATTAAGTAACTGAGATTATTGGTTGTAAGAAATATAATAGAATTCAGACCATTTAGAATTTTATCAGGGCTTATTCTTTTTAAGGAGGTGAGGATGGGGGAAACTAGATTATGTACAGGATAGGTTACTAAGTTCACCAAACGGTATGCAATTGGAAAGGATAAAGAGAGAGTCTTATTCAATTTTTCTTCTTCAGTTTAAATAAACACTTTTCTTTCTCTATATTTTAACAGATTTGAAGTATTCCTCAATACTTCCTACATGGCAGGGTTATGAGATTTCTAATGTTCAATCAACAAACATTTATTGAGTACCGTGGCAGGTGTGCCAGGAACTCTTCTAAGCAGTAGGGGTATGACCAAAGTTCATAACAGACCCTAGTCTCAAGAAGCTCACATTTTATTAGGAATATGATTTTTCTATGTAACCTTAGGTAAGTCACTTCCATTCCCTTGACTTCAGTTTCCTCCTCTATCAAATTAGAGGCTTGGACTAATGTCCCTTCCTGTCCTAATGGTCGATGTACAAACTAACCAGTGAAAATAATACTAATAGTGGGGATAAACACGCCATTAAGGTTTACAAACTACTTTGCCTATATTACCTCATTTTATTTTTGTGAACCTTGTAGAGAGTGTTTCATAACAGAGAGTCAGTCTTGAGGCCAAGTCACTTAACCCTGTTTGCCTCAGTTTCCTTATCTGTAAAATGACCTGAAGGAAGGCACACTGAATAGAGCACTGGCCCTGGAGTCAGGAGGACCTGAGTCCAAATGCGGTCTCAGACACTTAACCAACACACACACAAAAAACTCGCCGTGTGACCTTGGCCAAGTCACTTAATTGCCCTACCTTCCCCCTTCCAAAAAAAAAAAGCGCCTAAAATGACCTGAAGGAAGAAATAGCAAACCACTCCAATATCTTTGCCAAGAAAACTCCAAAAGGGGACACATAGAGTTGGACACAACTGAAATGACTCAACAGCAACATAACTAGAAAAGACTATAGAAATGATTTGCCATTTCCTTCTTCTGTTCTTTTTTATAGATGAGGAGCCGAGGCAAACAGGGTTATGTGACTTGCCCAGAATTACACAGCTAGTATGTGTCTGAGACCAGATTTGAACTTAGGAAAATGAGTATTCCTAACTCCAGACCCTGCATTGTGCCACCCACTGTGCCACCCAGCAACCATGGAGGTATTATTGCCCATACCAATTAAATCATGTTCCATTCTAAATCTAAAAGTGAAGCCAAGTGCTAAATGATGGCCATGATGACACTGGGTTAAACCTTTTGTCTGTAGGGATTCCTACAATGTTAGACGAGCTGTATGTCCAGGATAGACTGGAAGAGTAAGAGACAGGTGTCAAGGAGGCTTGCTAGCTATCCACTGCATCCGATAAGGCATAAGGTCATCAGAGTCAGGGATGGATGCAGAGCTTCACAAGCATGGCTTCAGGAAGTTGAGCAGGTAAAGGCAGAACCAAGAAACAACCTACTCCTTTATTCTTTCATTTCTATTTGATTTGATTTCTACCTCATTCATAAAGTAGGGAAGGCATTTGCCATGTAATTTCTTTGTTTTGTTAACAGTAGCCCAGATAAATAAATACCCCAAACCAGCGCTATAATGAAGGATCAGCAGATTAATTAGGGAGATGAGTGGAAAGCCAGCCTCCTCCACCCTGCTGAGCACCTGCTGTCTAGTTAATTCGTGTAGCGGTGCTGGTTGCTGCTGCAGCATTGGCCACCTGCTGTTTCCCCAGCTACAAGTACTATAAAGAAGGTGTCCACAGGGAGGGAAAGCAAATTATATAAATTGAATTTATTACTAATCAGTTGGTGCAATGATGTATTTGTGAGATTCAAGTTTTATGAACTAAATCAAAAAGACAAGGAAAGGTTTGACTATCCCCATCTTAGAAGCCATATTGATTCCAGGAGAAAAGGTGATCAGTGTAAGCATTGGATTGCCTGGGGCAGTGTTGGGGTGGCAATCTTGGCTGAGGAAAATGATAGGGGAACCCCTATTAACTGGCTAGGGTTATTGCTAATTACCTTAACTCCTACTAACCAAGCAGGAACCTCATATTCCCTCATAAGCCACATGCTATGAAATACATGCCATCCCCATTCTGAAAAAAGTCACCCTGCTCCATTCTTCTGTGTGGGATCTATAGGGTACGGTGTCCTGGCCTGACAGTGACCCAGGGAAGATAAAACCTCATTTCAGTCTACTTAATCCTGAATAAGACTTTTATCACTCAGAGTTTCTGTGGTTGTGGTTAAATACTTTCCTTAAAGCTTCCACAACATATCCAAAGACCAGGCCTTACACCAGGGAGTAAAGAGAAAACCTGATTTGCTTCTTTCAATCTGTATAGACTTCCACAGAAGATTTAAACCAATTTGATTCCAGGTTGTAAGATGTAGAATCAGGGAGTCTCTGGTTTTCCCTTTTATTCAAATTATGTTTTAATTGCTAGGTTAGGGGTATAAGGTCCTGAATGAAAAATCTCAACTCTGCCACTTGCCGTCTTTATAACCCAGGTGAGCCACTCAGCTCTTGTTTGCCTCAGTTTTATCATCTATGAAATAGGGATAATAATATCACCTACTTCCCAGAACTGTTGTGAATATAAAATAATACTAATATCAAATAATTGTGAAGAGCTTACCACAGTACCTAGCACATAGTAGGTGGTGTGTAAAAGTTAGCTAATATTATTAATATTATTTTTGTTATCTGTATGACCTTGGGTAAGTCACATCTTCTAGGAGCTTGTTTCCCCAACAGTAAAATGGGGGTGAGAGGGCCTTCAAGCCAAGCATCTTTGTAAGACCTGTCAGCTGTCAGCTCTAAGTGTTTGATTGTCTCTATTCAAGAACTCAGAATGATCTCATCACAGCAAGGACACATTAGAGGAGGACATTAGTGGGGATCAATGACATCTATGTCTGCTTTTTCCTTTGTTCTTTTTAGCTTACTTCATCATGATTCATTTCAGAGACCATCTAGACCAAACTCACTTCTGCCCCATTTTGCAGACAGGAAAAGTGAAGCTAAAGGTCTTTGCAAACCTTAAAACACTTTATACATCCTCTTCTTCCTCCTGCTCCTCCTCCTGCTCTTCCTCCTCCTTCTCCTCCTCTTCCTCTCCTCTTCCTTCTCTCTTCCTCCTTCTTCTCCTCCTCCTCCTCTTACTTCTTTCTTCTCCCTCTCCTCCTCCTGTCCTTTTCATCTTCCTCCTCTCCTTTTTTCTCCTCTCCTTCTTCTCCTCATTCTATTAAGTTGGTAGAATAGGTTGGAATTGACCCAAGAACTTCTGATGTCCAGTCATATGTTTTTTATCATAGTTATCTTCATAGATCTCAAAGTTGAAAGGGGACTTAGAAATCATTTTGTTCATGCCTGATAAAATGAATTCCTTTGAAATTAAGAATATGTTCTTTCCCAGGAGTTAAACGCATATATTATTAGAACTATGTGGACTTAAGTGACCTTGTACTCCAGCCTTTCATTTTAGAATTTAGAAAACTGAAGAGCAGAAATCAAAGAAATTATTTATCCAAGGTCACAGAGCTAATTAGGATAAATGGCCAGAATTTGCACCAAGGTCTCTTGACTTCCAGTCTAAAGCTCTTTCTACTAACTGCCTCACAATATATATGCACCTAAACAAAGGACTCCTACAGCTTCCTTCCACACCAATTCATCCTCCACATAATTGCTAAATTGATATTCCTAAAGTTCAAGTTTAACCCTGTTACTCCTCTGCTTTAAGCTTCAGAGACTTTGCATTGTCTCTATTATAAAGTATATACAGCTCTGTTTGAAATTTGAGTCCAATTTGCCTTTGTAGACTGATTACACATTATTCCTTCTCCTACATTCTCCTACATTCCAGTCAAATGGTCTTGTTTGTGGTTCCTTAAACATAATGCTCCATTTCTTCCTTCTATATCTTTGTATAGGCTGTCCCTCGTTCCTGGAATACTTTCCCTGCTAAGTTTTGCTTCTTGGACACCTTACTCATTTTAATGACTGAAGACTCAATTGAGGAGCCATATCCTTCTAAAAGCTTTCCTTGATTCTCCAATTCATTAGCCATTTGGTCCCCAGATTATTTTTATAATATATAATTGACCTGTCATTTACTGATCTGTGAACATAGCCTATCCATTCAGTAGAGTATAAGGTGCTTGAGGGTGAGCACTTTTGCTTTCATCTTTTTGTCCACAGCATCCAGTATAGTGCCTGGCATATTGTATAAGAGTGTCACTCCTATTAAATTCTCATTGATTGGTTAGTAGGTTCCTTTCGTCATAACTGAAGGTTCATATCAATTTATGTCTATATGCAATATCATGATTATTCACACACATCCCATCCCCAGCTATCCTTATCCACATACTCTTATTCTTTCCTCGTGCATCAATTAAAATGGGGATATCTCCTATGGTTGTTTTAAGTATCAGATAAGATATTTGAAATTACTATATAAATGGTAGGTATTATCATTATAATTATTAGTCAGACAATAAATATATGCCAAGTACTGTATTAAGTGCTAGGGATACAAAGAAAGCAAAATAGTCTCTGCATTCAAGGAGCTCACAATTTAATTGGAGGTAGCCAATGCAAAGAAGTTGAAAATGGTGAGTGTAGAGAGGGTCTGATTAAGTGTTAGGGGTTTATTGTGAGATGGCTCCCTCCTTAAATGGAAGAACTGGAAGTACTCTGATATCCCTTCCTCTCCACTCTCTCCAATTATAGATAGGGATGGAGGACCAAGGTCGGAGGGTATTGAGGAGGTGTGAGTTTCAGAGTTAATGTGATCTGCAAGAAGATAAATTTCTCAAGACAATGATAATGAATTAATATTGCCAAGAAGCACAAGGCTATGAGAAAATCAGAACTATTTTCAAATACAGTGTACTAATAGAGGTAGTAGCTTTCAGTCAGTCCAACTCCTCTAGCAAAAAAAAAAAATGTTAATAGTCTGCAAGGGGCCTGGAGTTGTGTTTCTATAACCTGACCATAAAATTGCATGAGAGGGAATCAATCTGATCAGACATTTTCATTCCTTTTCGTACATACATCCTTGTTGAAAACACATTAAAACTTTTCAGTCACTAGAAAATTGCTGAATGTATCAAGCATCAGTTTTACAAATCATGCTGAATAAAACTCATAAGTACTTTTCCTATTGCTAACCAATGTCATATAATCCTAGAATTGGAGAGCTAAAAGGGACCTCAAAGATCATCTTATACAATCTGCATCTCCATAGGATTCCAATCCCTTTTCCAAAATCCTGAACAAATGGTGGTCTACTATCCTTCTGAAGACCCTCAATAAGGGGGTGTCACTTCTCACTGAGGTATGCCATTTCAATTAGGACAATGCTAGGAGCTGAAAGTGTTTCTTTATACTGATGCAAAAATCTATTTCTCCTCAGTTTTCACCATAAGATTGTGGATTTAGAACTGAAACAGAAAGCTATCAAGTCCAATTCTCACACCTTACCCCTCATTTTTTTTTTGCTTTTTTTTTTTTTGGAGGGAGGAAGCACAGCAATTGGGGTTATGTGACTTGCTCAAAGTCACATAGCTAGGAAGTGTTAAGTGTCTGAAGCTAGATTTGAACTCGGGTCCTTGTGACTCCAGGGCTGGTGCTCTATTCACTGTGCCACCTAGCTGCCTCTCACCCCTCATTTTATAGATAAGGATATTGAGGAATGGGGAAGTTAAATGACTTGCCTGAGGTCATGTAACTATTAAGTATCTAAGGCAGGATTTAAAAGTAGATCTTACTGTCTCTAAATTAGTATTCTCTGCACTATTTTGCTCTGCCTCCCAAATATCTGATCCTTTGTTAGTAGCCTTGCCCTTTCAGAGCAACCATAGTAAGTGTTAGAACTCTTCTACCATAACTCCTCTTCACAACTCATCTATTCCTTATTATCTTGTGAATTTTTTTTCCATGTACCACATTCGGTCCTAGGGGATAGAAAAATGGAAGGGAAATTGTCTCTGTCTTTAATGAACATAACATTCCTTGGTTGGAAGCCACATGTATACTTAGAAAGATGCACAAAAAGATGCAAAGTGATTTGGGAGGAAAATGTTGATATCTAGGACTGTAGAAGACTATGCTTGAGCAGTATTTTGAAAGAAACTAAGAATTCTAAGAGGTGTGGTTGAGGAGGAAGACTATTCTAGACATGGCAGATGTTTACTTCACAGGAATGGAGATTGAAGATGAAATGTTGTGTTTGAAAAAAGAAGATCAGTTTGAATGGGCCATAGAATAAATGAATAATATATAATGTATATTGGAAAGATAGAAAGGAATCAGGTTATGAATGCTTTTAACATCAAAAGGAAGACCTTGCATTTGATCCTAGAAATAATAGAGAGCTGTAGGATTTAACTGAGAGAGTGGTATAGTTAGAGATTTGCTTTTGGAAAATCACTTTGATAATTTTATGAATGGTCCATTGGAGAGGGGAGTGATTTGAATAAAGAACCAATTAGAGTTAAAGCAAGGAAACTATGGCAGCTTTTGCTTCCATAGATGATCTGCTCAATGCACAAAAGACCTTTCTTTGGGTCTTTCAATACTAGTTCATCACTGATGAATTTTACTTTTTATTCCTTGCTCTCATGAAATGGCTTGCTCACATATGTTTATGGACATATGGGTTCTTGATGATGTCTTCTGCGACATTTTACATGTAAATATAAAAGTGTTTACACTGATCTCCATTGCATGAAAGCCAGGAGTGATACATTTCATTTTCCCCTAGGATGCTTTGTTATTCTCAAGGAATTTGGGGGTGTCTAGGTTCTACTATGGCTCCAGCCCCTACTAATGATGTTCGTCTAATTGTAGGAGATCTCTTGCACCGCAGTACCATGTAATGACTGACCATTCTGATTAGCTTTTATGAAGAAATATTTTTCTTCCAAAGTATAGCAAGAGTAAATACCCAGGTGTAATGCCAAGCAAAGGCAACTTCCAAGGTTTGGATTACCAGCATGGTAAACCCCATTTATTGAGCAAACATTCACAAAACAGGGAAAGTCAAAATACAGTGTAACTTGTTCCTTTAGCAAGTAAGTTCTCAATTCAATCCAGGTACTACTCCACCCCTAGACAGTACATTCATTTAGTCAGTCAAAAGTCTCTTCTCAAATGGAGATTAGTCTCCAGCCATAAACAAAGTACATTCATTTGGTCAATCACAGAGCACAAAAGAAATTCAAAAGCTTCCCACCCCTGAATCTCAAAAGGGGCAGGAGAGCACAAAAGGCCATCCACCCTTAAGTTACAAGGTTAAACTCAGCATTTAATACTCAAGGAAAAGTCCTTCTTTCATCTTCACTTGAGGCAAGCCCTCAACAATCTCAGTTCCTGGGGAGACAAGCCTCAACAAAGCCATAGCCAGTGTCCTCATC
>CM053581.1:58130838-58150387 GCA_028627135.1 Pseudochirops cupreus | reverse complement strand
TTGAGTACAAAGGTAGGCAGATTGCATTCCTGCCATTCTGAGACAATTGTAGCTTAAGTGCAGGAGGCAAATAGTTGTACAGAGGGTTAAAAAAAAAGAAGACACAAAAAAATTCCATCTAGGTACTAAGGCATATATTGGTTCATAAGATGAGACATCAATGACCTAAACTGAATCACATTGTCCAAATCCCTCATTTTACAGGTAAGGAAATCATGCCTCAGGGAAGTAGACAGACTTAACCTAAAACCATAATTTATTATTATTGAAGCAATCTCCTACAAACTTTCTCAACTTTGTTGTTCAGTCATTTTCAGACATGTCCAACTCTTTGTGATCCCATTTTGGGGTTTTTTTGGCAAAGATACTAGAGTGGTTTGCCATTTCCTTCTCCAGCTCATTTTACACGTGAGGAAAATGAGACAAATAGACTCACGTGACTTGCCCAGAGTCACTAGAACATCTCTGAGGTCAAATTTAAACTCAGCTCTTCCTGATTCTAGGCCCAGCACTCTATCCAATATGCCCCCTAGTTGCCAAGCTCCTCAACTTAATATTGAAGGGAATTTCAAACAATTAATTGGACTGTTGGTTTGTTAACTCAGGTCATATGACTTCAAGGTCCCTCCATGTATTACATCACAGAAAACTACATTAGGGCAGTGAGCACATATACTGAGATAATCATATCTCCTTGAAACCAGAATGTCTGACTGTAATGATTCTTGAGAGACAGCACACTTGAACTCAGAAGATTTAGGTTCAAACTACACTTCTACCACTGGAAAACCAAGCAACCTTGAACAAATCACTTCCCATCTCTATGTGTCAGTTTCCATATATGTACTAGGTGGTGTAGCAGATAGAGCAGCAGGCCTGGAGTCAGGAAAACCAAATCCAGCCTCAGATACTTAATTAACTGTATGACACTATATAAGTCACTTAACCCTGTTTACCTCAGTTTCCTCTTGTATAAAATGAAGTGGAGAAGGAAATGGCAAACCACTCTGATATCTTTGCCAAGAAAACCCCAAATGGAGTCAAAAAGAGTTAGGTGTGACTGGAACATGACAACAAAAAATGAACACAACAAACCCAGCTCAGCACAGCTTACCCCATATGGTTGCTGCAGTGATCTAGCAAGATAATAAATGTAACAACATTGTAAACCCTAAGGCATTTTATTACTAGTATTTATTATTTCTGAATGATACATATTGGTTATCTACATTGATCAAATCATATGGTTAATTACTTAGATATTTCTTATGCTTGAACTAATGTTATTTGTCTGTTTGGCTTAATTCACTGCAGGGTATCTGTCTTTTGGGACCCAGATCTAAAAGTTGCACATTTGGTACATGTATGACAAAGTGACTTTATCGAATGGTATGGTACTAGCCCTATTTGTATAAAATTATTTAGCTATGGTCTGTGACTAACAAGACAGATTCTGAGAGGCCTGCAGGAAAGTGGCAAGGAACCTTGGTTATTAAAGACACATGCTACATAAGTGTGATTGCTTTTATGACCAAATTAACGGATGAAGAGAAGATCAGTAGATATTATGCCTTTTTGAAAAGTGGCTCCTGGCATTTGACTTGCAAATTGAATTCAAATTGTTTTGGTTGAATGAAATGGAATGCAAGTGACTAGAAGGTCAAAACCAATGGGGAATGGCAATCTATTTAGTTAGGATGGCAAACTGAGTGGGGAGAGTTAATTAAATAATTATTCTTCCTAAATAAACAACAGATACAGCACAAAAGCCTAACATACAACATAAAGATACCAACATAAATACTTGAATATACATTGGGAAATAGTGATATATACAATTCAGTATTAAGGAGATGCAGCAGTGACTACAATAAAAGAAGATCTATAGGATGGGTGTTTAAAGCAGTAGGACATATTGGAAAGAGAAAGGCAGCATTGAATTAATAAAAACCAAGAATCTGTTAAGCCAGATTCTCCCAGAACCATTATAACTTCCTGCATAATTCAGTGACAATATACAAGCCACAGTAAATATGCCACAAGCTATTGGATATTTTGAGCAGCCTAATTAGATCACTAGTTTATTTGTTACTACCTTCATCCAGTCCTCCACACATCCAAATTAGAGAGTCCAACATTTAGCCTGATGATAGTGAATTGTAATCCTTCTGCAAGTCAGTCTGGTATGGGGGAAGTACACTGTGGTCTTGGAGTTAGGGAATCTAGGCCTGAATCCCAGCTCTGACACTAGATGTTATGTGATGCAATGCAAATCCTTTCACCACCCTGGCCCTACTTTCATCCTCCTTAAAATGAGAAAGGTGACAAAAGATGATCTAAGGTCTCTTCCAAATCTCATAGTTTGAGTCTGTGCTGCTTTTTTTTTTTAATTGCCATGTTCATATTTTCTCTGAGTACTTCATAATAGGTTAGGTAAAGTCCACTAAAGTCTTCCTTTCGACAGTCTTCAGATCATTATGAGGACCTTAAATGCCTGGTGACTAAGCTAGTAGAGATCAAGTTATTGGGTCAGCAAAACTTAAAAAATGTTCTCAGCTATGGATAGAATATTCTAAATTTGAATCTTCAATTTGAATCAAGGTGAATGCCCATGAATTGGGAAATGCCTAAAGAAACTGTGATATGTACTATAACAAATGTAGCAGTTCACCAAGAAGTGATATTTAAGAGGAAATCAGAGAAACATGGGAAGATTTATGTAAATTCATTCAGGGCAAAGAAAGTAGAAGCTAAAGAACAATATAACACAGTCAATGACTACAGTGATGCCATTAAAAGAACACTAATTAATTTAGTGCTAAATGCAACGAGCAACCTTTTTCTTAAAGAACAGATTCAGAAACACAATTCTCTTCTCTCAGTATTAAGATGACATCTGCAGCTATGGAATTACATTATGCTAATCTATGACTGTGGTATTTCTTGTTTTTAATAAGCACTTTTCTTTATTACAAGAGAGTAGTGTGTGTGTGTGTGTGTGTGTGTGTGTGTGTGTGTGTCTGTGTGTCTGTGTGTCTGTGTGTGTGTGTTGTGGGGGGGATCTGGAAATGGCGATTCAACAGACAAAATAGAAGTGTATTACAATGGATAGAGTGATAGTCTCTAAATTCAAAATATATGTTGACTTCTGAAACAGACTGATTATGTAATCCTGGAATGTCTGGTAGTGCTCTTTTGGAACTTTCTAAGCTATGAAACACTCAGTCATCTGAATCACTACTGGGAGTTTCCTTATCAGGAATTTCCTACAACAAAGAATTCATAGGGCTGGAGCAAAATAAAAGCAGTTAACATTTTAGAGTAAAGTGCACACAGTGAATGTATATTGTGTATGCATATGTATCTCTCTCTCTCTGTCTCTGTCTTTCTCTGTCTCTCTCTCTCTCTCTCTCTCTATATATATATATATATAACATAGATAGATATAGTTATAGATATATATAATATATACACACACTCACATGCATGTATAGATGTATACATACGCACATTAACATGTATGTATATACCTGTATCTGTGTATATGTATATGCATGTATTTATATATAGTGTATATGTGTATGTGTATATAGATATAGATATATTTATAGCTGTATGTCTAGATAGGTAGGTGGTGTGGTGGATAGAGCACCAGGCATGTAGTCAAGAAGACCCAATTTCAAATTCAACCTCATAAAAATCCTAGGAGATAGGTACTATTATTTTCCCCATTTTACAGATGAAAAAGCCAAGAGAGACAGAGTCAAATGATTTGTCCAAGATCACACAGATAATAAGGGTTTGAGACCAATGGCAAATCAGGTCCTCCTCATTCTAGGAGCAAGGATCCAGATGCTATGCCACCTAGACATGAGTATGAAATGTTGTATTTGGTAGCAAGGTTGGAGAGATGAGTTAGGGCCAGGTTGTAAGAATTTAAGTGCTCAAACAGAAGTGTTTAAACTTGTATATAGGTAATAGGGAGACAGTGGAGATGATTAAGAAAGGAGGGACATGATCAGACCTATGCTTTAGGAAAATCACTTTGGCAATTTTGTGAAGAATGGATTGGAGTGGGAAAGACTTAAGAGAGGGAGATCAATAAGAAAGTTTTTGTAATAGTCCAGGCGAGAGGGGATGCAAGCCTTAATCAGGGTAGTGACTATGTAAGTGGAGAAAAGCAAACAGGTGCAATAAACAGTGTAAAGTTAAAAGATTTGGCAATTAATTATAATTTAATCAGTAAGAGCAAAGAGTCAAGTATAACACTAAGATTCCAAACCCAGGTTACTAAAAGAATGATGGTGTCCTTAAAAGAAATAGGAAAGTTTAGAAGAGGGGTGCTTTATGAGGGAAAAAATAATCAATTCTGTTCTGTGTTAGATGAGTAAGGTATCTAGTTTTCAGTGTCCAACAGAGAACCTTCAGCATAAATCCATGGTTGAAGGCTATGCTACAGATGATAATTTATGAAAGGAGATGGAAAAGTAATCAGATAACTAGGAGAACCAAGAGTGACCAGTAGCATGAAATCTTGAGTGGAAATAAGAGAAAGGAATTGTAATTAAATCCTGTGGAAGAAACAATAAGAATGAAGATTGAGGAAAGAATCTCTGATTAAGAAATGGTTTTGAATTCAGAAGCCAAATTGAGAGGTGTTCAGATGTGAGTTTGAGAGGAGAAAGTGTAGGCACCAAGTCTAGACAGATTTTGTTTCAGTTTGTTTTTTCACCATAGGAGTTTCATTGCTAAAGGTTAGGTTAGAGAAATATAAATGATAGCCTGAAAAGATGGTGAGGTGGGTGGATAGTAAAGAGTGAAGAGTGGTGGGAGAGAGAGAGACAGAGAGAGAGACAGAGAGAGAGACAGACAGACAGACAGAGAGACAGACAGACAGAGAGACAGACAGACAGAGACAGAGAAACAGAGAGAGACAGAGACAGAGAAACAAAGAGACAGAGATAGAAAAACATAGACAGAAAGACAGACACAGAGAAAGAGAGACAGAGACACAGAGAGAAAAAGGAAGAGATAAATAGAGAGAAAGTGACAGAAAGACAGAGATAATGACAGAAACAGAGAGGAAATGGGCAGGTATGATATGTTATAGCTTGAATGATAATATAAGGTTTCTATGTAATGTGATGTATCTAATGTAAGGTTGGGTTCTTCCTCATCTAGGCTTACTTCTATACACATGAATTTTGCTTTGTGATATTACTACCAAGATTCCCTAAAAACTATTATCATAAATACACCCAATTCCACATGTTAAAAAAAAATAGGGGATTACTGTCATCTTCATTCTGGAATCTTTTAAACACTTGAATTTGCTACTAAACCTGAAAGTGAAACCACAAACAACTTCCTTTGAAGGCAAGGAAAACAGAATATAAATATAACTAGCTCTGGAGGGTAGGATGCATTTCCATTTGTATCTACACAGGAAAGCAAAACATAACTATAATATTGTTTTCAATGTGAAACTTTCCCCAAACGGAATAACCAGGATATTTAATATGATTTCATACTAACATTTCAGAAAGAAAACAACTCCAAATTATTCAGCAGCTGAATGCTGGGATATCAGCAATGTGTCTGGAGGGTGAACCCTCCACCAAAGCTTTCCTGAATGAATAATTTCCTCTAAACATTTAGCATTGGAGGAGTTAAGAATTAATTAGCTCTGCAATGGATCTGATAACTATCCTCATTACCACATGGCATAGATGGTATACTAGATACAAGGTCAAGGGTACTGGTTAGAGCACAGCAGGGAAAGAAGCATTAGGCTACATTCCCTCAGACTGTTCTAAAAAGGCTGAGAGAGATTTAGAGTGGAGGCAAGGGTACGTAGGTCCTGGTGTTAGGACAAATAGGTTAAATGCCTTAAGAGATGCCATCTGTAGGGCATTCATCAAGTTGCTTTACCTCTATGTATGAAAGATTCCTCATCTGAGAAACACTGACAAATTGCTGATATCTCCAAGTTGTAATGAATACATGGTGAAATATGGGTTATTACTATGACCTCTTCTAAGCTATAAAACTGACAATCTTATGATTTATTTTTAATATTGATTAGAGATTATAGGGATTTTTTTGGAGCACACAGATAGTATTCTGTTACATAAAGACACCCTCCAAGTATACATTTGCAGATGAAGGATGACATGAAGGGAAGGGAACAAGCATATATGGAGCACCTATTAGTGTTTGGCATTGTATAAAGCACTTCACATATATTATCTCATATGAACTTTAAGAAGCAGACGTATAGATGAAATCTTTCCACGTGTAATTTAGGGAGACTGAGTCCCAAATGAGTGGCTCCTTAATTCTCTAGCCATAGCTGCTGTGACAAAGTGTCACTGGCTTTTTTCCAACTTTACAAACACACACAAAAGACAGAAAACCATGGTGTCATGAAAAGCATATTTTTGTTGTTGTATTGTTTCAGTTCCATCTGACTCTCTGTGTATCAGCAAGCACCCTAGCGTACCCAGGATGGCTGCTAGCACAGGTTCTTAGATCTGCTTTTCTAAAGGAAAGCAACTCAAAACGGGTTAACAGTCTTTAATCAATCAAACACATATCATTTACCTAGTTCAGGGGGAAAAAAGTCAGCACCCTGAACTTCAGAGAATGCAAACAGAAGTTACAAGCAGACAAAGAAACAGATCAGCAGACAGTCTTCCAACTGTCTGACTGTTACATCCATACCTAGTCAGTTACCAGAGAGGGAAGCACCAACATCTGTGTTTTTCAAAGCCGGGGGGCTCAATGGCTTCCCAGAGTCTCATCTGGTCAAATCACACAACTCTTTCCAAAGTGAGCCCCAAAGCAAAACCTCACATCAGGGTATATATAGACTTCTCCTGGATCAGAGAATGTCACAGCCCTCTTGACCCACTGCCCAATCACAAAGTAATAAGGTGTGGGCATTCCTGAAGAACAAGCCTCTTGCCACAAGCTCCCTGTGACCACATTCAGCCTATTAGGGGGCAGAGTATGTTTTCAAATCAGGGAAGTTTCTCAGAGCCACTTAAGCCTATTAAAGGGCCCAGGGGCAGGGAAGATCTTCATATTCTCATAACACTCTGTGATCCCATTTGGGGTTTTCTTAATAAAGATAGTCAAGTGGTTTGTCATTTCCTTCTCTAGTTCATTTTACAGATGAGGAACTGAGGCAAACAGAATTAAGTAACTTGCTCAGGGTCACACAGCTTGTAAGTATCAGAAGTTGGATTTGAATGCAGGTCTATCCTTACTCCAGGCATGGTGTCCATTCACTCAGCCACCTGGCTACCCCAAAAAGAATGTTGGAAAATATAAATTTGAGCTAGATAGTCTATGGTCTTTAGAGAACCTTCATTTTATTGATGAGCCCAGAGCTATTAAATAAGTTGCTTAGTCAATAAATGAAAATATAATGTCCTGCATTTGGCTTCCAAAAAATTGATTCCCAAAGCACAAGATAGGGGAGCTGTGCCTAGAAAGCAGACTCTGTAAAAACATACAGGTCTTCCAGTGGCTGTGATCTCGCCATGAGTCAACAGTGCGATATGATGGGAAAAAAAACCAATGCACACTTAAACTTTCTCAAGTGACAAAGTGGTCAAAATTAGGAATGTGAGTTTAGGAGGCTCTGTAGGCCAACCAGGCCTTTGAAGAAGGGTGTCCAAATCATGCTGCAGAATGATTAAGTGAAAGAATTGGAGATACTTAGCTCGGAGTAGAGAAGGCTTAGGGCAATATGTTCCTGTTACATAGCAAGTACTTCAATGAACTCTTAAAGGGCTGCCACCAGGAAGAAAGTATAGACTTGTTCTACCCAAGGCCAAAACTTGCCACAATGGAGTGTAGCTTGTAAAGGAAGAACAGTGTTCAACTTGTAGAGTTGGACTTGAGGTCACCAGATGTGAATGTGACTCCTGGTTCTAGCATGTACTACCTATTGGATATTTTGAAAGGCATCTAACATCCCTGCATTTCATTTTCTTCATCATTAAAATGAAAAGGTTGGAACAGGAAGCTTCTGAGACTGCTTCCAGCTCTAGTTCTGAAATCAGAGGTGTGCTGGAGCCAGATGCTATGGACTTTAGAGTCAGCTCTTAAATTTTCAGTGTGAGCAGGAACACCTCAGAAATCAACAAGTGCTCCAAATTAAGTCTTGATTTATTGTTTTATCAATTTATCATTTTGTTGATTGTCTAGGTTTAAGAAAACAATGGTCAAAATGTTAATGGTGCAGATTAAACTTATAAGTGTGTCATGCATATGTTCTTTTGTTTTTGTTTTCCAGAGAGCTGGTTATTTAATATTTACCAGCACAACACTGTGTTATAATCCTTCGATCCTAAGGCTCAGAATGTGAAGGAATGCAAAGGACAACCAAGATGCAAAGAGGCAAAGTTAAGGACCATATAAGGAAAATCTTTTCTAGCAATAGTACCTCTCGCAAGTGGAATGAGGAGCCTCAGAAGTAGTGCTGCTGCAGACAAAGGATAGAGGCCACTTGCTATGTATGTTATCAAGGGAATTTCTATTCAGATTTAGGTTGAACGCAATCACCTTCAAGGTTCCTTAAAGTGAGAGAGTGTGTGAATCTATAAAAAGAAACAATGTAACCTGTTTGCTGAAAGTGAGGGTGCTTACAAACAAGTTCCATGAAATTTTGATAATGCATTATCTCATTGGTTTTGGAGATTTTTTTCCCCATGAATACAGCCCCCAATTTTTTCACAGTTTCCTGTATTATAGAATTCTTCTTTGTGTATTTCCAGTGACATTTCAGAGAACCCAGTAGACCTCAGCTCCCCACCTTTTTTCTGGTCTTTTTAATCAGAGGCACATATATTGATGAAGTATAAGCATAGGTTAATTACTCTGCCCAAATCTTCAGAGATTTTATTAGGGAAGACTCTTGGCTTGGTGACATTTGAGAGAAATTTACCCTTACATATTTCCTTCTTCTTGTTTCAGTGGTAAAATAGATGCTTCAAAGGACAGATATTATGCAAGGAAATTTAGTGTCCTACAGGGTGATACACAGTGTACAGAGACCAGTGTTTGTCCTTGAATCATTTTAAAGATTAATACATTGCATTAAACAGCTTGACTAAACATACATCTGAGGATATAGGTCTTAATATACTTTGGGAGAGAAAGAGAGAGAAAGGATGCAAAGTAGCTATGTGGATGCAATTATCATTCTAGCCATGACCACATTATCATTCCTCCCAGGTCACTGAGGATGGCACAGACCTTTGAATCTCAAAAATTCTTAAGTATCAGACACATGGCTTATAGCATCCTTTTGATCATATACATATATGTTTAAAAGACTGTACAATTGAAGTCAGCTTTATTTGTTTTGCCTTAAATTCATACACATATTAGCACATTCTATCAGAACAGAAGAATTCAAGGGGCATGCTGAGAGCATTCCTATGTCTAGGTCAGCCTCACAATCAAAACAGGAATCATATTGAATTCTCTCTGGAGACTTTATTGAAAATGTAATCTGCCAAAAAAAAAATCCCTATTGTTACATCTCATAATGGAATTGGACTGTGTGGAAAAGAAACACACAATTATATTTTAATTCCATTTGCAGAATAAAAGGGCTGTTGATTGTCTTTAAAATATTTTTCTTCAGATTTTGCATTTTCTAATTTATCATCCAGAGTTCAGAGTGGAAGCAGCTGGTAACAAGGCATTGAAGACATGTCCTATTTCCACCTGGTTCTCCACAGTTCAGAAGTAAGGGAAGACTGTTTGTCCACTAGAGTGGAGTTTCAAGTGTCAGCTCTTCAAAAGATAGGAAGCCCAAACAGGGGCAAATTTTTTAATTAAATCCTCCAGACAGTGTCCTTCAGACTGCTAGGATGGAAATGATGTATATGGATAGAGTCACTAATCAGTCTCATTTTCAAATGAAGTGCAGTCATTTAAAACAAAAAACAACCTTTTCAAAAGAGAACACAAAAGAAAAAGAAAACCTTTAGGTTAACAGCAAAAACCCTATCCTTATTTAGATTTTTTTTTCCAGTTAAACTCTGATTTTCAAATATAAATTTAGTGTAAAGAAATCTGAGTGAGAACTTCATTCCACATTTTGATGTGTCTGATACACATTTTGATGTAGTTAGAATCTTAAGAAACAGTGGAAAGCATCATTTCAAGAGATTTTCTTCTCCTTGTTTTACTTTAAATCCAGTAGTTCATAGTGTCAAGCTTTCCTTTACTTGAAAGAAAGGTTTTAATGAAAAACAATATTGCCAAGTGTGATCTTTCTTCCTCCTAAGTCTCCAGAAGAAAGGTACAGAATTAAATAGAAAAGTATGTCCTTCTTGCACTACAGTCACTGATGGTTTTAATCTTCTTACTGTTATTTCACATTATGAAGATTGAGTGTTTTGGATGCCTAGATGATGGTTTGTTCTCCTCACTTTTGACTCTCTGTTTCTCTTCTCCCACGTTAAATTCTTTCTCTGTGTCTCTCCAGTTTAGTCTCTATCTCTCTGTGTTTCTGTTACCCAGGAACTATACTAGCTAGGCACAGAGGGATTTCTCATCAGAGGGTTGAGCACTTAAGGATTCCTTTTTTTTATTTAATTCCTCACACTAATTTGTGAAAACATCCCCTAAGGCATGATGAAAAGAATGCCCACTGCTTATGAAATCGCAATATTGTTTTCTTTTTTAAGGTAAGTAGATTCTCCTTGAATTGTCTTATCTGTTGAATTATTATCCACTGTTCATTTTTTCCATAATTTCATGGACAATGTAATTCTTTAATGAAAAAACATCTACTTATGGATTATGAAGACTGAATCTACACAAACCCGAAATATTTGTAAGAAAACTGAAAAACAAATGACATTTATTTTCTTCATATTATGGTAGACAAAATTTCTAAATTATATGTGGTTGCATCTATAAAAGGAGACAAAGACAGAGGCAGAGACAGAGACAGAGAGTGAGAAAAAAGAGGGAGGAAAGAGGAAGAAGAGAGACAGAGAAAGAAAAGTAGAAAGGAAGAGGAAAAGTGAGAGTACTCAGAATGCCATATGCAGTATGTCAGGGTAGATAAAGGCAGATTCAAGTCCTGACTTTGATACATATTGACTGTGTCACTTGGGGTAAGTCATTTGCCTCTAACCACACTAGACAAGTCTCAAAGAACACAAGTTGAAGTAAAAGTGCTGATTTGCTTTAGTTAAAGGAATTTCTTTGTTTTTTAGTTTTTAATTTATTTACTTTTTGTTTTCAACATTCATTTCCACAAGATTTTGAGTTACAATTTTTTCTCCCCAATTTTTCCCTACACCCACCCCAAAATAGCAAGTCTACTAAATACTCCTTCCCCTAATCTGTTCTCTCCTATATATTACCCCTTCACCCCCCTACTTTTCTAGTAGGGCAAGATGGGTTTCTATACCCCAATACCTGTATTTCCCAGTTGCATGTAAAAAAACAATTTTTAAACATTCGTTTTTAAAACTTTGAGTTCCCGATTTTTTTTCCTTCTTCCCTCCTCACTCACCTCCACTAGGAAGATAAATAATTCGATATAGATTGTACATATGTAGTTACCCAAACAATTTCCATAGTAGTTATATTGAAGACTAACTATATTTCTGTCTACCCTATCACACCCACCCCCACTTATTGTATTTTCTCCTTTGACCCTATCCCTTTTCAAAAATATTTGCTTCTTACTACCCTCTCCCCCAATCTGCCCTCTCTTCTATCATCCTCCCTCTTATCCTCTACCCCTCTATTTTCCTGTAGGGTAAGATACCCAATTGAGTGTGTATGTTATTCACTCCTTAAGCCATATACAATGAGAATCAGGTTATCCCATTCCCTTTCACCTTCCCGCTCTTCCCCTCCATTGTAACAGTTTTCTCTTGCCTCTTTTATATGAGATAATTTACCCTAATCTATTACTCCCTTTCTTCTTCTCCCAATAAATTCCTCTGTCACCTCTTAATTTTATTTTTTTTAGATATCATCCCTTCATAATCAATTCATCCTTTGCCCTCTGTCTATGTATACATGAACATGCAAGTGCCCACACTCACATATCTCCTATACTTACATATATATTCCCTTCAGCTATCCTCATACTGAGAAAAGTCTTATGAGTTACAATTATCATTTTCCATATAGGAATGTAAATAGTTCAACTTTAATGAGTTTCTTATGATTTCTTTTTCCTATTTACTGTCTCTTGCTTCTCTTGTTTCTTATATTTGAAAATCAAATTTTCTGTTCAGCTCAGGTTTTTTCGACAAGAATGCTTAAAAGTCCTCTATTTCATTGAAAGACCATATTTTTCCCTGTAGCATTATACTCAGGTTTGGGGGGTAAGTGATTCTTGTTTTTAATCCTAGCTCTTGTGACCTCTGGAATATCATATTCTAAGACCTTCATTCCCTTAAGGTAGAAGCTGCGAGGTCTTGTGTCATCCTGATTGTGCTTCCACAATACTCAAATTATTTCTTCCTGACTGCTTGCAGTATTTTCTCCTTGACCTGGGAACTCTGTAATTTGGCTATAATATTTCTAGGAGTTTTCTTTTGGGGATCTTTTTCAAGAGGTGATTGGTGAATTCTTTTAGTTCCTACTTTGCCCTCTGGTTCTAGAATATCAGGGCAATTTTGCTTGATAATTTCTTGAAAGATGGTGTCTAGACTCTTTTTGATCATGGCTTTCAGGTAGACCAATAATTTTTAAATTATCTCTCCCAGATTTATTTTCCAGGTCAGTGGTTTTTCCAATGAGATATTTCAGATTACCTTCTATTTTTTTATTTGTTTGGATCTGTTTTATAGTATCTTGATTTCTCATAAAGTCATTAGCTTCCAATTACTCCAATCTATTTTTGAAGGAGTTATTCTCTTCAGTGAGTTTTTGAAATTCTTCTTCCATCTGGCAAATTTGGCTTTTTAAAGCATTCTTCTCCTCATTGGCTTTTTGGGCCTCTTCTGCCATTTGAGTTAGTCTATTTTTAAGGTGTTATTTTCTTCAGTGTATTTTTGGATCTCCTTTAGCAGGTTGTTGATGTGCTTTTCATGGTTTTCCTGCATCATTCTCATTTCTCTTCCCAATTACTCCTCCACTGCTCTTACTTGATTTTCAAAATCCTTCTTGAGGTACTCCATGGCCTGTAACCAGTTCATATTTTTCTTGGAGGCTTTTGATGCAGGAGTTCTGACTTTTATGTCTTCCTCCTGCTCCATGCCTTGCTATTTTTTGTCCCCAAAAAAGGATTCTATCATCTGTTTGTTCTTCCTTTGCTTGCTCAAATTGGCAGCCAATTACTTGACTTTTGAGCCCTTTGCCACAGTAGAACTCTGCTTGCTTAGAGGAGAGAACTATGTCCCAAATCACTGGGTTTTTTACAGCTGCCAGAACTATTAGATGGGCACTCTCTACAGCCCCCTCATGCTCTGGCTCACTGGTCACACACCCCAGGACAACCACCCAAGACCACAATCTGGATCCAAGCAAGTAAAAGCAAGAGTGATTGCCTTCTGAATGGTCTCTTGGTCCACCTACAATCTGAAGGCCAGGAGTTCTGGAAGCAGCCATGAGGCAGCAGCTGCAGCTGCCATGCTTCCTCTGCTTCTCTCATGGGGGGGGGGGCGGGGTGTAGCAGTCAAATCATGCTCCCCCATTCCAACAAAGTTCTACACTGACCTTTTACTTTCTCTTCAGCATTTGTATATTGAGAAGTCTGGAAAACCACTACAGCTGCTGGTGATTTACTTTTGTGAAGTCTGCTCCAGCTGTGGCTGGTCGGGGCCACCCTGGGGCTAAAACCCTGGCTAATTTGAGACTGTGCTCAGCTCCCAGCATGCTGTGATGGTCTCTTCCTCCTGGCCTGCCAGGCTTCCTTCAGCAGGAGATTTATTTCTCTCTGTCACTTTGTGGGTTCTGTAGCTCTAAAGTTTGTTTAGAGTCATTTTTTACATGTATTGGAGGATATTATCTTGATTCTTTGCTACTTGGTATTGTCAATAGAGTGTGTATTTATGTAAGAGTAATTAATAACCAAGGGAACTTTTCTTTAATAAATCAACATTACTTCTTTCTAATTTACATATCTATGTTGAGGGGATTAAGATTATCCTCTAAGGCTCCAGAGAACAGCATTGTAAGGAATGGGTGGAAGTAGCATAGAGGTAGAAGTTTTTGAATTTTGTCGTTCCCATAACTTCAGCAATACAAAGTTAACAACATTTTTAATCACGTTTCTGAAATAAAGGATTTGGAAATTATACCATGGGTGCTGATTCATGGTCATATATGCCAATGCTCTCACTTTGAGAATTCTTTCTTCTATTGGAATTTATGGTAGCTATAAAACCTTTTTTTTTTTTTTCAGGCAAAAATGTCTGTTCTAGACCTGGTGAAATTCTATTGTATTATCTAGAGACTTCGTCATAATTTATTCATACTTTATCTGATGGTTTTGACAATGAGCTATTCAGGTATTAGATGAAATCATAGATCCTGGACAATGAGGTGGATTTCGGCAATGAATGAAGCTTGGGATGCAACTTGGAAAAAAATCTTTCCATATATCATTTAAGACACAAGAGCCAGTGATTAAAAAAAAAAGTTTAATAATTTCCCTTGGGGGCATGTTCTTAGGCCAAATCATTATGGTACTCAAAATTTTGCCCTGCCTTGCTTCAATGTAAAGCTATTTCTTCTCTTTTGTGATGAAATCCTATGTCCCTTTTTATTCACAGCTATTTGTTTGTTTTTAATTTAATTGATTTGAAGAATTACATTTATTTTCAAAACTGGAAGGGATCTTAGATGTTGTATGCACTTGTTTTGGAATGTCCTCTGCAATATCCTCAAAAAGTGATTAACCACTCTGCAGTGGAGAAACTTGAGTGAGTTTCCCATGGAAATCCATTGCCTTTAGATAACTTTAACAATTAAGAAGTTTTTTTTTTCTGTTGTTGTTTTCTTATACTGAAATTAACCCATTCCCTCTGTTACCTTCACCCATTTCTCAGGGTGCTGTCTTCTGGAGCCATAGAGAATATTTGTAATCCCACTTTCATGTTACAACCTTTTAGACTTGTGAAAAAAGCAATCATATCTCCCCTTAGCCTTCTCTTTTCTAGTTTAAACTTTCCTAGTTCCTTCAACTAATACTTGGTCACTCTCCTTTTAATGTACCAGTTGGTTGAAGCAATTCATAAAATGCAATACTGAGGAATGAAGACAATATTCTAGATGTCATCTGAGCAGAGCAGAGTATAGCAGGGATATCACACAAAATATAATATTGACAGCTCTTTGACAACCCTCAAACTTACATAAGATGCAAAAGCTCAAATAAACTTTAATGACTCTCCCTCTCTCTCTCTCTCTCTTTCTCTCTCATTTGATATTTGATGTTAGTCTTCAGCATGTAACATAGTGTTTTGGATTTAAAGAGACCTTAGCAAATTCTGCTAAATATTGAGCAAAATAAAAATGCTATCCAGCTAAAACAAACATTAATTTAAAAAATCCACCTAAAAAAACTGACAATATAGTAGAAAAGATATTATGTCCTTAAACAGCAATGAAAATTAAAATTAAACAAATGCATGAGAGTTATAAACGATATTATGAGTTCAAAAAAGGATGAATCATTTCCACCTCAGAGGAGGGAGGGTAGGATTGACAGTGTCACTGAAGATTTCTTGGGGAAAGTGGAAATTAGGCTGATCTTAGCAGGACTGATAGAAATCTAGTAGTCAAAAAAAATGAGAAGAGTATAGTCTAAGTATAGAAGATATGGTAACATCAGGTAGGATTAAAAAGATAAATTGTGTCCAGAACATAGAGGATCTTGAATACCAAACAAAGGAGATTGAGCTATTTGGTGATGAGTGATAGGGGAAACACTGAATGTTTTGGGAGTTGCAGAATTATGTGACCAGAGATAAACGTTAGCAAAAAATCGATCATGTCATGGTACATAGGGTGGATTGGAAAGGGAAGAAACCAAAAGTGGAGAGATGAGTTCGGGAGCTATTGAGATAGTCATGAAGAAAATAAATGAAAACATAGACTAGTGTGGTACCTGGGCAACAGATTAGATATGTATATATGTGTGATGGGAACATGATGGAGGAAAGATCAAAGATGAATCTAAAGTTATGAACCAGGGAGATAGAGAATGGTGGTGCCATCAATATAAATAGGAAACTTAAGGGGATAATTGGGCTTCAAGGGGAAAACATTGAATTCAGTTTAGGATATTTTGAGTTTATGGTAAAAACAAGACATTCAAGTCAATATGAAGTCCAGGACTTTGAAGAGAAGTTGTGTTAAGAGATAAAGACAACAGCAGTTTCAGCCAGGGGATAGCTGAAACAGTGGAAAACAATGAGGCTATGAGGGATGAAGAAAGTGTAGACTGAGGTAGAGGGGTGTGTTAAAGATCTCTGCCTTGCAGAACGACATTTAAAAGGAATTAAAGAAAGAAGCCAACAAAAAATAGAGACAGGAATGTCAGAGAGGTAAAAAGTAGATTGAGAGACAACCTAATATAGTACCAAAAATAAGAATCAGGAGGTCCAGGTTCCTATTCTGACTTTCCCACTACATTACTGCATAGTCTTGTAAAAGACTTTCTATCTACCACTCATGATTTATTTTTTGGCTCTATTCCTAGTTTAAATGTGCTCTGTCAGCCATTTGAAACAACTACTGACTTCCATCTTACTTCGCCAACTCACTCCATTTCCATAAAGCTGGCTTTGTAGTTCCTTCTACCTACTCCTCATCCTCTTTGCTTGCTAGCACAAAGATAACTAGGTGAAAGAATAACATTCCTTCTTCTTCCCTTCTCTATGCCACACCTTTTGCCAGAGTTGTCACTAGGAATAAGCAAATAGTCCTTGATATCTAAAGAAGGAGATGTCATGGAGGGCATAAGATGACCTCTCTGGGAAACAGGTCACATCATTTTCAATATGACTACAACATATTGTAGAAAACAGACTCTATGCCAAATCAACAATGAAATTGAAGTCTGACTCTCTGCCAGGATGAGACATAATCTTGAAGATTTTTTATTCGGTAGGTAAGTGCCATTTTATCTTCATTATACTTTGTTCTATCTAAAGTGAGGGAGGAACTGAGCTTAATTGTGGCCCCAGATTGCAGAGAATCAGAAATTGTAGAGATGTCCAACCTTTGAGGAATGACTGAACAAAATATGATATATGTAGGTAATGAAATACTATTTTTGTAAGAAATGGTGAAGAATGTAGTTTTAGAGAAAGCTAAGAATGTTTATATATTAACTGATTCAAAATGAAGTGTTCAGAGTCAGGAGAAAAATTATAAACTAACAAGAATATTATAAAAGTAAACAAACAATATTTGAAAGACTTAAGAACACTGACCAACAAAACAACCAAACATGATTTCAGCAGACTAATAATGAAGCATGCTATCCATTTCCAGATAGAGAAATGATAAATTCAGAATGGAGAATAGGGCATGTACTTATATACATATATATGTACATATATAATATATGTATATACATATCCTAATCTCCATTCAAAATCTATCACATATGTGTATATATGTGTATATATGTATGTGTGTATATATTATATATTGTATGTATATATACATTTCACAGCTGTTTCTGACTCAGTTTCCTTATTTATACAATTATGATAACAATAGTACCTACCTCTCAAAGTCCTTCTGAGGATAAAATGAGATAATAGTTGTAAAGCACTTTATAAATCTTAAAGCACTATTTAAATACTTGTTATTATTAACTATTATTCCAATCTTTTAGCCTCTCCACCAGCAGTCATTGAGTATATCACTTTCTGCTCTCACTTGCTCCAGGTACTAGAATTGTTGGTCTGCCTTTCCTTTAATCATAATATACTGCCAGTACCACATAGTAGAAGAAGTTTGGGGCTAGGAGTGAGATGACTTGGGTTTTAGTTCCAGGTCTTCCAGCAATTCATTGTGTGAAGTGGGACAAGTCACTTTTCTATTCCATTTCCTTATCAATCTCATAAAGAAGTTAAATTAGATAATCTCAAACATCCATTGCCACCCTAACATCCTATGGCACTCTAGGCTTGGTCCTCTAGAAACCTTTCAACAATAAATCTTTTTTGCTGTCTAAAGCTCTTTGAAAAATTCCTGTTCATTATCCCTTCCATTCAATTCTAGGGCATGTGCTGTAGTTAGTTAACACTGCCAATTCACTTCACATGTCAGTTGATCACCAGTCCCCTATTTTCTATTCCCCTAAATCTAGTGCCCATTTCAAGTTTTAATATGTACATTCTGCACTTAAGTGCCAGCTCTCCCCACCCATGTTACTGACATGTAGTCTTTGCATATGAGACTGCCAATAGTGACCACTGCCTATGATCTCAGAGATGACTATAAAGATTATGACCAAAACTTTCTGACAGAGGCATATACGTATACACATGTCTATGTGTATATGTGCATGTGTATCCCGTAATACATATTGACTACTAGACAGCTGTATGTAAAATTCTAATAATGGTAATTTAAGCATCTGACTGGGATGAACAATATTTTTTCAAGAACAACTATAGTCAGAGCAATTTGGAACTATGCCTAAAGGGCTATAAAACAATGTGTACCCTTTAAGAATTCTTTCAGCCTAGGTCTATATCCCAAAGAGATAAAACAAACAAACAAAAAGATTTATATGTATGAAAATATTTATACTAGTTGTTTTGGTGGTGACAAATAATTGGAAATTGAGGAGATAGACATCAATTGGGGAATGACTGGCCAAGTTGTTGAATATGATTGTGATAGAATGCTATTGTGATATGAGAAATAATATGGTGGATGCTTTCAGAAAAACCTGGAATGACTTATGTGAACTGATGCAAAGTGAAATGAGCAGAACCAGGAGAAGATTGTGTATAGTAACAGCAGTACTATATGATGATCAACTGTGAATTACTTAGCCAGTCTCAGCAACACAGTGCTCCAAGACAATTCTGAAGTACTTATGATGAAAAATGCCATCCATCTCCAGAGAAAGAACTGATGGAGTTTGAATGCGGATTGAAGCATACTTTTTCTTTACTTTCTCTTACTTTGTTTTCTCTGTGTGTTCTTTCACAAGACTAACATGGAAATATAACATACCAAATTTTTTGCCTTTACAATGGGAGCAGGGAGTGAGGAGAGGGTTAGGAAGAGAATTTGAAACTCAACAATTTTTAAAAATTGATATTAATAATTGTTTTTACATGTAATTGAGGAAAAATAAAATATTAAGCTAAAACATAATAAAACCATTACATTTTAAAACTAAAAAATACAGTTAATTTGATTCAATCTCTATGAAAAAGAAGCCTTCCAAGCAAAGAAAATAAGCTTCTAGAGCAATTCCATATTTAAAACATAATATATAAACATATATGTAAAACACAAATATAAATATGTGTTTATATATATGCATATATTAATATGACTGTGAGTTCTTCCCATT
>CM053581.1:58082597-58130338 GCA_028627135.1 Pseudochirops cupreus | reverse complement strand
TTTGTCTCTCTCTCAGCCAGCTTCAGTCTCCACAATTCTTCCTTCACCCAGAGCAACATTCCAATTCTGTCTGTCTGTCTCTGGAATTCTTGCTTATATGCACACCTCAGCCAGTCCCCTTCTTCCACATCAACAGGGGAGTTCATGCCTTCTCAACAGTGGGACAGAGTTTGCACCTTCCACACTTAGCACTTAGCACTACTAAGGGCTAAGTATCCTGATAAACTAATTACTATTACAACTAGACTCTTTGCCTCCTTGTAAATCCACTCCGTCCCTGACTCCAATTATTTCTACTGATTGTCCCTCAAGACTGAAACATTCTCCTTCTTTATCTCTACCTTCTAGCTTCCCTGGCTAATTTCAAGTCTCAGTCAAAATCCCACCTACCCGTAGGAAGTTTTACCCAGTCTTAATCTTACTGCCTCCTTTCTAAGACAGTCCTGCACAGCCTGTAGCCCCTGGACTGCTTATAGCACGCCAAAGGATTTCCGGAGTGCTGCAAAAAATGTAGATGAAAACATTCTCTACGTTTTTTCATGGGCTGCCCGAAATCCTTTGGCATGCCCCCCTTTATAAGCAGCTCGGCTGCAGGTTGTATAGGCCTGCTCTAAGACTACCACTTTCAATATTATCCTGTGTATATCTTGCTTGTAATGTTTGCATGCCATTTTCTTTGTTGGACTATGAGTTTTTCTTTGTATCCTCAGCTCTTAGCACAATGCCCAGAAATAGTTGGTGTTTAATAAGTAACATACACTCAACCCTCATCCCCCCCATTTTAACTCCAATTTACTTTGCCAAACTAATCTCAAATTGTTCCCCTTTTATTGCTCTTAATTCTAACTTAATTAGAATAATCTTTGTTCTTTTTTCTTTTATTCTGTCCTCTCTCACACATTGCCTGCTATGCTTGAGTAAACTCTACTCCACAGACTCTCTTCTCTGTCTGTTGAAGAACTGCTCTTATTTGAAGGCCCAACGATGATGCAACATCTCCAGGTTCCTTTCCTGACATATTCCCAATGGCTTTTTGTTCCCTTTGCATCTTTCTCACTTTTCATTTCAGCAAAATTATTGTATCATCGTGATTCCTGTCCTAACCCCGTTTAGGACTAGAGATTTCTTGAAAGCAGGTTCAATCTTTGGATTCCTCAAAGCTAGCACAGGCCTCAAGCAGTGACAATACAATGACAACTCACACTTTTGGAGGGCTTTCAGTCTTGGAGAGAATTTTGGAGAACTGAGTACAAATTTGGCCTCAAATATTGATAAACTACATGACCCCTAAGTACGTTGTTTGGCCTTTCTAGGCCAGCCTCATCTGTTAAATGGTGGTAAGCATAACAATTTGAATTGATTATTAATTTATGAAATCATGAAATGGGGGCAGGTGTAGTTAGTACTTTGGGTACTAATGGGGAGGACCACAATTGGCACTGGAAAATAAGGCAGCAATCACACTTTAATTAAACACAGAGAGTATGGAGGCAAACGGCCCATAAAATCATATGTAAGTGATAAAAAGTAGGGCTACAGGAGAAAATAGCATGGGATCAGTGTATATAATAGTAAAGTAAGATAGAAAACATGGGCAAAAGAATGGGGAGGGAAAGAGCCAGAGAGTGTCACTCATAACCATGACTAAGACTAGGGAGCACTTACCACCATGGATCTGATAGAGATGAAAGACTCAGGAGTTTAAGGTTTCATTTTTATGGGGCTTTGGGGGGAAAACAGATCAACTCCTGTCTGTGCCTTCTTGGTGTTAATGCATTGACACATCCAAGTCAACTCAAAGTTATTGATAAAACAACAAACTTAGCATCCCTGTCATCCCAAAGATATCACCCTTTGATGTTCTCCTGGTTTGGAACTGTGGAAGTCTGTAATTTTTCTGGTTTTATATGTTAAAGACCACAAACCTTGAAAGCAGCTCTTGATTCAGCACATATTGCCAGGATGTGAGTATATTATTCAATTTGTAAATGATGTTCCTTTGAATTTTGGATGGTTTGTGTCTTCCAGACTCCCCTGTCAGATCTTATTTCCTGACAATGCTTCTTTTATATTAGCTAAATTTATTTATTTTACTAATTTGGGAGGGGTGGTCATGGGACCGGAACAACAGAATTTTTAAAGACACCTACCTCTCAATATTGTTGTTAGGATAAAACAATATTTTTAAAGTGTTTTAAAAATCTTAAGGCAAATATATAAATTATAAACTATCTACTCATTTAAAATAATACTGTATTTAATATAGTAGGTACTTAATATTAACTGAGTCAAATTTGGTGAAGGCATTGTTTTTCAGACACAGAGTGGGGAGCCCTTGAAATTCCATCATTACAAATTCCTTCCACCAGCAGAGATGAGAAAGTTTTCTGTAATTTTGAGTCTTAGAGAGTCACCCTTAGCACTGATAGGGTGACTTGGGCATAATTACACAGCTAGTATTTTTGAATGTCAGAACTTGAACCCAGGTCTTCTCGCATTAGAAACAATCCTCTAACCATAATACCACACTCCCGGACAACATGTTTTAAATAAACTCCCTCCAGCAATGTCAGTTTAATAAATCATCCATATTTTTATCTGGATCAGAAATAAGCATCAGGTTATATGAATTCAATATAGTCTTGAAGAAAGAGATGCAAATTTGAGAGGATATGGGTTTATGTCCCAGCCTTGCCACTTACTGAGACCCTAAACAAGTCACTTTAATTCTATGTCTTAATCTCCTCATCTGCAAAATGGGGATCATATTATTTGCTTCCCTTCTTGACAGAACAATTGTGGAGAAAGCATTGGTACTAATTAAATGTCAAATATTATAATCAGGGAGAGGAAGGCTCTAAGGCTCTATTCAAAACTGAAGGAGAAATATTTTCTCTCTTCCATATTTGTGAAGAGAGAATATAGAAAGAGCTAAGTATGGTGAATCAGATTGATTAGACATTAAACCCCAGTGGTTCCCAAATCACATTCCCTAATGTCCTACTCTTTAACATAAACTGCATAAACCACATGATTTTTCTCTATCCTTCTCCTATTCTTATCAGGTTTTTTTTCTTATAAGACCTGGCTCTTTAGTAATAAATTATTATTTACCTATTGAGTAACAGCACAAACCTATTTTCTGGGGAGTGTAAGCTTTACTTTGAAGAATTCTTTTAAAGAAATAAATAAGAAAGCCATGGAAAAGTCCACCATTTTCTTGAAACGTCTTTGCCCTGCAAGCCAGCCTGAAAATAGCCAGCCTCAGCTTTAAAAGGTTCTCTGCTGAATCCGAGATTTGTTTGCTCAAACAAAATCAAACTATTTCATTTTTAGTCTGTACCTTCTTATTTTTTTCTTTTTCACTATTAGCTGGCATTCTTATCCTTTAAAAAAAAATAAAAAGATGTGCAAAATTCTGTTTTGTTGAAAAGTGCAAAGAGGGCATTCCATGCCTAGCTTCCTTAAGGAAGCATACACAACAGAGAAATGCATTGTCATGGAAAGAGATCTGCATGAGCAAGTCACAGGAAGTGGACTCAAATCTACCCCTTCTACACTGATCTCCCCCTACCTCACTCTGCTACTGTGTGACCTTGGAAAAGTCATTTAATCCTCTGGTTCTCAATTTTCTCATTTATGTAGAGAGAGAGAATTAGACTAGATGAACTCTAGATTCTTTCATACATCTAAATTAGTGTTCTTATGTACTCTAGGAAACACGTATAAGAGCTTTGTCATTATATGAGTATTCATATTTGCCCAGATTAAAGTAATAAAAAGACCCTAATTGAATATTTTTTTCTTATGTGAACCTTGTATGGAACTATTAGGACTAAAGGATAATAGTTTCAGACCATCTTGATTCTCAATTAGCTCCAGAACTGCGCAGGCTGGAACACAGGGGATTATTTTCATCCTTAATCCCAGAACTGCAATGATTAGTTATTTCCTTTTCAGTTATGGATACCACAATTAAGAAAATAGCCTGTTAAACTGGAAGAGAGACTGAGGAATATGACCAGGATGCTAAGGAAACGTGAAACCAAATCATTTAAGGATTGCTTTAAATAAATAAAATGTTTAGCCTGTAGATGAGGAAGAGGCTTGATGTTATGGACGGGGGTGGGCATTGAGGAAGGCATGAATCCAGATTTGAAATGTTTTAAGAGCCATAATATAATAATTATATTTGTTTTGCTTGTCCTCTAGGATTAAAACTAAGAGCAAAAGTTAGAAGTTTTATAAGGAGGCAAATTTTGAGTCGGTCTAAGGCACACAAACACACACACACACACACACACACACACACACACACACACACACACACACACACACACACACTGCTTTTCCAACATTTAAAGCTGTCCCAAAATGAAAAGGGCTCCTTCAAGAAGCAAGAAACTTTTTTTAACACTAAAAGTCTTTCAGAGGAGGCTTTTGGGGTTGCTAGGAGGAGAGAAGAGGTGAGGGATCATGCTTGAGAAATGGATTAGACCAGATGACTGCTGAGTTGTGACTTTTAATCTCTAAGAGAATATGATCCTATTTCCTTCTGGGCTTGATTTTTAAGGTTGTTTTTGATCCCTCATGCTATTTCACTTTCATTCATTTGAAATGAGCCTCTTCCCACAGTCAAAATCTTTGCTTTCTCTGTTCAAGCCTCAGGTACCAGCTGCTGAAGGAGACTAAGAGGCACTAGGCTACTTGCTTGCAATCCTACTTGTGACACAGAATGCTGCTATTCAGGTCATGTCTCTATATGGTGTGTTACAGATCTCGAATTCCACATCTAGAACATGTTCAGATTCTTTCCAAGTACCAGCTTTCCATAGTGAAAGATGAAATGATCTTCAATTGTGATAAACAAAACAATTTACCTGAAATTTTGCTTCAAATGACAGATGATATTAACTGCATTGAATGTTAATATGTGGATCAGTTAACTAATCTACTATCAATATATGACTAAAATCCAGCAAACTGTAAAGTCTATTTTCTCTACAATCCACCCCTTTAAAAACTAAATCTGTGTTGTTGTGGTAAAGGATGTTCTGCTCACTGCACATCAAACCCGATGGTCCAGTTAAGACTGTTTAAATAGTAACCATCTCTGAATAAATTGTCAAACTTCTGCTAACTGGTTTCATAGGGAATACATGTTCATTTCTAAATGAAGATTTGGGGGTAAAAGGCTTAGAGTGTCAAAGGCTAGAGGCAAGACAGGCTGGTGGTATGCCCAAATATGGTTTTAAGATGACAAAAATTAGCTATTCTTTTTTTCCCAAAAAAGAGAGAAGCCCTGAGATAATTTAAGAGGCAAAGACTGGCAAATCATGATGGCAAATTAAGGGGGAGAGCTTTGATGCAATAAACAATTTCCATTAGCATTATGGCCAGCCTCAATCCTCAATCTTGGCCCAGACCATTGAAAGCGTATCCCCCGTTGTCAGTAATCCGCAGATTAAATTGTCTCTAACAGTACACATTGAAAAAAAATAGATGGTAAAAGCCCTACTGTGGCTAACCAGAGCAATCATTTTAGGATTCTGAATATTTGCAAAAGAAGCTCTTCAGTTCCAATGGTACCTTTTCATTTTGATTAAAAAGCTAAAGAAAGAAGAACGGGGGATGACACAAAAATAACAGGGCCTGACAAAAGCCACTGAAGCAAAGACATTGATGCTATCTGCTGATCCCTTATGCCTTCACTTTCTACAATATATAGCACAATGATGACATATCCCTTTTCTATTTTGCTTAGTGTAGATTTGCCTCTTAATTACAAATTAGTTGAAAAAATGCAACATAAATGACTTCTTGTCAACATTCTGTTGCTCTAAGCACAAATAATAAATGCTGAATAACTGAAGTGAAGGCATTCCCTAATCATGTATGCATAATGAAAGTGTACATGTTTAGGATCAACATTTACTTTCTCTTTTGTAAAAACTAAACTCTTCCTTGATCTTGTGCTTTCAGAGGTCTGTGACGCCATCAGTGCACATGGTCTCTTCTTGAATGAAATTATAAATCCTTCATAACTTAGAAGCCTGTCTTCCTGAGTTGCTAAAGAACCCTCTCCCCTCCAAATCATCTCCTGGTCAATAGTCTAGTGATGAACTTAACTGCACATAGGTTAGATGATCCATGGACAAGAAGTCCAGTCTGTATTCTTGATTATAACTTAGGAGGGCCTGTCAGTGCTCATGCTCTGCTGGCATAACTTTACCCTCGTGACATAAAGAAGAAATAGAGAAAGAGTCTAACGAAGGAGTTTTTCAGATTAAGAGATATCATCAAGGGGGAAACCATTACAAAATGGATGTTGTATGTATTTGATAATTCTTGTATCATAGCGATGTGGATAGATTCACTTTCAGGAAATGATCCTGTACATCAGTGATAGTTTTAGAGGAAAATGACTTTTTGTAAAGAAGGTTCAAATTACGGAAGAAATAAACACATATATACACACAAACATGCATATGAACACACACTATCCTAAATATACATATAAAAAGATGTATGTGTGCATTTATGTATGTGCATGTGTGTATGTGTATGTGTATGTGTCCATTATGTTTTCTGAAGACTTTTTACCTGAAGGAGAGGGGGAAAAACAACAATTAACACATCGATGTGTTTCAGATGAGGGAGATTTAAAGGCCAATCAGGAAATAGAGTGCTCTTGTGTGAGTACTCAGCTAGCTCCAAGTCAGAGCAGAGTAGGCAGCAAAGGTTAAGAGGCCTGAAAGAGGACAAATGGCTTACCAGGTGGCCCCCTCCTTGCTGTCTGGATCATCAGGATGGCCTTTCAGGTCCAATGAAGCCTTGATTGATCACCTCTGGCTTAAGGCGAGGAGAGAGGGGCTCTGTCTGGCTGGACGCCTGTATCCTGAATACAGGAGAGGAGTGAGTAAGGATTCAGCTGGACAGAAGAGAGAGCAAGGGCACAGGGGACATCAATGGCTGGATTGGAATTTGGGACCCCAGGTCCAATGTCTAGTAGCAACTTTTAGGTTGGGAAGAGAAAGATCCAAGAGAAAATAACTGTGGTCCAAAAATAGTGTGGAAGATTACTTCCTTCAGCCTTCCAGGACTCTGAACACTGTTTCTAAGAAGAGTGAGTGAAAGGCAATTGAGAATGCTCATGTTCCAATTCAAAGGGAGCCTAAATAGGTTACATGTAGAGATATCTAGCCTGTTCAGTGCAAGGACATCTTTTTCATCGTTAGTTTTTCTTTTTTAAGCAAGTGGGGGTGGAATGGAGGGGGTGTATTTTTTCTTTGTTTTCTATGTTGATGAAACAGAAACCAGAGATATAGTGTTCTAAATCAGATCCCCCAAACCTACAGCTATGTTCATGGGTCTATGATAACTTTTGCACATACGGCAGATTTTATCACACTACAACCTGGTGTAGAACAAATATTTTGCTAATAATTTCTGTTAAAGGCAATATGTATCTGCTAAAAATGGGGTCACTTTTAAAGTTCAAAAAGAACATTATGGAATTAGCAAGATCGAAGTGAGAAAGAAAAATGGGTAGGATGAAAGCAATGGGAAAATACTGTGGAGGATGAGAAGGCAATGAATGAATGGTTCATGATAGGAGACAGATGTAACACCTGATGGTTCATTTCCTCAAAGGGCTCTACTTAGATGATTTTCATATCAGGAAGGAGATCGAGTATCAAACTTCTAAAGTTGTGTTATATGTCAAAATACAAATTATCGGTTTTGGAAAGAATTCCTTTAACACTCCAAGGATCCATTTCTTTGTTAGTGAGGTTACTACATCCAGGTATGAAAATGGTGCCATTTCTATGCTTTAATAGACTATCTTACTGAGTTTCTGAGACCAAAGCAATAATAATTGAAATAATTTCATATACAACTCTGCCTAGTAAGAAGCCTTTCTGCACTTAACTAGTCTAGTTCATGAATGACATACAGTCTGTACTCATATTCTTCCAAGTCAGATAAGATTTGAAGGAGCTGGCACTCTGCTGGCATAGGTTTCAGGAAATCAGGGTCACTTCCATGCCCTAATGAGACACTGGAGGAAGACTGGATTGGAGGAAATGAACTGCATTCTAAAAATGTGCAAAGCACTATAGACATGAAGAAAATGGAAGAGAAAGTGAATATGAAGTTCCGGCTGGAACCTACCTTCTGCAAATTGACCATTTGACTAGTAATGCCCTAGTAGCTGGTCTGTTGAGTCAAAGAGAGGATACCAACATTAAAAGGGGAGAGAAGGAAAGACAGTCAGCATCAGTTGATGCTCTGGTTTTTTCTGTCTTAGTGAATGTGAGCAAGATTTTTGAGCCATCATGCTGTTCCTCATCTCCTCAAGCCAAAAGCTTAGTCCGTCCCTCTGCCTCTCACAAGCTGTCCTCATGTGTCAGGAAGTTGGATTTTTTTTCAATTTCTTACACACATGGTTCAGATATCTCAGTAGAAAACATGAAAACTCTCATTACAGTCCACTGCTCCCTAGCAATTCCAATGAAATCTATTACCTACCGAACACAAGCTAGAGTTGAGCAAATTTCCAAGAAGCAATACAACTCAGATTTTCTGCAAGCAAACCCTTTCAGTGTCTGTAAAAGGTTCATTTATCTTTCCTGTCTCGTTATATTTAATTGTTGGGTGTCTTCCATTTTTACGGTTGCTCTGGATGTCTAAATGCCAAGATGTGGTGAGCAAAACTCTCTCTTTTTTGAGGTTCACCCAACTAGAAGGAGGGACCAACATTTCTGGCTAAGTTCCCAGACAAACTGTGAAAACTCAAAATGCATAGATTGTTTGCTGTTAACTGCAATTTTTAATGACTCACTAAAATTTTGATCTTTACTTCAACTTTATCTGGCTGGGGAGGGATAGGTTGCACTGCTGTTTCTGAAAGACAGATTGTCTCTTACCTATTCAAAATAATGCTAGTTGTAACATCACAAAACTGTGTAGAAAGGGATAATATGCAACATCTTTCTCTGGCATTTATTTTTTTTATTATATATCAGTTCTTAGAGCAACTAAGTGGCACATGTTAGGCCTAACACCAGAGAATGTGTCTTCCTGAGTTCAAATCTGGCCTCAGCCACTTAGCTGTGTGACTCTGGGCAAGTTACTTCACCCAGTTTGCCTCAGTTCCTCATCTATAAAATGAGCAAGAGAAGGAAATGCCAAATCACTTCATTATCTCTGCCAAGAAAACCCCAACTATGGTTCACAAAGAGTTGGACACGACTGAAAAACAACTGAACAGTCAGGTTAATCAGGTATCAGTCACCTTTAAAGTGCAAAGGAAATCTCTATATGAAACAGAGGCAGGAATTACAGGACACTAGAACTGGAAACGATTTTAGGAATCATCATTTCCAATCCTCTCATTTTCAAGATGAGGAAACTAAAACTCTTTGAGGTATTAAGTGACAATTAGTGGCAGATCCAGGCTTTAAATCCAGATCTTTAATTCCCAATTCCAGTTTCTTTGTCACAATGACTAATTCTTGTGAGATAGTGTTCTATGCTACTAAAATTGATTCTTCAGGTTCCCAATAGATATAAGCTCTTTGAGTTCAAGATTGTTAAATTTTTGTCTTTGTATACCAAATACCTCATACAATGACTGACATGTAGTCAGTGCTTAATAAAGATTTGTTGAACTGAATTCTTCTTTGGCAATCTTTTTAAATGTGGATACAGCAATCTGTGATTTTTTTCAATTTTATTTTGTATAAGGGTCATGCCAAATATGAGAGATGGAATATACAGTTTCTGGAGAATTCTGCCAAGACCATGATAATATGTGATTAACTCCCTGATTTATTCTGAGAACCAGAGTTACTCTTTTCTTTATAAAATGAACTAATTTTTAATCAAAATAGTTTGAAATAAAGATCTTACTCGTCTGTTTAACACACTTATAGCTTCATAATGCTGGACAATTTTTTTTTAATTATTGCTCACAGCAACCCTGTGAGGTTAGGTCATAATTATTGTTGTCAACGAAAGAAAATAAAGAAAAACAAATTTTCGATGAAAAGAAAAATAATACAGTACAGAGATCATAGGCAGCCTGTCAAAGACTACACTGAAAGTCACTGGGAGATCAAGGACTAGAAATATTTTCTTTGATGCCCAGCTCTCTACTTTCTACTAGTTAGAGATGATCTATGGTGTGATACCAAGAACTTGTGGTATTTCTTCATCTGTTAAT
Source organism: Pseudochirops cupreus (assembly GCA_028627135.1). Classification (NCBI taxonomy): domain Eukaryota; kingdom Metazoa; phylum Chordata; class Mammalia; order Diprotodontia; family Pseudocheiridae; genus Pseudochirops; species Pseudochirops cupreus. Next base: position 58,120,110 of record CM053581.1, on the reverse strand, counting down.
ATAAATTTACTAGGAGACAAAACCCTGTTGGGTTCAATTACTGAAATTCAAATTCATACTTAATAAAGTTTCTACTACATATGAACTTACATAAGCTCCTTAAGGGCAGGAACAATCTTTGGTTTCTTATTTATTAGTTTTTGTTATTATTTTTGTTTTATTTTGTATCCTCAGTACTTAACGCAGTTCTTGACCCAACAATGAGCCTTCAGTAATTGCTCTTTCCAATCCTTCCTTCCTCCTTCCTTCCCTCCATTCCCTCCCTCTGTGTTTCTTGCTTCCATCCTTCCTTCTTTTCTTTTTCCTATCTTTTCTCCCTCTCTATCCCTCCCTCCCCCTCTTCCTTCCTTCTTTTCTTCTTCCCTCCCTCTCTTCCTTGCAACAAGACTGTCCTTGAGACTTAGCATGGTAGAATGAATGGAACCAAAGTGGTTTACACTTGGCTGCAAATTCCATTTATATCAGATTTATTTTGAGAAAAATCATTAAATAGGCCTGGTGAATAGAACAATCACCACACAAATGATACAGCTATGGAACCCTCAAACCAATAACATGCACTGACCATTTGGGTTGTCCAAAGGGTCTCACACCTATTCATCTGACTGCCTCAACTCTTTGCTATTGAGTTCTGTGGAATAAAATTTGATGAGTTAAATTTATTGTGTTTACACAATTTGTTTTAATTTGTTGTTTCAAATAAAGAAATTAGAAGAGGGTTGTTCTCATTTTCTCTACTGGAGAAGGTATAAGCTAAAGACAACTATTTACATGATACTCTTCTTTCTTTTGTTAGCATACATCAACATCAATGAAAGCACCTTTAGAGGAACTAAATAGAATTGTGTTCAAAGGAAAAGTCATGATATATTTGGTAAATTTTATGGAATTTTCACCTATGGCATAAATGAATATATGTTGATGCTACCTTTTTGAAATGGGACTAGATATACAAAATAATCAAAACTAGCCCCTATTAAGTAATTTTTGCACTTGTTGAATATTTCATACAGACCTTTCAAAAGTATGTATTAATAATATTTCACTTCATCAGAAGATCATCAGTAAGAATACTTTCTCCACTCACGTAGATCACAGAAAGTCCGTGGTTTTAGAAGGTGATCTGTGTGGGTTGGGATGGCCAATATAATCAATCAGTCGTTACCTTGTGGCTAACTTTTTGATGATGAACCTCTCTTGGTACATATCTAGGTTGGTGCTTAAAGAACATACAATTGATCAATGAGCCAAAATTTTAACCCTCTCCCCTGACATTGCCTTCTAGAACCCAAGGTCAACCCTATGTCACTTTGAGATATTAGAACACTTTAGTGGAGGAAGAACTGAAGAAACCTCTACATGAATAAGAACAGCTAGATTTAGACCACACATTTATCTTACTAATCATTTCCAAAAGGTTACATCATGGATCTAAGTACAATCTAAACCAAAATAAATACATTTTTGAAACCTTATTCAATATGCAGTGACTTAGGAGAGGAAAATATATGGATGCTGTGGTCATTTCTTTTTTTAACCTTTACACTCTCTGACCTTCACACATAATAGATGAGCACTAAGTAAAATATTTCATCTAAACTTGGTACAAAAAGTGAAACAGACTGAACTTATTCCCAAGGCCTCTTAAGACTCCACAATAGGACCTGGCAGTATAAACTACAATATACCACAGATACACATTATCTTTCAGGAAGCTGTTGACCCATCAACATACTGGGCGCAGGTGTCAAATAAATATCTAAAAGGCAAACACACAATCCAGGCAAGATTAAAAGTGGCTTCCCCTGAAGGTCTTACAAACATTGAATTAGAAGTGAACAACTCTAAGACATAAGCCAAACCCTCCTACAGCAGCATATCTCCATATACCCAAATTTCTGGAACTTTCAGAGATCCTTCGTTGGACCCCTTCAAGTAAAATGGGTAAGGTTTCCCTGGGATGAAATTTCACTTTCATTTTAGAGGTTTTTTAAATCTATTTTTGTGATACTATAAAAGGTAAAGTGATATAATTACCATGCCATTACACTGATAAGCTCAGTTCTAACTGCACATGGGGAGGGGGAAACGGGGATTAAGTTGCAACTAAACAACACAGCAGAAAACAGCACGGAGAGAAGGTGAGTTCTGGCCCCATCTCCTAATGCTTTTATATATTTACCTTCATTTTTTTTGATGGTGAAATTTGGGTTGTTGGCCATTTCAGGAAGAAGGCTATATAGGAAAAAATGTCCAGTTTTGGGCTCATCTTTGTCTATAGCGCTGACTGTTTGGATCACCTGTAATATAAAAAAGTTACATCAGCTTTTCCGATGATATCAATTCTCTAAAAATGCCCTAAATTATTGTGCTAGAGGACTTGCCATCATTTAAAAAAGACAGGCTTGAAAAGCTGCTAAGAATAAAGATCTCAACCTGCTGCATTTTGAAACTGCTGTGGTTCGGAATATCAGAATCATAACACTTGTAAATTGCAATCAGCTCATCACAGGTTTCTTCCAGTTTGAGCATTTGTTGGCCCCCAATAACAATGTAATCTCATGCTCCTTTGGGGATGGCAGAAGACCGTATAGTGTGGGTGTTGGGAGGGTAAGGAATTGAAATCTGGAAACCTTGCCACTCTTACTGAGCTATGCTCAGCAGGCTCCCATCCCCTTGCCAAAGAACGGGGCTGTTTCCAGGCACAAACATCACTGCAGCAAGACTCTCCAGCTACTGAAACGTAACCCCCACCCCCAATAATGAATACTGTTTTTAAAGTCAGTGGATAACAAATTCAAACAATGCTTTGGAGTGTATCCTGAGATGAATAAATTATAGGGATTAGAGGAATTACCACTGTGAAGAGAGCTGTTTGAATAGATACAGATACTTGAAAATGGAACAGGTTGAATGTGCTTGTTCCCTTTGAAAGAGCTGCAGGAAGATGGGGCGAAGGTACTTCTTGTCATATCAAAGTCTGATCTCAGTCATTCATATTTAGTATGGTCATGGTATTAATCACTTATCCTATAATATAGCATTTACAATGTTGAAAGACATAATTAATATAGAGTTCATATGAATAGCTTAGAGCTACAGTGTTTACTGTTTGTACTTACTTACGGCATACAGATATGTGGTTCAACGGAAAGAAACAGTACAAATCTGAAGGTAACAGATTTGAGTTCAAATCCTGCCTCTATCACTAACCAAGGGTAAGTCACTTAATGGGCAGCTAGGTTTGGATAGTGGATAGTGTGCCAAGTCTGAAGTCAGGAAGACTAATTTTCCTGAGTTCAAATCTGGACTCAGACAACTACTAGCTATGTGACCCTAGTTAATTTACTTAATCATCTTTGCATTAGTTTCCTCACCTGGCAAATGAGCTGGAAAAGGAAATGACAAACCACTCCAGTATCTTTGCCAAGAAAACCCTCCAATGGGAGGGTCCACAATTTCCTCAAATATAAAATGTGGTTAATAATACCTCATGAAAATTATAAGCAACATAGTACATATATGTTAATTTCTATAATTAAATATGGGTTTATTTGGAGTGTTTATTTGTGGTCAAGGCCTGCAATTTCATTAAGAAGGAACTTCTGGTGTGAAAACTATATTCATCCGTGCAGCCAGGGAAATGAGCTATCTCAGTTCAACCACAGGAGAAAATTCCATCTCATCCATGGAGAAGTCTTTAGGTAAACAAGCTAGAAATAAGAGACGCTTTGAGTAACCAACTTCCCTTCAATATGCGCCACTTCTAATCTTTTTTTTTTTCCTCCTCCCTGGAATCAGTCCTGAAGAGAATCTGGAATCACATATGGCCTTTCTCTAAGCAGATGAAGAATATCTCTCTTCTCCAAAATTCTCTCATTAACTCTGCCCTTCATACAGTCTCTCACTCAAGGTCACCTAGCACTCTCTCGACCAATTTTGAATCGCATTCCACAGATAGTGTGCCTGTCTGGCATGAGAGTGCTACTCTTCCATCACCCAGCTTCTTTGAGAATCAGGTTACATGTGTTCTCTAGATGTGAGCTAACTTCAAGGGTCATATTCTCACTGACCATTATATCTCCCCCTCCCACCCTCCAAAAATGTTATGATATATATAAATCTCATAATATATGATATATAATCTGTCTGTCCCCAAAAGCTTTCAAAATCTCACACATTGCTCTCTTTTGCCAAAAAAATTGACCATTTTATTAGGCCTCACATACTGTGCTCCTTCTTCCATCTCCATGCTTTTGGACTGACTCTGTCCCATACCTGGGCTCCATTCATTCCTTACCTCCACCTTTTAGCATTCTAAAGGCTTCCTTCAAAACTAAGCTCAGGTATTACATTTTACATCAAAAATGTCTTGATACCACTTACTTTTAGTACCTTTCCCTCTCTCTTGTCCAAACTGCTCTGCTTTTATTTTCTTTTTCTTTTGCATAAGTTTATATAGGCATAGAATTCAGAGGTGGGGAACCTGTGGCCTCAAAGGAGACCAAGTTTTACAGAACAAATCCTTTTATTAAGGGGATTTGTTCTATGAAGTCTGGATTCAGTCAAAAGGCTGCCCTTGAAGACCTAGAGGGCCACATGTGGCCTTGAGGCTGCAAATACCCCGCCCTTGGCCATAGATAGATAGAATGCTAGGGTCAGAGGCAGAAAAACCTGAGTGCAAATCCAGCCTCAGTTTCTTCAGCTATAAAATACAAGAAATAGTATCAACTACCACTCAGGGCTTATTGTAAAGATAAGATAAGATAACATTTGTAAAGCACTTACATAGCATGTAGGAGGTACTATACATGTTAGCCATTATTATTATACAGTCATGTTATCTCTGTCTGTAGAATTATAAGCTTTTTAAGACAGGAACAGTTTCATTTTTGTCTTTGGACCCCAGCGCCTAACATACTACTTAACATATACTAGGTTTTAAATTAATGTTGATTGATTTATTAGGAAATTGCATAGGGCACTGAGAATTGAAGTGATTTGTTCATGGGCATGAAGCTAGTATATTTCATAAAAAAGAACTTGAAACACTATATTCCTAACTATTGGGTTTGACCTCTATGCATCATCCTCTTCTATTTCTCATGTATATTTATATATTGGAAGACAAATTATACACAGTCATCAATCTATGAGCAAACATTTGTCAAGATTATACTATGTTCCAGCAACTGTTCTGGGTTCTCAGGATATGAAGATGGTGGTAGGGATGGTAGTGTGTGTGTGTGTGTGTGTGTGTGTGTGTGTGTGTGTGTATGTGCATATGCACAAGTACATACTGGAACTTCTTTATGACCTAGTAGGTCTTCAAGATATGCTTTGGCTGAAAAATGCATAATGATGCAAACATTCTAGTGATAAACTATTCTGATCTTACTGAGGTTGACATTTAGACAGAAAACATATAGTTCATGCACTCAGCACCTAAGACATAGAAATGGTTGTACTCTGCTATATCTACCTTTAAGAACTTACATTCATCCTCAAAATGCACAGAAATAGAAAAACACATTTGTACATATATGTGTATGATACATCCATATGTATATGTGTATTAGCACAGGTATGTTTATATAAACAATATGCATATATATTATGGATTATATACATATAAATCTCTAAATCCATGTATGGTCTTATATATAAATTACATGGTTCAAGTAATAATTATGATATTTTTTATGACAATAATAGTAATGAATGTATGCTTTTACTAACAAAAAATTACCCCAGAACTCTAAACTTAACCAGATGAAATCAGATTATGCCATTTTCTCCCCCTATCTTTAGTCAGCTCACTATCAGCTGAGTACTGGATTTTGTCACACACAGAGATATGGTTCATTTTTCTCTTTAGTTGTGTTTTAGTTGTGGTTTTGAAGAATTTGGGTCCCTCCAAGGAAATACACCAAAATCATGGTTCTTAAAGAGCACTTGGTGATGAATATTAGAGATATTGCAATGGCTACTGATATGAGGATATCAGCTGTTTTAAGGATCATTCAAGCTGACAGTGAAATAGGGTCAATCAAAGAAGGCACAGAGCAAAGTGTGCCCAAAATTAATAACTTGTTAAAATATAAGAAGAAACTTGTCATGAATCAATGAAGTATTTCTGCTAAATAGCCTAATCAATCCACAGAAACAATGACTTTTAGAGGGATTTGGCAGCTAGAGGTAATGTTAATGATTTTTTTTCTGCAATGCATCTTAGGTTTCTTGACATTGGAAGAATAGTAGGAAGACTAGTTTATCACACACATACATACTCAGAACACAAGCACACACAGAGCAGCAACTAACCAATGCCATTAAGAAAATGCTTTTTATGGATGAAACACAATCAAAATAATGGTACTAAAAAACAGAACAAGGAGGTTTTTTACTGCTGAAACTCACTCTTCCTTTCAAGGTTATAACAAGTCTTTTTGTCAGAAAAAGCTCAGATTGGCCTTTAAGATCAGGTATTCCCAGATTGCAAAAAATCCACCCTTCGAGAAAATTTATTTGGAGATTTGTTTTTTGTCTGTGAGCCCAGAAGTCTTTTTCCCATTGAGAGGAAAATGAATCTCATATATACATTACTACAATGAGAAACAGAATTATCCTGGAATTATAGAAACGCCCATGTATTACTACAATAAAACCTGGTACTTTCCCGCAGATTATAAAAGGTTAAGTCATTTATCTAAGAGATGGAGATAACGCGCTTTGATAGCCTTGCAACTCAACTGATTAAAACACTATTGCGGCTAAACATGGAAAAGTGGAATGTTCATCAAAGTATACTTAGTATCTAGTGTCATGTACATATTTCTTGATGAAAGATTCAAAAATATGTGTCATAACCTTTGGAGCTCAATGCCAAATTTTATAAAACATGATATTCAATATCAAAATGCCTTTTAATAGCAAAATTATCAGGTTTAGTGTTTATTTAATGATTTTATCTCCCAATTAGCTTGCATACACAAACACACACACACACAGCACTGTACACATATATATACATACACTTATGTATCTACATAGACAAATTGTATGTATGTATACACACACCTTTTTTATTCATCTTTTACTTCAAAGGAAACCAATGACATTATGGAGTGATACCTTGACTTGTGTGTAAATTGGATTTAGGTGAGGCAGAGTTGCACAAAGTCAGCAGCCTCACCCTCTCTTCCAGAATCATTTAAATCCAGTGGCAAGACAAAAGTCAGAACAACTGATGATGGCCCAGGATGAAATGAAGGACCTTGTCTTTGATGTCTGACCAAGCTCCTCTGTGGTACTCCATGGCACCAGCTTCAGCTGCCTTCATGGCTGTTGGAACGAATTGTTCTCATCTGTCCATTCCACCAGGGTAATTCTTCACATGCTGGATATAGACATCCTCCTAGCTCACCAATCAATTTGAGGTGTGCTGGTTACCCTCAACCTGGTTTAGCCAATCTGCTGAGACAGTTTTACTGGGGTGTGAACACTGCACATGTTACAGCTTCTTGGAGCCACAGGTGAGAGTTGGGTGATAGATGAATACCCACAGTGGATGAGCAGCCCTGCTATATACTTACATATGCACATACATACACAGTGCTGTGCAAAGTGACTAGGAGACAAAATTAAAGCATTTAACAACACGTGTGCATACATATGTGATTACACACATACACATATGCATGCATATATACAATTCATGAGTGTGTGACTGTATGAGAGAGGGGGGAGAGGCATATAGATATAAATCTATAGGGATACATTGTGTCCCAAAAGTCTTGGTGCAGTTTTATATATTAGTAACTTATAGTTTAAGGACAAAGAGTCAAGACAGTGGATTCAAAAACTACAGATGCAGTAAGAATAAATGGTGAGCACAATTATATTTAGTTTTTCATTTAAGCTTTAGTACCTTAAAACTACATTAAGACTTTAGAGGCACATATAATAATTTTCCCGATGTCTCTATTATATAAGACAAATATGAAACAGGTGGTGATCATACGACTTACAAACTGACCATCCAATATATTTGTCAAAAATTCTCTCCAGGGGCTAATATTTGGACAGTAAGTGGATTTTTAAAATTCCACTCTATTGTTAATAACAGTAGTTTTAGTATTAGTAATGATACATACTAGACCCCATGATGATGGCACCACTGCTCTTATCATCTCCCTCTGAAGGATTGTGTAGGATGGATGACCTTCCGCTTTGTTCCCCAGGAAAATAAAAGTTAATCTGGTGCCATGAGTTATAAGACACAGAAACAAAGCAACAATTCCTCATTTGATCTGTGTGCCTTTCTTAACCTTTCCAGTTCAGCTCTGGGAAGGTCTAACTGAGACAACTTCTCTATGGAGTCATTTTCAGTTTCCTCTCACTACTGCATTTCCTCAATCTGTGACTGTTAAATAGAATCATATGGGTGGTGTCTCTGGCATTATCCATTCAACTGTCTGAAATATAGACAACTACCTTATTATGCTGGATAACGTTCTGACATATGCAAGAAGAATTTTTTATATGTTTCATATTGTGTAGAGCAAATCACCAGTCAGAGAGGAGGGGGAACTGAACATATATTAGAACTGTGGGAAGACTGATGGACATACAGATGCCTGCTTCTGACTGCCTGACAACTATTGTCTCAAACATGGAAGCAATAATGTATGTGTTGAGGAAGAGATGGAGGGTTAGGGTATGAAATTACTGCCTCTGGCCTTCATGAAGGCAATAGATCATTGTTATATAATTCATAAAGCCCAAATACTGACTGCTTCTTATGTAGTTGAAGAGAGCTAATAACTTACTGTTTGTCAGGTGTATTTAACCTTCCAACCACATACACGCACGCACACACACACACACACACACACACACACACACACATGCACACACACCCTACCTTCCATTCCCTGGTACTATTTTTAAGAGAGCTATTATCAGTCAGCAAACTAGGAAAGAAAAAATGTTCCTGGCACTCTGAATTGTAATGTGGATTTATTCTTTGTCTCAGAAATACTGGTAGAAATGATGCTAACTCTATGGAGTATAATTTAGTATGATTCTTCAATATCATATAGGATAAACTATGTTTTATGAACATAGATTTATGGTTCTAATCACATCCATGGTTTTTTGGGAAAGCCTACTCTCAGTTTCCTACAACTGATTTTTAAAAACTTATGAACTGTAGTTCATTAGTTAAGTTGGGAGCAAGAGAGCTCTTATCAGAGAACCTAGGATCCCACATCCTCACAATGGAGAGGCCACTGCTGGGAGTGATGCAAGGGAAGTAGAACAGATAGAAATGAACTCACCTGTTGTGTGGACAACTTGAGCTAGGAAAGGAGAAACTTAGCTTCCTCTTTTATTTTGTTATTCTTGTTAACTATATGCTAGTGTCCTCAAAGCAGAAAGTTAGCAAATGATCAGTTACATAATCTTTTAAAATCAATATTTAAGATGAATGTGCCCTTAAAATTGTAGTGCCCTGAAGCAATTCTCAGTTGTCCTGTCCTGGTTAAGGCTCAAGGGGTAGAGTTGCATTCAGGATACCAAATTTATATTATTATCTCCATCCTTGTTAAGGTATTATTTTACCATCCTGGATTTTTTCCTGTTTATTGATAATTCTGTTAATAGGACCATTTGAAAGTCACTCTTCCTTCTTGCTGACTACAGAAAGAAAAAATGGAAATTTTGGAAGAATTTGAAGATAATCCAAGCAAGTATACATTTTCTAGAGTTTTCCTAGAGGATTCAGAGAAGATGGTCAGAATGAATATAGAACACAGCCACTCCCTCCTCCTCCCCCATATCTTTTGTGAATACAATTTCATTTCCATTTACTTGGTTAATCCATCTATAGAAGCCCTATCAAATTAAAAACTGCATGGGGGCTGGGGCTGACATCTTTCATCATTATATTCCTAGTTACTTACACATCATAGATATTTAGTAAATAGTTGAATAATGTTGAATGAAGGTCATAGTTCCTGGAAATTGAGGTAGCCTCTTTGTGGAATAAAGCAAGGAGGAAGAAACAGAACTAAGTATGTTTGGGGTACATAGCCCCAGGTCTATTCTATCTGTAAAATCAATGGACAGATGATTATGACTCTCAGCAACTTCCATGGTCCCTAGGATTAGTAATTTATTTTGCTATCAGAAGGGAGCATAAAAAAAGCATATTATGTATAACGTTCAAATCCCACTAAAACAAATGTTATGTTGGTAAGAAGAAGGGCAGACAGCCTAGAAGACTGAAATCCCTTTGCAGGCAAAAACTATCATTTCTCATCTTCATAGCCCAAGTCCTTAGCACAGTGACCTGACCATACTAAGTGGTCAATAGATTTTTTTAATTGAATTAAAATATTGTGAAAAAGATACCCAAGTCTTAGCTGCTAACCCACTTGTTTCAAACAGTACTCAATGCTGCAGAATTTCGGGACAGCTAAGGAGTGTAGAGTCTTATGTAATGCAATTGGACTCAAATGCATTCAAGAGTGTTGTAGAACCTCTTCTTGTCTTATCAGCTGAAATTCTTTCCCAATTTCATCTTTTCATTGCATGAGCACATTTCTGATTTTAAATAATCAGATACCCTGTTAAATTCAGAAACAATTTCTTTAGAAATTTGACCTGCAAATAATTCAGAAACATCAGGCAGAAAATGTGCTGGCTATGTACTTTGTATACTCAGCATGACTCCTAGTCTTTTTAGGCAGATAATCTAAAGCCCATATCCCTATGTGTCACATTTATCCTCCCCTCCCCACCATCCAACATACACATACACTGATGATCTAATGCTCAGCCCACTCAATACCTTCATTTTCCTTTCTTCTCTTGGAAGTGCTTCAATAAAATTGAACTAAGGGATTGGACCCCCCAACATAGGGCACCAGAAATGTATTCAAAGTGGGTTTTTTTGTTTGTTTTTGTTAGAGTTGAGAACCCTGGGGAACAATGGATTGTGGTGTGGAAGAAACCAAAATTTCCCACTACTAGTGAGAGTTATCAACTCCCAAGCCCTTGAACCAATTTCTGTAATTGCATTGATTGTCAGTTCTAGTTAGGTGTGATGGTATGAGATGGCCCCTGGTGACTTTTTAACAATGGAATATGGAGTGATTATTTGAGCTATAACTGAGGATTCCAGTGCCTAGAGTAAGCAGCTTGGAAAGTTGTTAGATAATTTTTATAAGATATTTATAACTAGCAGGTAGGGAGGCAAAGAGACCTCTGGAGGGACCTTTGGATACATTGTCCCATGGAGGGCCCAATGGTGACACTGTGGGCTGCTCCTGGTGAGGACACACTGAAAGAGAAAGAAAGCTCTAATTAAGCCAGGGTGAGGACAGCAACTATGGAGAAGCAGGGTTAACTGGTACCTCATGTAACATGATGTAGCAGAAAGACTATGAATTCTGGTGTCAGAGGCTTTAGGTTCAAATCCCACCTTGGATGTTTACTCTCTGCATAAATTACTTTACCTCCTTACTGTAAAAGGAGGGGCTTGGACTAGATAATCTCTAGGGTCCTTTCTACCTCTAACTTTAGGATCCTCTGTTTCAACTAATTAATTTCTCTAGTAAGGCACTAACCTCTAGTTAGTGAGAGAAAAGCTAACAATGCCCACTGGATTTTGTAACTCTAGGGAAAAGCTCTGATCATACCACTCTAATTACAACTCTAGCAGTGTTTGAGTTAGTGGAGTAGAACAAAGATGAGTGTGAAAAAGAGATAGTACAAAACAGGACTGCATGGGTTTTGGTGATGGGGTGTGTGTGTGTGTGTGTGTGTGTGTGTGTGTGTGTGTGTGTGTGTGTGTGTTTTAGGAAAAGTGACTGGAAAATTGAGTATTAATGTGACAGCCATAGAACCCTGGGCTTTGTTAAATTCATAATCTAGGGTTTACATTTCCACATTGGAGAAAAGAGCATTTACCAGAGCTGCCGAGAACCAGTGGTATATCTATTCTACTTTTTGAAATGGTGCCTGGCATTACAAGCCCTTGGTAGATTGGTAGTTCTTTAATTGACATAATTTTGAGTATCCAGTGGTCTCCTCATGGAAGAAAAAGAAACCAACAAGCTAAGTGTGGGTATGAGAGGTTTTGTAAACCAGGTGTGTGTGTGTGTGTGTGTGTGTGTGTGTGTGTGTGTGTGTGTGTGTGTGTGTGTGTTTGTGTGTGTTTGTGTATGTGTGACAGAGAGAAATAGAGAGAGAGATTGTCTCGGGTAGGTTTTAACTTTGGATATTTTTTTTCTTCTCATATGAATCCTGTATCTTGCAGTGTTTATTTTGCTAAGTACCTTAATCACAGAGTCACAGTATCACAGATTTGGAGTTGGAAGGGACTTGGTAGGCCTTTCATTTTACAGATGGTTGTGGGAAGATAGTTGCCTTGTTGAGAGTCATAACTAGGAAAGGTCTGAGGTGGGATTTGAATACATCTTCCTGATTCCAAATCTAGTACTCTTTCCACTGTGCCACCAAATCGCCTCCATTACCTTATTTCTCTGTATGAATACAGTGACATCAAAACTATCTTACTCATAGAGGTCATTCAGACCCACTACTAGCTGCTTTTCCAAGTTCATGTCCAAATAATCATATAAATTGATTAGAATTGACATTTTCACCCAGTATTCATTACTGGACTCTCTCCTCTTAAAATAATAAAGAGGTCAACATCTTGTAGAGCTGTGTGTGTGTGTGTGTGTGTGTGTGTGTGTGTGTGTGTTAGAGAGAGAGAGAGAGAGAGAGAGAGAGGGAGATCCAGCTTCTTTTGCAAAAAAGTATGCCAAAGATGAGTCAAAAGAAGTCCACCAGAACCTTTAGAACTCTGGCAATTTGCATACTGCAGTACAGAAGAGGTGATTATCTGGTTTACATAGTTAGGTAAATAGTACAGAAAAAGATTCTCAAAATTAGAAACAATGAAATTTCCTTAAAGGCACTGATTAAAGAAGATAATTGTGAATATAACTTTTCTGCAAATGCACACACACACACATACACACACACACATACTAACCCTGACTTTCATAAATTTTGTATTTTGGTGTTATTAATTCTAGAATAAAAGCAATGTGAGTACATCTGGCAATGTTATCCATCAACGGTTTTTAAAACATTCTGTCACATCATCGGTTCCTAAACTTGTCAATCTCAATTACATCAGGTCCCAAAATAGAACACTTAGAAAATAGAACCCTCATAAATAGTTCAGTCAATGTATTTGAGGACCGCATATATAATTGTTAATAGTTCCAATGTGAGCCTTTCCCTTATAGTGATTCTTATTTGGTAAGAATGAGGAGTTAAGAAGCAATGGAAAATAGAGTGGAATAAAGAATGGAGCTTGCTTCTTGTTCCATACAAAGTACAATCTGAAATGAAAATGTTGACTATCCTATGTCCTAATCTCCTGATGAACTGACCCTATCGTTGCTCAGGGTGACCAGCTCTACTTCAAATACTGTGAAGAGTACAGACTTCAAAAATCCATGATCTCACTCATGTGGATAGCACATCCCCTGGCAGAATTCACAGCCAATTTATGCCTTCTTCCCATATGTGCCTCTTATCCATGTCATTGTAAAATTATTTTATAGAGGAACCACCCAGAATGGAGGTGTTCCTCTGATTTATGTCATATTGTATGACTGTCATTGCAAGAACTCAGCCTATTTATCTGTTACAGCTCATTGTTGTTAGACTGGCCTCTACCTTTTCCAGTTATATATTTATTAGCAGTCACCATTTCCCAGGCACAAATCATTAGTGGCAATAACATGCAATCTGTTTATTTCCACCGTGTACGTTTGTTTGTCAACCCTGGAATTGTGGTGTTTTGTTGTGATTTTTTTTGTTGGGGGGGGGAAGAAATTGTTTAATTCTGTGATTCACAGCCCTATAAAAATATTCTTACTATTGTAATACTATCAAATACTCTTGATTTTTTTTAAAGGATACATTTAGCTACAGTATTCTCAAGTTGTAATTTTACTCTTTAATAGATTAAAGCTTACACATTTGTATGCATGTACATATATTACTTTAGTAATTTTAATATCATACACAATTGTATTTATATATGTACGTAGTAATATATGCAGGTTTCTGTGTGTATGTATGTGTATATATATGTATATATACATTCATTTTCATATCATAATATTCTGGCGATAGACATAGAGACAGATAAGACTTCAGTGCTTCAAAAGTTTTAGTGTAGTTTGGATTATTAAAACTTAAATCTGCACTAAACCTTCTGGGAAACTGATATGTATATATGAGAAGTCATAATATAGATGTCTTTTATATGAAAGTGTATAGTCATACGTATTTGTCAATACAGATATGTATATATTATATATCTGTACATATACATTCATATGTAGGGCAGCTAGGTGGCAAAGTGGACAGACCACCAGGTCTGAAGTTAAGACCTGATTTCAAATATGGCCTCAGACACTAGCTGTGTGAACCTGGGCAAGTCACTTACCCTTGTTTGCTCCCATTTCCTCATCTGTAAAATGAGCTGGAGAAAGAAATGGCAGATGACCTCAGTATCTTTGCCAAGACAACCCCAAATGGGGTCACAAAAAGTAGGACATAACTAAAATGACTAAACAACAAAATATTTGTACACACATCCATCTAGAACAGTGGTTCTCAACCTCCCTAATGCCAAGACCCATTAATACTTGTATATGGGCCTATCTGTATGTGGGCAGACCTGCTGGAGACAGATAGAGGAGGTTCCTAAGGCCATCAGATATGTGTGTTTTCCAATGGTCTTAGGTGACCCTTGTGAAAGGGTCATTTGACCCCAAAGGGGTCGCAACTCACAGGTTGAGAACCACTGATCTAGACAGATAGATAAATAGATATACATATACATGTAGATATAGATAGATAGATGCACATATGTGTATATGCTTATGTACATATAAACATGTACATATACACATATAGACATTAAATATTGTTTACATACATATATATTCAGAATATATATTTGCATACAATTCTGATACCTCATAAGAGGCTGAAGATGACCATATCTCCTCAAAGGTGTTGTCAATAAAATACAAGATACTACTAAGTACAACCCTGGGGACTTACTGTCACCTATTGTCCAAGGACCAATACAGCTAAATCGAAAATTGGTTCATTACTAAAGTAAAGAAATTTAGAGACACAGCAATTTCCAAAGGCTACCTGAGTTACAGAAGAGTTGTAGTCTTCATTCTTATAGGGAGTACCCATAGCAGTGAAATTGCAAATCACCGAAATATTGAGGTATAAAGAATTTCATTAGATATATTCAAATATACATATAGTGTGTAGTAATGATGATAGTATGTATATAACACTTTAAGATTTACACGTTGCTTTATAAATATTAATTCATTTTATCCTCACTACAATCTTGGGAGGTAGCTGCTATTACTTCCTCCATCAGATAATGAGCTAGTAAGGCTAAGTGACTTTTCCAGAATCATATATCTATTAAATGTCTGAGGCTGATTTTGAATTGTTTTTCCTGACTCCAAACCCATTGCTCTCTCCATTGTTCCATCTACTATAAGTACATGTATCTATCTATCTATCTGTCTGTCTGTCTGTCTGTCTATCTATGTATTTATCTCTCTATCAATCTATCTCTTGAGGAGATGGCAGACTTGAGATTTCATCATTATAAGAAAACTTCCCAATAGAATACTTGGAAAATGAAATCTTGATAGTTAATTCAATCAAAATATTTAGGGACCACAAATGTAGTTTGGTAATAGTTCCAAGAGAATTCTCTCTAACAGTAGAGATGAACAACTGTTGGGCAACTGACAGTCTTAGACTGTAGCCCTGAAAAGATACATGACTTGTTTAAAATCACGCAGCCAAAATGTGTCAGGAATTAAACTCTGGTCTTTCTGATTCTGAGGGCACTTATCAATTGATGGTGTCACAATACTTCTCAGATATAAAGATATACTTATGGAAAGATTTAAAATTGTATATAGTTTTATATCTGTGTGGTATGTTGACATAGATATATGCATATACACGTATTCACATGACTATATAAAGGTGCTGGTTAAGAATATTAGCAATAGTTGAAACAATTAAGTAAATCTCTTGAAATCCACATTTCTGATGGTAATCCAAACTTTGTTTTATGTGTGGTACTAATACACCACATCTTCATTTCATGAAATATGTAATGGAAACAGGCTTTTTCTCATTTGATTAGGCCATCAATTTAATCACCATTTCTAAATCAATCCTATCCCCCTTTTGTGTATGCAAATTGATCTTGAAAGATGCCTTCTGGCAGGGAAGTTAAAATTAAATTTCCCATATTTATTGTTTTCATGAGTGTTGTAAAGTGTCCTAATTTTATTTCATTATTTTAAATTTATTATCAAAAGACCTATGGAACCTAAACGTCTAACATCCACCCTTTCTTTGCCTCGGGTTGGAACTGATTTTGCTGTTTTTCTTATAAATTCTATGTCTGTCCTGGGCACAGAGATAGAATTTCAGTTTCTTGACTTTTTAAGTTATGTTTTCTTTCCCAAACTCTTTGTATAGGAGATTAGTTCCCTGTAGCCTTTCTGTAATTGATGTGTCACACTTGGTACTGAAATTTCAGCGTTCAACATTTCTGTTTCTTAAGTGTGTCTCTTTTCGTACAGGTGAATACAGAGAATTCCACTCTGACATCTGGCAAAAGGAAGATTGTAACTTTCCTTTCTCATAGGCATATATTTAGTATTTTGTATGCATTTTATAATTTATATTATGAGTTGTTCAAGCACTGTGCACATATAAAAATGAGGACTTGAATTTTTCTCTAGCAAAGTAAAAGAAAAGCAAAGAGAAGAGCAAAATTTTAAAAAGAAATTTTGAACTGTATACTGTTAACCCAAATATTCTCTGCCGTCTTTTGACTAAAACTTACCAGGATTTATTCATGAGAGTTAATTTGTTTGTAACTTAATTTTATAATACTAACAGGTAAATAAAAGCACCCTAATATTTAAAGTAAGAGAGTAGAAGCAGTTAATAACCTAACTAGATTCTTAACAATAAATGACTTTGGCCATGTGAGTGAGGTAGAACCTCAGAGTTGTATGTATGATGGTTTTCTTTTTCTTCTCCTCACCCCTTATTATTCCCTACCTCTAGCCAAGAGTGGTGGTAGGAAGGAATGTAGGAAAAAGAGAAAAGAAATGCTTGTTAACTTAAAAAATAACAAGAAAAGACTCTATAACCTAGATAACCTTACCAGAAGCTGAACTTGGGGAGGAATCACCTGAACCCAAACTCCTATGTGAACTTTCCAATAAGCCCAAAACTCAGTGAATCTTCTTGCCAGAAAATAAACAATGACCTCAAGAGAAATCCTATTAAAAATATAGGCAGTAAAACTTAAATGAAATAAAATACTTTGATAAACACTGAGCCATCAAAGGTCATCTAAAGTCCCGAGACTAAGGAATTTTATTATGCTACCATGAAGTCCTCTTTGTTTAGGCCTGATCATGATGTGGAGAGAGTCTTATGGTCTCAAATACAATACAAAAGCATCAAACTTGGGTAGAACCACATGCAGCCTGCAGAACACCAGAGTGCAGCCTGAACTAGATTAAAACCTAATTGAGAAATGTTTATCAAAATAAAAATATAACATAGATAATGATAATTTTGTCCAAGTCATCATACACTGAGGACATGTTTCTATGTAAGTTTGATAATTCTTTAACAAGATATGGTAGGTCCTATTGATCTAAAACAGCTTCATACATAAGTACAAAAGTCAAATAACTAGATATCAGCCATATATGAACCTATCTGAATTTAGAGACATTTACCACTAGAATGTTGGCTTCTAGTTGATAAAAGTTTCTTTTTTCTTAATTTGGTAACAGCAAGTATTTGCTACTCTTGGTGAAGAAAATACACCAAAAACTCCATGATGTTATTGAAATAGTGAAGAGGTATAGTTAGACTTTTCTATCTTTTTTTGAGGGAGGAGTGGCTATGTGACCAACAGGGGGACGTGTGGGACGAGCTCTTCAACTGGTTGCAGAGAGTTACTGGGACACCAAGAAGGTAAGCGTGCCTAGGAATAGTCAGCATGAGTTAGAATGGGGATTTGAAAAGTCTCCCTGGTTCTGAGGTCAGCTCACTATTCACACTGCCTCTGAATTAGATGAAAAAGGGAAAAGTAATGAATTCTCAATATCTCTTACATATCTTCCCTATTCTAAGCCAAGTTTCCTCCTGTCTCTCATTCAGCCTCCATTAGACTTAACATTTGAATCTCAGATTGGGGTCTAAGTGGCATATGTCATGCATGGTAGATTGCCTTCTTTGGGATATTTCCATTTTTCTCTCACCTTAGATTGAATTGATGGAAAGAATATAGGCCTTGGACACAGTTTTGCTTATGACTCCTACTAGGTTTCAGCAATAGACACATTAAAACTTGATTAAATTTCAGTTTCTTCCTTTGTACAAAATAGATAATAATATTTGGATCATGTGCTTCTAAAGTTTCTTGCAAATTTATAATGAGATAATATACACAAATTACCTAGAAAATCTGAATAATATGTCAGCTATCATCATCATCATCATCATCATCATCATCATCATCATCATCATCATCATCATCGTTATCTTTCTCATTTCTGTTCTATTCCAAAAGACTAAGAGTAGTTGTGAGAAACTATATCATTCAGGATATTTTGAAGGAAGGACTTTAAGCTCAATAGTCTATCAGGCAGTGCATGTGAATTGCTTAGGGAGAAGAGGAGACATAATAGAGCTGAACCCCCCTCATTTTACAGGTAGGAAATTGAATCTCACAGAGCGGAGGTAATCAGAACAAGATCTCCTCTGTACTAAGTGCTTGGGCATGTCTCAATTCTGTATTTTGCTAATTGAAAGCACATTCTTTATATTTGATATGTGTTATGTGTGTGTACATGCATGTTGTATATACATGTATGTAGCATGTATATAGCATGCCTGCGTACATGCATACTGCTAGACAGTGAGCACATTTATATACTATACTATTTACCCTAATGTATAAATGATATATTATCAACTAATCATTTATTTGATTGGTTTTATTTATTATATAAATAATATAGCATTATATAATATAATGTTACTGTTGTTGTTTGTCCTAAATTCTCTAAGAGGACCACGGCATCAGGAACGTGATGCCATGACTTTCAAATGATTTGAATTTAAGCAAGAGAGGGCTGTACAAAGTCACCAGCCTTACTTTCTCCTCCAGAGCCATCTGGGTCCAGTGGCCAGATATAGATCACAGCAACTGGAGATAGCCCAGGATGTGGATATAAAGAATATGTAATGTAATGTAATGTTATGTATGTGTGTGTATGTATGTATGTAAATAGATATCTAAATACACATACATTGTATAAATATGTATACATGTGTATACACACATGCAATCATAATTTTTGGAAACTGAGATACAGAAATTGTTTCCAATTAATAGCTTTTTGGAAAAAAAAACTTTTTTTTGAAAATATAACAGATAAATAAGGTGATTTTTATATCTAAATTTATAATCCTACAACACTATAGAATTTGTTACTGAAAGAAGTTAGTTGTCAGTCCACTTTTATTAATCAAAAATTAAATTGTTCTCATGCTAGAACCAGAAATACTGAAATTCAGGGATCTCAGGGTCTACATGTCCCAACCTTCAGCCCTTTCAGGAGATTATATTGATTCTTCAAAGAAGGTAGGGGAAAAATGAAAGAAAAGAAAGAAAGAAAAGTGTCTCATATTTACTCTAAGTTTGAGAGAAATTTATATAGATGAATTATATTTATAAGTGCATTTAAGGATAGAACATAGCATTCATTTAAGCAAAAACAAATCATAATGAGTAGAGACATTGGGATGGATAGAATAGACAACATCTTATGGTTTCTTCTTTATTTCTATAGGATTCTGAGGTTGAAGTTGACCACCTTGACATTTAAAGACTAATCAGAATAAATCCCTATGTTTACTTTTTTATGTAATTTCTAATACACTTAAACTCTTCACATATGACTTATAGAAACTGGGTCTTTTTATTTGCTTCCACTAGCTTGTAGCCAACAATCTCCAGCTCTTTTCCAAATAAGAAAATCCCTTCTGTGTTTAATCTTAAAGCTATTACTTTGAAAAGGAATAAGAATTCTTTAAATTTACAGTTTTCTTTTTCTGACTAAGTGCAAATAGTCTCTCTCTCAAAAAGTAGTAGTAGTAGTAGTAGTAGTAGTAGCAGTAGTAGTAGTAGTAGTAGTAGTAGTAGTAGTAGTAGTAGTGGTGGTGGTGGTAGTAATTGTAATTGATAGGTTATTTTCATCTTCTCACAGGCATAAAAATTTAGCTTGGTAGAAAGAACACTGAACAACTCAGAAGACTTGTTGTCAAGCTCTGACTGCATTTGTAAGCTGACTGGCTCTGGATTTGGTTTCTCCTTCCTCTGTTTCTTCATCTGGGAATTTAGGAGAATAGTACTTGTACTACCTACCTTTCAGGGCTATTGTAATAAAAGTGCTTTGTTCTTTTGAATGTGCTATATAAATATGTGGAATTTTTAGTAGTCATGGATTGATTTGAGCAATTACCTCACATTTAAAGGCATTGAAGTCTTCAAAATCATTTTGGCCTATAGAGGGATTAAAGTTTCAGAAATGTGGAGTTTGGAAAAGACTTTAGAGATCATCTAATCCAAGCCCCTCATGTTACAGGTAAGAAAACTGAAGCCCAGAGAGGTTAAATTACTTTCCTAAGCTCACACTGTTAGTAAATAGCAGAGAAATAATTCAAACCTGAATTTTGATTTCAAATCTAAGACTCTTTCCAGTATGCTATGGTGCTCGTAACATAAATTCGTAATATAAGCAGACCCATAATACAAAAACATTGAGAAGAAAATATCTCTTTAATAATAAGAGTAGCAACCTCTGACATTTACATTAAGGCTTTAAAGTATGCAAAGTGCTTCATATCCCTTATCTCACTTGAGCTTTACAACAGTCCATTGGGAAAGTTTAACAGTTCTCATTATCTCCATTGAAGAAACAGAACCTTTGTAACTTCATGTTTTTTGTCTTCTGGCTTAGGAAACCCTTTATTTAGTCTGATTTACTCACATGATTTTAAGGCTCAATTGGCCTTGGGACCTGTATCTTCAAGTCTCCAAATTATAAACATGCAAATGAGTTTTAGTGAAACGGATGCAATTCATATTTTTAGTTTGGTCCTATTTCACGTTACTCATACACAGGGAACTCCACTCTTCTGATAAGATTTGACTGTGACTTAATATGGAACCAAACCTTTGCCTTCAGACTTAAATAGAAGAATGTATTAGAATGTTGGAATCCAAATTGCAATAGCATAAGACATGAGTTTGACATTAAAAGGAAAACACATTCTCATGGATTTTTAGAAGTTTCAGCTTTTGACTTAAATCTTTTGACAAACCTTTTGACTTATAGCTACTATACTTTCAAAACTAGTCAATTAGGATTGTGCTAACCACTGCAATAATTAGAAAAATAAGAGCATTTGTCCTTGAAACACTTACTGTTACTCAGAAAAGTTCTTAACGGGAAGCTTGGTATATTGGGAGCAGAACACTGGATTAGGGATGAGAGGCCCTGAATTCAAAGGCTTAGTTCTAAGGAAGACATTGAATAGTTCCTTACATGACAGTTTCCTCATTTGTACAATTTTGGATTATGTTATCTGTAAAGTTCTTTCCAAATCTAAATCCTATGATCCTTTTTAAAGTCAATTATTATCAAACTCAGTGTTAGCTTCAACAAATATAAAAGGTGGCTTGTTAAAGTGGAATCCTAGACATAAAGATGAATTAGGTTTGAATTCCAGCTCTCCCACTCACTATCTAGAGCAGTTTCCTTGTTTTTAAAAATAAAGGGATTATATTAGATGACCTCAAAGTTTCCTTCCAGCTCTAAAATCTATTATTCTTTGTGTAATAAAAAAAGGGCTTTGGACATGATGCCAATACAAAGTATTTCTGAATAGGTGGTGGTGATGGTTGTTGTTGCTTTAAATAAAGTGAGTGTTGTCTATGACTGATAGTTCATGAAGTGTCTCCACCATGAAAAACACAGATTAAAAATGTGTTTCTTTTTGAAAAAATATTCATTGTGAACTTAAGGGCTAAAGGCTTAAATTTAATACAGAACCAAGATAATTCTGTAAGAATATTGGGATATGAAGTTTTCTGAAACTCTTTGACAGCTGGGACTGGGTTTAAATATATATGCGTGTACATGCATGCATGCATGTATGTATGTATATACATATATAAATCTCTCAATATTAGTAAACATTATGAATATAATCAATTGATGAATACCTATTCTCAGATACTCTTCTAGTCCCTAGAGTTCCCACAGAAAAATGTAACAGATTCCCTCAAGAAGATTACAGTCTACCCAGAGGTTAAACATATATATAAAACTTTATGCAAAATATATGCTACCCAATTGATAGGAGGAGGGGGGAGCAGGTGGAGAGATAATGAAAGGTGCTTTGTAAATGCTATAGAAACACAATAATCATGCTATATAATTTGAGTATTTATCAGATGCTGAAAATCTGCTATATATCCTTCCAGGAGAAGCTGGAGACACACATATATGCACATGTGTGTATATGTATATATGTGCACCATAGAAACACATATATAATATTTAGTGCTTATGTAATGTATTTCAGGACATCAAGTTTAGAATATCTTATGCATGAATCTAGACTATGCTAACAGAGAAAAGAAAAGAGAATAGAACTATTTGAACAGTGATTCATATATAGTATATGGACATATTGATATATCTGTAAACACATACGCATATGTGTGTATGTATTATGTACATATGCATACATATGCATATATACACTTACACACATATATTGAAAATGAGTCTTCAGGTTGCTTGCCTACCTTAAAATTATCATCTCAAGAACTTTTAAACATAAAACTGTAAAGCAGAAAACAAATAGATGAGAAATGGAACAGATCTCCCATCGGTGACAATCTGCTCTTATCTTTTATGACAGTGTAGCCAAGAAATTATCACTCTAATACCTCAGTGACTGATGTGCTATTTAAGAAAGTATAGCTATCAATCAAGAAAATGAATTTAAAAAGAGTTGCTGGACCTAACAAAATGAATACAGTGAAAATCTGTCCAGGAAGTGAGAGTTTAAAGATAATCATTCATCAATTTTAAAAGTATCTCAAATTTCAAATGATTTCTTTTAAATAAGAAAGAAAACAAAATTGATAGTTTCCCCCCCCCAAAAAAAGTGAAAAAGCACTAGCATCTTCCAACAGATAAGCCTACTTTTTTTAGAACATCATGTTATTAATGTCTTATGCACAGATGTAATATATCATTGACAGAGAAATTTTTAAAAAAGAATTGAAACACATGACCAGCCATCCATTCTGGGAAACTTTATCTTCAGTGTTGTTCAAAGTTGAATGAAAATCAAGGAAAGTTAGTATCCTTACTTAGCTTATGGTTTGTTGATTAATTTAAAAAAAAATGTTTCACTAAGCAGGGCAAAATACAATGTTAAAGGTTCTTCTCCAACAAGATGTCTTCCTAGGCACACATTAAGATCATACAAGATTCTTTGACAGATGATAGCACAGTGATCTTCTGATTATCAAAATAATGAAGTTGTTGTTTATGATAACAATGATGATGATGATATTGGCTGGTTTGATATATGACTTTTAAGGTTTGCTATACTGCACATGCATAATTTCAAATGATCCTCACTATAACTAGATTAAGTACCAAAAGATAGCAGAAGATTTATAATGATTATTTTAGTAATGGGGATGTTGAGGCTCAGAGAGCTTGAGATTTACTTATAGTGTCACAACTAGCCAAGGTTGTGTGAAAATGATAGGTCTAGAGAAAATCAAGCAAGGCATGAAACAGGGAAACATATATTCAATGGAGGTATCCACCAGTGATATAGAAGATACCCTGAATGACCAGTCTAACAAGCAAATAACCAAAACAGAAGGGTTCCTGAAAAATATCAAGGTCAGTAATGGAATATATTAACTCAGAAAGCTAATGAAACCTGGGTTTCACTAACAGAGGCATAGAGGTCAATAGTAGTAGAAAATAATCCTGCTCTCCTTTGCTCTGGTAAGGTGAATGTGAATGATTTTCTTAGATAACTGACAATTTAGGAGATATATGGTAGTAATCTTAAAGTATTTTAAGGATTATTAGTTTAGAGGGAATGAATTTGTCTCCCTTGGCCCCATGAGGCAGATTTCAAAGAGTGAAATTTAGTCCTGATACAAGGAAAACAATCCTCAACAATTAAAACTCACAGGGAATTGAAAGCATTGCTTCAGAGGGTGATGGGTTCTCTCTCTCTCTAGAGGTTCTCCAGCAAGACTGGAGGAAGACTTGTTGGTTACATTGTAAATAGAATTCCTATCCAGGTACAGGGCAAGAGGGCCTCAGATGAGCCTTTTAACTCAAGGATTCTCTAATCTTTTATTCTCCAGTTCATATCATGCTGACTGCAGCTATCTCTAGAATATTAAAAGCAATCCTCATTGAGATACCCTGTCATTTGAAAGATATTCACTTAATGATGTGCATTAGGGGAGGGAGAAGTAGATAAAGAATGCATATTTACTAAATTATGATAATAGCTCGAAGGAGAATCCACTTAGTGCATCAGTACAAATAACTTGGAAAGGCACAAAAATAGACAGTGACCCAGATGTACAATTGAATAGGATGAAAGAAGGCTGGATCACATTTGGCAAATTCTGCAGTGCTTGCAACTATACTAAGCTTCCAAAGAATGCATTTTTTACACTAGCATTCTCCACTTGAGTTCATATGGGTACAAATCATGCAAAATGACAGACTGAAGAATGAAGACTTTAGGTGCTCCAAAGGACAATGTTAAGTGGATGTTTGATCGTAAAAAAAAAATATATGTGTGTATATATATATATATATATATATATATATATATATATAATTATTATTATTAGAAAAGAAAGTGGGTGTGTTACATAGTTTGGAGGAAGATAATAGGCAGACAGTCAAGGATAACTCGAGCATTCAGGAAACATGCACTACTCTAAAAAAAGGTCTTTAGCACATTTGGTATATGCTCTAGCAAATGGTCGTTGAAAGACATGAATAAGAACCACAAAAAAGAAGACATCGATATCTGTAAGATCGTGTGCTCATTAAATTTTCGGCATAACATGTAACAAGATAAGGTGCAAGTTGTCAATCAAAATGTTAAAATGACCATTGGAAATTTCCTGTCTTCCTAAAGCATAATTCTGAGTTCGTATTAAAATTATAAGTGAGGTCAATGTTTTCTTTCTTTGACATCAGGTACTTAAAAATCATTTATTTAAATACCCTCTGTTCCAGGGGTTCTTAACCTAGATAGAGTCTGTGAACTTATTTTTATTATTTTAATAAATGTATTTCAACATAATTGGTTTCCTTCCTAACCCTGAGTATTTTATTGTATGTATTTAAAAAAAATACATTTGGAGAAGGGGTCCAAAGGCTTCACCAAACTGTCAAAGGAATCCATGACATAATGTTAAGAACCATTGCTTCATGACAGTCCTCTTATTTTATAGATGGGGAAAATGAATTCCAGAGAAATGAAAGTGATATGGTTAGCTTGGGCATAGACATACATCCTCAGTACAATATCACTGCCTCATTTTGTTTACATAGAATTCAGCCTATGATGGCAGAGTTAGATGACCATGTGACACAGACTCTGAAGGTAATTCCCAGGAGTTCCCAAACATATTTTTACCATGTCTTCTAGCGTCCTTGAAGTACTTGGCCTTCCAGAGTAACCATTTTGAGGGGAACAATGATCATGTGTCTGTTTGTATTTTAAAATATCAATCATATTACTTCAAATTTGGGATTTAAAATAAACTGTTTTATAAAATAAATAAGCTATTATAGTCAGGATAAATGTAGATATTTCAAATGCTGTGATAGT
Organism: Pseudochirops cupreus; assembly: GCA_028627135.1. Lineage (NCBI taxonomy): Eukaryota > Metazoa > Chordata > Mammalia > Diprotodontia > Pseudocheiridae > Pseudochirops > Pseudochirops cupreus. The sequence goes on along the minus strand of CM053581.1, from coordinate 58,093,950 downwards.
TGTGTATGGAAACCCCCTCTTTTCCTGGAAGGTCAAAACATTGATCTTTTTTTAATGGTTAAACAATGCATCAAGCTACAGTATAACTTTCTTTGAAGAAAAAACAAATCTGCCTTGTCAGATACCTGCTTTGGCAAATAGTAAGTTTAATTCCTAACACCCACATGAGGCACAAGAATAGTTAGATTAACAACTCTAGTGTCATACTGTCAGCTGCTGTTTATTTAAATTAAAATGTCACCATCCAGAAATAAATGAGGAAGTTGAAAAACGGTAAATTTCAAAAACATACAGTACATTGGCAGCTTGGTAAAAATGATATTACATTCTTGTTTCTGTTGAACTTAACATTGGCCTATTTCCATTTTAACATGTAGCAAGATTTTGCCCTCCCCCCCCATCATTTCTACATATACTACTATTAAGCAAAAAAAATCGACATAATGCATATAAAGAATTTTGCAAACCTAAAAGGCTATGTAACTATCAGCTATTGTTAATTGAAAATAGGAATAATTTTAATAATTATCAACTTATTATTCTTATTACCTAGACTTCCGTGTGGATGCTCCCTCTACTGAGACAAATCACAGCTCTTCTAAACCTTAATAATTGATTTCAAGAGGTTCTGTATCCCACCAGATTCACCACCAGTGATGAGAGTCTACTCTCTTAGCTTCCTGACCCTTGGCCAACAGATACATAGTCTATTGAAAGGCCTGTAGTCAAAGCCTTTGTAGTATCTGCCAGAGAATGTACTCTTTTGATGAAGCCTTCAAGAACTAATCACTCTGCCATAATGAGCTGGACTTTTGTTTGGGAAAATTTATGAATGAGTAATGATATACATTGGTAGCAGGAGTACCCCAATCAATGATATTGGAGCTCCATCTATATGACTAAGAAAAGAAACCCCCCCCATACACTTACAGTTCACAGTAATTTGGTTACTAAAAATTTGCTTATCTTATGTTTATCAACGCTATTTATTTTGGAGGTCTTATACTTTTCTCTCACGTATCTTCTTTTAAACCATTTTGTTTTGGCTTGAAAATTCCTCTTCGCTATAATACCTTAGGTACTGATATAATCAACAGGTCTCAATTTCATATTTTTCTTCTTTCTCCCTTATGCTGTAAGGTCAGAACAGCTTTTCTACCCTAACCTCAAACCCACATTTTTTTTGTTTGTTTCCCAAACACTTTTTTTTTCCAAAAAATATTCTAAAATGCTATTTCCCTTTCGATATATGGAACAGCTACCTACTCTACTTTTGGAGCCAATTTAGCCATCTTGATTCTAACATCAGTAGGATGAGCTGCCACACATGAGAATAAGTACAACCTCTGTATCTCTAACCTACTAGACATATTCACTAACTGCTTTGCTAACACACACACACATATAGATATATATATTAAAAACATGGGCTATACGTTAAATTATTCAATCATGAGACAGTGGTATAAAAACACATTCAGGATTAACAACATGGAGATATTTACTTGGCCAGGTTTTCCATTCTCACATAAAAATGCCTCATATTCGGATGCGAATTCGGGGGCGTTGTCATTGACATCCAGCACTTTAATAGCAACAGGTACTCGAGAAATTTGACTGTGGTTCCCTATGGGAAGGAAAAAATAACAAGCATTGAGTGTATTTTAGTTTATTTTACCTTACACACACAATTTAATGGGCTTAAAAGACAGTCTCCTATAAAGCGAGGTATGTGTGTGTGTATGAGTGTGTATCTATGATATTCTAAAATAGGACGCTTTTGTCAGAGCATCTGAGCATTCAACAGATAAAATCAGCATCATCAAAAAGGAGAATATATCTTTCTCAAATAATCATTCTGAGATATTTCCTTGATGATGACCTTCTTGGACTAAATTAGAAGACTTTTTCTCTTTCTCTGTATCAGGCTTTGTTTTATTGATAAAGTGTATTATACACAAGGGAAGGGATGCTGTAAACAACCAGGATTGATTTCTTTGTTTATCTTTGGCAGAATACCACACATTTTACTCTATTAGTCGCTCTGACTGCCCATATATTATGTTCAGCACTAAAAAATGCGACGGATAGCTCAGACCAAATTGTACAAGATGCAGGGTGGGTTTAGAAATAAGCACAATCAAACAATATTGGTCATTTTTTCTAGCACTCCATTTCATTAATATTTGATGGCTGATTTGACCCCTGCCACCTTCTTGATAGAAATGAACCTAGATAATCATTAATAGAAGCATTCCTCACTGAGTTAGATGATACAGTGGATCATAGTTCAAATCTGGTCACAGACACTTACTAGATCTGTGAACCTGGGCAAGTCACTTAAACCCCCCAGGATTGTTGTGCGAAACAATTGAGATAATAACTATAAAATACTTAATAGCACACTAGTAAGTGTTATATGTTAGCTATGATTAATAATAATAATAATAACAATGATAACCTATATGTGCAATTTGAATCACTGAGACCTCCACATATGGCTCTTTATAAAAAATATATTTTCTGCTTATTTTCACTCATTTTAATTGCCAAGATGATTGATAAATTTTTGGATATGAGGGCATATTATCCTCCCTCTTTTTTGGTGCAATGCCCTTTACCTCTCTCTCCACAGGGTAACGATCTTGTGATCTTTCGTGAATTATATACAAAGCTTTGGAGATTGCTGATTGCTTATTTGCCTCTCTATTTGCATGACACTGAATATTAATAAGGAAACCAAATGAGAAGAAATATTTGGTTTGGCAATGTATTTCAAAATTCTGATCTTTCTTTATAATATTGATAAAATCTAGAGCATTACAACCATCAAGCATTTTTCTTTCTTTTAGAAAATACTTCCTCATGCCAAGAAGTAGTGGGTATTCTAAATGGCATGGTGAGACACACACACACACATATATAAACATATAGACATATATGCATATATATGTGTGTATACACACACACCACACACATATCTTATTTCTCTTTCTAATCTCATCCTAAAGATGGTCTCTCTTGCTCCAAGACTATGCTTTTAATGTTTCAACCAGGGCTTTGCATGTCATCCTTGCACACCTCCATTTAGATCTTGTTTTCTTAACCATCTTTAATATTTCCTTTACTCATAAATATGTTCTTCAAATTAGAGGAGTTCATTCTTGCTTAAACGTGTCTTTACTTGGCCTTCTTAGCATGTCATATTGCTTTCTTACTTGTCTCTCCCTTTCAATTTCAAAATTATTGAATTTTTTGCCATGATTACTATACTACATATGTAAATATGTGTGCATGCGTTTTAAGGCAATAGGGGTTGAGTGACTTGCTCATCTAGTAAGTGTTTGAGGCTGTATTTGAACTCTGGTCCTCCTGACTCCAGGGCCAGTGCTCTATCCACTATGCCACTTAGCCACCCCTTCATATAGCTTCTAAAATAAATTAATTAGCATGTTTTTAATGAATGTCTGTTATAAGCCTAGAAGCCTTTTTTTAGGGCCCTGAAATCTATCTTTAACTTCCTACAACATAAGTTCTATCCCTGCCAATGTATTCAACACTTACTCTATCTATATATATTTGGCAAGCCCTTACTACATGAAGAGAGAACTCTGTATTATGTTGCTGAAGGTCACATAATGATTAATAAGCCATGATCTCTGATATCAGGGGGCTTCTAGACCAGCCAGGGAAAAGCCCGGCACTCAAATAACTACATTATAAAATAACATATGATAACCACCTGAGAGGAAGAAATGTTATTCAAGAGTTCCAAGGAAGAAGAAAAAAAAAAATTTCTGAGGGGAGAGATCAGGAAAAGCGTTGTGGAGGTGAATATTAAAGAGTGAATATTAAAATATAATATTTAAATGAAAAATATACCTTAAACTGAAAACACTGAAAATGGTTTAGCCTCTTAACATTTCTTACTTTTATTAATTACTCGATGCTTTTTCCTCAAGATCAAGCTATTCTTTTGATTTGTGATATTCTGTTTGTTTTTTTATTTCTTTTGGAAGCAAGGCAGTTGGTGATGAGTGATTTGCCCAAAGTTACACAGCTAGTAAGTGTCAAGTGTCTGGGGCCGGTTTTGAACTCAGGTCTTCCTGACTCCGTACTCCATTTACCATGCCACCTAGTTGCCCCAACCTGTGATATTCGTACCTTTCTTGGTGATGCAGTAGATAAAACACTGGACATAATCAAGAAGATCTGAGTTCACATCTTGCCTCGGACGTTTACTATTTGTGTGACCCTGGTAAGTCATTTAATCTCTACTATCCCCAGTTTACTGAACTGTAAAATGCACATAATAATGCCTTATACAATCGACTGAGATATAATTGTAAATCTTTTTTTTCTTATCTTAAAGCATGTATAGAATGCTAGCTCTTTTTATTATCATAAAGTGTATCACATCCACAACTGTTCCTTTCCATTTGTGTGGCCACCATCCTAGTAGGACTTGTTTACTTACTATGCCTAGATTCTTTCTATAATCCTCTAATCAGGTAGCCCTCCCAGTTCCTAGGGGAGCTAAACATTTCAGTTTAAGACCAGCCGCCCTGGACTGAGATATCTTGATTGGTAAATGAATAAGTACACACCCAACCAGCCCACCATATTTAGCAGGCCACAGACCAAGAGGTCACAGACTATGCTTCATAGCCCAATAAGCTATCTAACGTACCTATCTTTTCATTCACATCTTATGTTAACCGTAACCCCCTCACTTTACAAGAAGTACACCCAAAGCTAGTGCCAGAACCAAGACTAGAAATTTCTTAATGTCCAATGTATTGTGCTTCCTGCTATACCTGCTCTCATTTAAGCTGCAGCCATGAAGCCAACAAAGTTTCAAGAAGGATCATTCCCTCTTCTACATGCCTGGCAACTAGCTAATAACATTTGAATATGCTATTAATTAGTTGGCTGAGTCACATGAATAGGAAAAAGAAATAGCTGCAAAATAATGTGAAATGCTAGAGGTCCTCAAGGAAAAATGGAATGGGGTACATTATAACATAATAAGCTTCTGGTCAATATAAGTTTGAGTGGAAGCTGAATATCAGAAATATCTATTCATACCTTAGAGCAGTGGTTCTCAGCCTGTGGGTTGCGACCTCTTTAGTCACAGGGGTTGCCTAAGACCATTGGAAAACACGTATTTCGGATGGTCTTAGGAACTGAGACATCACTCCTCTATCCATCTGCAGGCGGGTCTGCCCACATGCAGATACGCCCACATACGAGTATTAAATGGTTGCTGCAGAAGGTTGAGAACCATTGCCTTAGAGTGACAGGTTGAACTAGGTTACCAAGCTTTGAGATTCTGACTTCATACTTTTAATTTAATGGGACAAATAGTACTTTTAGCATCTAAGCATGCTTATTAATCAATCAGTAAGCATCTGTTAAATGACTAGTTTGTTCTAGGCTTTATGCCTGAAGATACCAGACAAAAATGAAGCTGTTCCTGCCTTCAAGACAGCTCCTGTCTAGTCGAAGCTTGCTATTTGCACATGCATTGATAATATAACAAGTGATAAAAGATATTTTTAGAGGGAAAGTGCTAACACCTGTGGGGATGAGAAAAGGTTCTAAGTAGAAGATAGTACATAAGCTAAACCTGGAAGAAATCTAGTTAGGTGATAACAGTGTATTCCTGGCATTGGGGACAGCCAGAGCAAACAGAGAAAGGCCCTGTGGGATGAAATACCAACAGTAAGAAAGCCACTTTGGAAGCTATGTCTCTCGTCATCAGTTTCCTCATCTGTAAAATGACTATAATAATAGACTCTGCCTCACAGTAGTTATTGCAAGAATAAAATCTGATATTTGTAAAGTGTTTTGCATATTTTAAGGCCTTATATGAATGCTACTTATTGTTGTTATTTTCAACTAGAGGACCTTTTACCCATTCATATGCTGTGATTCTATGACCAAAGGAAGATAGAAGTAACAGAAGGAAAAAAAAACAAAAAACCTTGACTTCATAATGTATTACACTGTAGTACTACAGAAGGAAGAAAAATCCAAGGATGGAGGTATTGCCCTCTAAAGAAAACAGGAGGAATATGAACCAGACATTTTGCCTGCTGCTTGGTTCATTTCCAGTTTAATCCATGCTGTGCACCTTCTCTTTCTAATCCCACCTTCTGCAGGAGGCTTTCTACCTCCTGCTCATCCTCCAGTGGCTAGAGTTTTCCCCTCTCAGATTACAGTATACAGTTGTATATGCTTAGTCATTTACATTATCTCCTTCTTTAGAATGTAAGCTCTTTAGGGTAGGGACAGTTTTTCTTTTCTCCGTATGCCCAGAGTTTAGCACTGTGCCGGGCACATTGTGAATAAGTAATAAGTGCTTGTTAACTGACTGACTCCCTTACAGATCTTTTCTATCTCTTTCCTTAAATGGTTATTTTTTTCTTCTATTATATTCATACAGTTTACAAGGAATAGTTGCATTCATGATCTGCATCTTAGCAAGGGCCTGGCACATGGTAGGTATCTAATAAAATGTTTATTGAATTAATTGAATTCTATCTACACCTATTTAACCAGGAAGACTCCAAAGTTTCTTGTTATTTTTCATTCTTCCAGAGTTCTTTATTTTTGTTTTCCACATGCTAAAGACAACAAGTTTCGTCACCCTGAATCACATAACCCAACACAGGAATGTGGCCTGGGTGTCCAGCTTTCAACCTCACTCCTGTTCATTAACCCCCCAATGAATGTATGATGAAGTCCTTTGAAGCAATGAGACCTGGTTTGGGGTCTTAGTTCTCTTTCTTATTATTTGTATACTATTGAGAAAGCCACCTTACCTTGATAACACTCTGTGTCCTCTGTTATAAAAGAAAATGCATACATATATATCTATATCAATCTATCTATCTATCTATCTACCTATCTATATCCTTTGTCCTGTCCAGCTCACAGAGTAGTGGTACTTTGCTTGATTACAAATGTTTATTAATATATTTTTTAAAATGTTTTATATAAATGTCAAAGGGAAATATTTTTGATTAATTAAAAATAATTTAATTTAAAAATTAGTAAAAGCCTTTGTGGGCATAAAACTCTAAAAAAAAACGCAATTGTTTTTGTTATACCTATTCTTCTTGGTTTGGAGTTTACTGAATTGGTGTCCTCTGTGTAATTATTTACTACTGGGGGCTCTGTTTTCTTCCCTCTAATCTACTCTGTGTTGTACCTTGGGACTATAAGGATATATAGTTTTAGTCAATAGAAGAAGCTAAATTTAATCTTGCTATGATTTTCATTGACAGTTCTTGCCAGCTGAAAAAATACCTACAGAATGGATAATAGGAAACCTACAGAAATGGGGAAATGTTTTTTGAAATTTCCATTGAGTCTTAAAAATATAATGCTTTTTAGTACCATCTCCAGATACATTTAGTAGACAAAAATAGCCTCCCCAAGTCTTAAAATCACACGGTTTGAGAACTGAGGGGGTATGAAAGGCCATCTAGTTTGACCCATATTTAAAAGGAATTCCTACTATGACAAGAGGTCATCCAGTTTCTGTTTTAAGATCTCCAAGGAGGGAGAATCTATTATCTTTGGAGGTAGTCCACTTGACTTTTGCACAATGCTCATTTGTAGGATGGTTTCACATCTCTCCCCACATTCACCTTAATTTTGTTTCTTTGCAACTTTGCACATGCTCCAGGTTCTGCTCTCTGGGGAGGGTGCAGAAGAGAAGAGATACTTTTATTCTTCACACACAAAAAAGCCACTCAAATACTTGAAGACAACTATCTTGTCTTTTCTCCTAACTCTTCATATTCTTCTTTTGTCTTAGCTAAATATTTCAATTTCCTTTAACATCCCTTATGTGGTATGAAATTAAGGCCTTTCACTATTGTGGTTGCCCTTCTGTCCTATGGAGACACTCTAATTTGTCAATTCTATTCTTAAGGTTGTATCAAAACTACAGATGAAGTAAGACAAGGGGGTTATCACCTCTCTATTCCTGGAAGTTATAGCTCTCTTAATGTAACTCCCAGTTCCTTTAGCCTAATATTGGCTTATTTCTTTACACTATCTCCCTTGAGTAACTTACTTCTTACATGTTGCATTAATGTTGTTTCCTATAAGGACCCTCCTCTTCATTTATCCAAATTGTCTCTATCCTAAAATGGTTAAACTATTTGGTACTTTAGGTATCATCTAATACTATCTTTAATTAACATGAAGATATAAGTCCAGAGAAAAGAAACAGGTTTCATACCATTACTCAGCTAATAATGTATTTGTCAGAATGAGAATTGAGGTCCTTTGACTATTCTTGGATTAAGCAATGAGATACAAGCAGATAGAATAACTTCTCTGATGTCTGCAAATCATGGAATGCACCAGATCATCTTTTTTCTTTCTTTTTCTCCCCTCTAGTACTTCACCCCCCCAAGTATTCTTTGGTTGTTCCAATTAGCTGATATTCCCCTATGACCATTCTATCTGTGCATGGGCCATAAATGGTCTTCAAAACTACCACTTGATGGGATAGAAAACTGAAAGAGAAATCATCAGCCCAAAACATTCTGAGCAATCTTCCTTCCCTTTATCTTCACTGGATAAACACACAAACAATGAATACAGTGTCTTATCAGGATTCTCAGCACAAGTGTCATATTTAAACACTAAAGATTTACTTTTATCTAAATTAATAAAATGACGGGCAGTTCACATTTTAAAGACATTACAGAGCAGTGTAATTAATTAGATAAGCTTCTAAAGAAATTATTCATGTCCTTTGTGACTGCCCCCCAAATGTTTGTCTTTCATCTGAAAGACAAATATTAAACATAAAGATATTATAATTAGAAACTTGATGAGAATTCATTAAAAAAAATAATTTTCTCAATTCAAGAGAAGGGGACAAACAGCCTTGGAAATCAGGCTTGGGAAACCTACTTTAGAAGAACTGAAAAAAAATGCACATATATTAATATATATTGTATATATGTATATATACACACATACACAGTATGCATATACATATATGCATCTACATATATGTGTGTGTACTTATAGACCAAGAACATACGAAAACATTCTCTCTTTCCCTTTCTCTCTCTTTCTCTCTCTTTTGCTCTCTCTTTCTCTCTCTCTCTCTCTCTCACTCTCTTTCTCCAACATGTATACACACATACACACACACATAAAATCTATTTTCTTCATTGAAGAGAAATCTTATTTTGTGAATACAATTTATGAGGCTTGAAGGCTGTGGGATTTAACCCTCCCATTTGCCCATCACCCCTCTCTCATGTACCGCACCCCAGAAATTGTCCAGCAACTTATCTCCTTCTCTTAATTAAATGTAATCAAACAACCCCAAGTCTTTATTGTCTAAACTTGGTTCTAATTGGATTCCATGAGTTTCTGTTAAATAGCCAAGCTTTTTCAGTTTTGGAGGGGGAAAAAAAGAATTTGACAGACTTGAATATACTTGTGGGGCTTGATAAATAATTCTTGAGGCTTCCACAAGCAGAAGGATAGAAGCTATGAGCACTAAATTACAGTCAACAGGGGAATGCAAAATATGTGAATTTATAATTGAATAGGGGATGAAGGGAACAGTGGAAGTTTATAAAACAGGAAAATGTGAACTGAATAAATGATAGACAAGACACAAGAAAACAAGAAAAAAAACCCTTCCCCTCCCCAAAACATCAGGAATATGGGGAAACATGAAATTGGGCAATGAATTAAGGCCCCTCTATTGACCCGAGGGAAGGAAAGAGATTGCTGGTCTTGCAATCAAACCTTGAGTTTGAATTTCAACTCTGATTCTTGGCAGTTTCATGATATGGGGCTAGTTTTGCAGCCCCTGTTTCTTCCTCTTTAAAACAGAGGTAATACTAGCATAGCATAAAGTTGTTGAAAAGACACTGTTTTGTGAACCTTAAATAGCTGAATAAATGAAAGTTATTATTATCTTTTGGAGACATTATCCCCCAAGGGCTTTTGTTCATTTTTAGATCATTAGGGATTGATGCAGTGGAAGAGAGTGCTAGATCTTGAATCAGAGGATCTAAATTTGAATTCTCTCTTTAATATTGCTTTATTAACTGTGTGACCTTGGATAAATCAGTTAACTTCTCTGGGCCTTTTTTAGTTTATAAAATAAAGGGGTTGAACCAGAGGACCACAAAAATCACTTTTGAGTTCTAAGCTCTGACCCTTTGCCATCTATCAGTATATGGTGAAAAGACAAAAAAAAAAAAGCAATAGAGAGTTGGGATTTGGAAAAAAAAAGGACATTTTGTAGAGTAGAATCACTAATGAGGATGCCTTTGGGGATCCTTCTTTTAATAAAAACTTTCTCTTATTTACATGTCAACATTTCCAAGCTATGCATCATCTGAACAGTTTGGTTGCAGCAACCAATGGAATTTTACTAGCTTTTGTTCTTAACCCAAAGAGAGTATCCTAAAAAGATATACTATTCTTCATTCTTCAAGAACCTTCTAATATTTGTATATGTTTTTGTTTTTGAGGGGAGGTATAAAAAATCCACTGTTCAAGAATCATTTCCTAATCTGATCAAGAAATAGATATCCAAAGAATATATAGTTCATCCTGGATACAGATAAGAATCTTCTCTATGACAACCGTGTCAGTAAGTCAGGCAATAGCCAGAGATGATGAACTTGTTACCTCCTCCCCTAGAGAGCTTGAACTGTTGGAAATAATTTCCTTATATTAAGAGACTCTGTGACTTCTACTCATTGTTCCTGGTTCTGACCTCTGACACCTCTGACAGAAAATCTAACCACTTTTCTACCTAAAAGTCCTTGAAATGTTTATAGTCAACTGTTGCACTGGACCCTTTCTCAGCCTGTCTTCACCAGGCTAAATATCCATAAGTGCTTTAATCAATCCTCTTGGGTCACCACCCTATGATAGAACACAAGTACACAGAACTAAATAAATGGGATCTGGTCAAGGGTTGCAACAATAAAACTAATAACTTTGGTCATTCTGTACACTAAACTGTAACAACAAGTACCCTAGCATACCCAGGATGGCTGCTACCATAGGTTCTTTGATTTGCTTTTCTAAAGGAAAGCAACTCAAAAGGAGTTAACAGTCTTACTTTAAACAAGCATATATATCATTCACTTAGTTTCAGGGGAAAAAGTCAACACCCTGAACTTCAGAAAATACAAACGAGATTGCAAGCAGACAAAAAAATACAGTAAGAGAAAATAATACAATTCAACAGACCAACAGATAGGGCTTCTAGGTGTCTGACCATTACACACATAAGTAGTTAGTTACCAGAGAGAGAAGCACCAATGTCTGGGTTTTCAAACCTTGG
>CM053581.1:58020742-58082097 GCA_028627135.1 Pseudochirops cupreus | reverse complement strand
AAGATTGGGAAGGACTCCTGTAGAATGTGAGATTTTAGCTAAACCTTGGAGTAAAACAAGGGAACTAAAAGGTGAACAAGAGGCAGAATATTCCAGGAATTTGGGACATCCAGGGCAAAGACATAGAGTCAGGGGATATCCAGGAAAGCAGTGACATATCTTCTAGGGAGTTATACACACTTTAGGACAACATCCTTGGAAGTTGAGTGGAATTTGGATTGGAATGGGGAGACATTTAATGCACTGAAATCTATTAAAAGACTATTGAAGTAATCCACATGAGAAATTATAATGGCTTGAAAAAGGGGTGTGGCTATATGAGTGGAGAAGAGATATAAACAAGAGATATTGTGAAGTAAAAACAGTAATATTTAGCAGTGGACTGGATGTGAGTTGAAGGAGAGTGAAGAGTAGGAAACAACATTGAGTTTTCAGACCTGAATGCCTCAGAGGACTGTAATCCCTATGACAAAAAATGGAATTTTAAAAAATGGTTACCTAGGGGAATGAAGAATTCAGTTTTGCACGTGTTGAGTTTGAAATGCCCACAGCTCAGGATGTATAACAAGGCAGCTGAAAATGTGTAAATGTAGCTAAGCAGAGATATTAGAACTAGATATATAGATCTGAGAATCATCTGCATAGAGATAACAATTGAACCCTAGGAAATTGATGAAATCATCGAGTGAGAAAGTATAAGTTAAATCAACAAATATTTATTGAGTGCCCACTATGTGCCAAGCACTGGATAAAGTATAGAGTGAAATGAAAAAGAGGTCCTGGACAGGGAATTGGAGGACACTCACAGTTACAGGCCACGATAAGAATAAAGACCAAGAAAGGATAATCCGAATGAGTGGCTGGACAGAGAAGACTCAACAGAAAGCAATTCCATACAACCTTGAGAGGAGAGAACATCCAGAAGATGACGATTGACAGGACCAAATGTTGCATCAATGTCAAACAGGATCAGGATTGAAAAAAAAAACATTCAATTTGGCAATTAATCAATCATTAGTAAATTTGGAGAGAGAAGTTTCAATTGAATGATAATGTCCCAAACCAGACTGAAGAGTTAAGACTGTGAAAAGAGAAATAGAAGCAACAATTGTAGATAACTTTCTCAAGGAGTTTAGTCGCAAAAGGGAGGAGAGAAATAGGATGATAGCTACTAGGGATGGATGAACTGATGGGTTTTTTTTAAATTTGTTTTAATGATTTAGGAAATGAAAATGTGCCAAGGAAGGAAGGAGCTATTAGATAGGAAGAAATTAGATATTAGAGAGGATGTAGATAATTGTGGGAGCACTTTATTGGAAAAGTAAGAAAAAAGATGGGAGCAAGTCATAGTGAGATGTTGCCCTTATGAAAGAAAAAGTCTTTCTTCATCTGATACTGGAGTGAAGGAGCCAGTGTGGGAAAGTGTACAAGTGAACTGAAATGAGAATGTATAGAGAAGGAGGAATTCTCAGCAAATGTCTCCATTTTGAGGGCGTAGAAAAAGGTGAGGCACTTATCTGAGAGGGTAGGAAAGGGTTGCTGTAGGAGTATATGAAAAAAGACGAAGTTTGGAAGAAATGCTTTGGAGAGGAGGAAAGTGAACAAATTTGAGATGAAAAGAATGTTGGCTTGCCTCAGAGAGGGTCCAGTTGAGATTACATAATATAAATGTCCAGTGGTTTACATCAGCACAATGTTGTAATTTCTTCCAGCTCCATTCAGCAGGAAATGAATAGGTGCTAAGGATGAGGATTGTGAGAATAATCCAGGGTTGTGGTTTGACACAGAATGAACATTCTTAAGAAAATAGTGAAAGGAAATCAAGGGTTGCAGATAGTGTAGACTTGAGTTAATCATGGTGGGTTGAGCCAGGGAAGGGAAGAAAATAGAGCTAGTACAGAGATGTTGGTCTGGGAAAGAGCTGAGGGGTGAAGTGAATGAAGGTCACAATGAGGACAAAGACGTAAGAGGAAGGGAGGGTTCGATAACAAGGTTACCTAAGGTGAAGTAACTGGAAAAAACACAGTACATTTACTGTGTTTACAATAATGGGGGGGAATCATAACTTGAAAAAAATTAGAGACAGATGGAAGAAACTATAAACCTAATTCTCACAACATAAAATGTGAATGTATTGAACAATCCAATAAAATGAAAAAGCGTGACAAATTGGATAAGAAAATGAAACTCTAAAATCTGTTGCTTACAAGAAACACATTTAAAAACAAAGACATACACAAAATAAAAAATTAGAGGATGGGAAAAAATTTTACTGTGCATCAAGTGAGCCCAAAAATGCAGGAATTACAATCATGTTATCTGACAAAGAAAAATCAAACATTCAAAAAAGTGATGAACAAAGTTAAAAGGAACCACAAAAAACAAACCAATATCAGGAATGAACTCAGAGACTCCAAATGCCTTAGCATTCAACTTCATAAAGGAAATTTTACAATAGTAACACAATAGTGACAGAGACTTCAATATGCCTCTTTCAGTTTTGAATAAGTATAACATAAATATAAACAAATGGAGAATAATAGAACAAAACAAATTCCTGAAGAAACTAGAGTTAAAAATTTATGACACCTTTATGACATATATATGTGTGTATTATTTTACTGTCTCCTTTAAAAGATGTATATGTAGGGGTGGTTGGGTGGCATAGTGAATAGAACAGTGGCTCTAGATTCAGGAGGACCTGAGTTCAAATCCAGCCTCAGACATTTAACACTTACTAGCCGTGTGACCTTGGGCAAGTCACTTAACCCCAATTGCCCTGCCCTCACCCCTCCAAAAAGAAAAAAAAATAAGTAAAATAAAAGATGTATATGTGTGTGTCTGTGTGTTTGTGTGTACATATATGTGTATATATACTATATCTCTCAGCACCCCATGGAACATTCACAAAAATTTTTCATGTAGCAGGGCACAGAGATTTTGAAATAAGTTATGTAAAATAGTTAATACATCCCTTATAGACCATAATGCATAAACATAGTAATTATTTTAAAAACCACAAACTTCAGATAAATACCCAAATAGAGACCTAACAATGAAATCTTGAGTGTAACAAAGAACAAGTCATAGAAAAAACAATATATAAAAGAAAATTATAATGATGTAACAAGATACCAAAATTTCTGGTATTTAGCTAAAGTAGTCCTCAAGGGAAAAAGGAAATATCTATAAATACATATTAACAAAATAGAAAAAAGAGAGATTTAATGAACTGAAAAGGCATTATAAAAATAGAAAGTCAACAAAAATCATAAAACAATCACAAAAGATGAGATATTATAAATTCAAGAGAAATGCATAAATTATAAACAAAAAAACAGAAATCATAAGTAAGACTAAAAGCTGACTCTTTGAAAAGACCAAATAGATAAACTCTTAACTAATTGATTTAAAAGATGAGTAGAAAATAAAATAATTAAAATAGCAAATGAGCAAGATGAATTCATAGGCAAACCAGAAGATATGAAAAGACTAATCAGAACATATTATGCAGTTACATGCTAATAAAATTGAGAACACAAAATAATTAAAGGGATATCTTCAAAAATATAAAATACCTACACTATCTGAAGATTAAATAGAGTTCTTAAAAAAACAGATCTCACAAAAGTAAAAGATCTAGGTGTAAAGAAGCTACTGAAGAGCAGAAATAACAACAACCTCATAATCTTGATGAATTCACAAGAGTATTCTATCAAACTTTGAAAGAACAGTTGTAACAAAAATCACAAATTATTCTCAAAATCTAGAGGAAAAAAAGAACTCTACCAAAACATATTTGTAGACAAATATAGTCCTAATATCTAAACCAGTAGAAGATAAAATAAAGAAAGAAAACTATAGGCCAATATGATTATGGAGTTCAACTAAAAAATTTAAAACACAAACTGTCAGACCATAGCAATTTGTCCAAGAATTCACTTGTTATGACCAACTAGGGTTTATAACAAAGAAGCAACATTAGGAAATATTAGGAAAACAATTGATATATTCATTATATTAAAAGCCAAAATATCCAAAACGATATGATCAGATCAGTAGATGAAGAAAAAGACTTTGACAAAATACACCATTTTTACACTAAAAAATTCTACAAAGTATAGATTTAGAGGAACTTTTTTTACTATTATAAAAAAGCATCTTTCTAAAGCAAAAACAAGGCTTCTACTCAATAGGGAAATAGTAGGAACTTTTTCAATAAATATAGAAGTGAAGCAAAGAGGCTCACTCTTTCTACTATTATTTGATAGAGTTCGGGAAATGTTAGCAACAGCTATAAGATAAGAGAAAGAAATGTAAAAGAAAAAAAAGATAGGCAAAGAAGAGTCAAAATCATCTGTTTGCTAATATGGTGATTTCCTTGAAAGGTCCTAGCCAATTAGTCAACATAGCAACGGAGACATTAATAGGTTTAGCAAAGTTGTAGGTTATAAAACAAATCCTCAAAAATCAACAATGTTTCTATATAATAAAAACAAGACACCAATAGCAGTAACAGAAAGAGAATTCTCATTTTATTGACTATAAAATACATAAAGTACCTGGCCATTGGTCTACTCAAGGACATCAAAGGCTTGTATGGATTAAGTTACAAAGTCTTTTTAAAGAAAGAACAATTTAGGGAGAGAGCCAAGATGGCAATGCAGAAGCAGGAAAATTCTGTGAGCTTCCCCCACAACCACTTTGAATACCTATAAAATATGACTCAAAACAAATTTTAGAGCTACAGAACCCACAAAGTGACACAAACAAATCTCCCTCTGAAGGCAGCCCAACAGGCTGACAGGAAGGTTCCATCACAGCACGCTTGGAGCAGAGCACAGTCCCCATGAGCCGTGAGGTTTGAGCTTCAGGGTGGTCCAACCAGCAGGGGCAGGGGGAGAGTTCATGGGAGTGAATCACTAGCAGCTGTGATGGTTTCCAGACTTATCAACCCATAAACACCAAAGAGTAACTCTGTTGGAAGGGGTGGGGGGGGCTGAAGAGCATGGTCTGGCCCCTGCCCCTGAGGCAAGAAGCAGCAGAGGCATGAGGCTGTGCAGACACTGCCCTGTGGCTGCTTCTAGAGCTCCTGGCCTATATATCATAGGGGGACCAAGCAACCATTCAGAGGATAATTGCTCTTGCTTTAACCTGCTTGGATCTGAATGGCTGTCTTGGGTGGAGGTCCTGGGGTGTGTGGCCAGTGGGCCAGAGTTTCTGTTGGCTGCAGAGAGGGGACCCAATAATAGCTCCAGCAGCTGTGAAAACCCCAGCAATTTGGGACAAAGCTCTCCTCTCTGGAAGCAGAGTTCTACTGTGGCAAAAAGCTCAAATATTATGTAATTGAGTAGCAACATGAGCAAGCAAAGGAAGCAAAGCAAGCACAGAAATCCAACTTTAGATTCCTTTTTTGTGGACAAAAAGGATCAAAGCATGAAACAGGAAGAAGACAACAAAGTCAGAGCTCTTGCACCAAAAGCTTCCATGAAAAAATATGAATTGGTTACAGGCCATAGAGGAGCTCAAAAAAGATTCTGAAAATCAAGTAAAGGAAGTGGAGGAAAAATTGGGAAGAGAAGTGAGAATGATGCAAGAAAATCATGAAAAGAGAGTCAACAACCTGACTGAAGAAAATAACACCTTAAAAAATAGACTAACTAAAATAGCAAAAAGACCCAAAAAGCTAATGAGGAGAAGAATGCCTTAAAAAGCCAAATTTGCCAGATGGAAAAGGAATTTCAAAAGCTCAATAATTCCTTCAGAATTAGACTAGAGCAAATGAAAGCTAATGACTTTATGAGAAATCAAGATACTATTAAATAGGTCCAAACAAATGAAAAAAATAGAAGACAATATAAAATATCTCATTGGAAAACCCACTGTCCTGGGAAATAGATCCATGAGAGATAAATTAAAAATTACTGGACTACCTGAAAGTCATGATCAAAAAACAAACCTAGAATCATCCTTCAAGAAATTCTCAAGGAAAATTGCCCTGATATTTTAGAACCAGAGGGCAAAATAGAAATTGAAAGAATTCACTGATTATCTCTTGAAAAAAGATCCCAAAAAGAAAACTCCTAGAAATATTACAGCCAAATTCCAGAGTTCCTAGGTCAGGAAGAAAATATTACATGCAGCCAAGAAGAAACAATTTGAATATTATGGAAACACAATCAGGATAACACAAGATCTAGCAGCTTCTACATTAAGGGACCAAAGGGCTTGGAATATGATACTGCATAGGTCAAAGGAGCTAGGATTAAACCAAGAATCACCTACCCAGCAAAACTGAATATAATGTTTCAGGGGAAAATATGGTCATTCAATGAAGTTTCAAGCATTCTTGATGAATACAACACAGTTGAATAGAAAATTTGGCATTCAAATACAAGAAGCAAGAGAAGCATGAGAAGGTAAATGGAAAAGAAATCAGAAGGAATTTATTAAAGTTGAACTATTTACATTCCTACATGGAAAAAATGATAATTGTAATTTATAAAACTTTTCTCATTATGAGGAGAGTTGAAGGGAATATAAACATGTGTGTATATTTATATAGGAGGGCATATGTGTGCATAAATACGTATGTGAGTGTGTGTATATATGTGTACATGTATATATAGACAGAGGGCCCAGGACAAGTTGAATAGGAAGGGATGTTATCTAAAAAAAATAAAATACAGAAGTGAGAGAAGAATATAATGAGAGGTGATAGAGAGAGACAGAATAGGGTAAATTACTTCATGTAAAAGAAGCAAGTGAAAACCGTTACAATGGAGGGAAAGAACAGGAAAGCAAAAGGGAATGGGTCAACCTTACTCTCATTGAATTTGGGTTAAGGAGGGAATAATATATACACTAAATTGGGTATCTTACTCTACGGGAAATTAGGGGGCAAAGGTACAAGATGGGGGATGATAGATGGGAGGGCAGATTGTGGGGGAGGGTACTTAGAAGCACACACTTTTGAAAAGGGACAGGTCAAAGGAGAAAATAGAACAAGTGGGGGGCAGAATAGGATGGAGGGAAATATAGTCAGTCTTTCACAATATATCCACTATGGAAATGTTTTGTGTAACTACACGTGTACAACCTATATTCAATTGCTTATCTTCCCAGTAAGCGTGGGTGATGAGGGAAGAAGGGGAAGAACCTGAAATTCAAAGAATCGAATGTTTAAAAATGTTTAATCATATGTTTAAAAACAAATGTTTAAACAATTATTATTTTTTTTTACATGCAAGTAGGAAATAAGATATACAAGCACTAAGGTATGAAAATCCATCTTGCCGTACTGGAAAGTGGGAGGGTGGATGGGGGAGGATATTGGAGAGAGCAGAGTGGGGGAGGGGGTATACAGTGGGATCATTGTTTTGGGGTGGTGGGCAAGGAAAATGTGGGGAGAAAATTTGCAACTCAAAATCTTGTGGAAATGAATGTTGTACATTAAAAATAAACATAAAATAATTTTTGAAAAAGGAAAGCATGATTAAAATAGCTCATGACTAGGGCATTTCAGTAAAATAAAAATGACAGCCCTACCAATCTTAATTTATACTTCTAATGCCATTCCAAATTCAAATTACCTAAGAAATGCTTTATAGAACTTGGTAAAATAATAACAAAAACAATTTAAAAACAAAAAAAAGAACTTGAATATTGAGAGAAATGCTGAAAAGACCTAGATGTTGAGGAGGAATAGCATTTCTATACCCTAAAGATTTTAGAAAGCAACAGTCATCCATACCCTCTGGTACTGGTTAAAAAATAGAGAGAAAAATCAGTGGAATGGAATAGACAAGAATCAAAGAGTCTAAATTCTATCTCATTCAGCAATCAAGTATTTGAAACATAGATAGAGATAGAGATAGAGATATATCACTGTTTATCAATGTGTCTATCAATCCCCATGAAATTCTCACTTCTCCAGACAAAAAATCCTGTATTTCTTCAACTGATCTTCATATATGGTATAGCGTATTAAACATAGTGTGATTCAGAGTCAGTAATGCTTGGGTTTAAATCCCTCCTTATATATTTACTCCATGTGTCAGCCTGGAAAAGTCATTGAAACCCTCTATTACCTGTACTATAAATATGGATAATAAGAGAACCTACCACAGAAGATTGCAGGGATCAAATGGGATTATATATGAGGATCAGATTAGAATGTGTGTGTGTGTGTGTGTGTGTATGTGTATTTCTATAACACTTTACCAATCCAAAAATGCTATATAAATGTCAGGTCTTACTGTTGTTATTATATTATCATGTTGAAAGAACTTGTGATCCTTTACCATCCTATTTGTCTTGCTATGGACATTCTCCAGTTTTCAATGTGCTTCCTAAAGCATTGTACCCAGAAACAAACACAGCACTCTAGATGTGACACAGCCAGCGTAGAGGAGACTGGGATTATCCAATGCATTTTTGGACAATAAGCATCTCTCTATAGCCTAAATTTGCACTAATATATATGTTTACATTAATACATATATACACATGTATATGTATATATTTGCACTGCATATATAGTGCATATAATATATATGCACTAATAATAATAAAATACCTTTGGTGTTTTGTTGTCATTTTACTTTTGACTAACATTGAGCTGGCAGTCTACATTGATACCTGAACTTTACCCCCAAGATGAACTCCTGTTTAGTTATTAGTGCATTGTTTTTTGTTTGTTTTTTTTGAAACCAAATTTCAGACAATATATGTACATTGAATTACATTTTATTGGATTTGGACCAATGTTCTAACCTGCCAAGAACTTTTTAGATCCCAATTATTCCTTGAACTGTGTGAGGTATCACTCTAAGCTTTTAGAATAATCTACAAAAATTACAAGCATGCCATTTATAACATTTTCCTAGTTATTGATAAAAATGTTAAAGAGGGGGACGGCTAGGTGGCACAGTGAATAGAGCACCCGCCCTGGAGTCAAGAGGACCTGAGTTCAAATATGGCCTCAGAAACTTATCACTTACTAGCCGTATGACCTTGGGCAAGTCACTAAACCCCAATTACCCTGCCCTCTCCCCTTAAAAAAAAGCAAAAAAAGAGGTAAAATTTAAAATCAAATTTCTTAAACCCATTTTAGGATAATGAAAACAAATGTAGCCTCAACCTAAAAAGAACCTTTGTCTTCCTTGTAGATTAAAAGATCAATGGAAAGATCACAAAATGGGCAAAGGTAAGGTAATTACAGAATGAAAATAAATTGTAAATTAAGGCAAGTGGCAGGTGATAAGTTTTTAAACATGCTGCTCTATGCTTTAAAAATGGGTTTTATCCATGTTTTTGTCATTGTCCCCAAAACACCATCACTTATGTAATATACCGTACAAACATCATCTTGTACATCTCTCTCCGTTTCCTCTTCTTGTATTTCCCAATAATAGGCAAGACCTTTCAAATCTCCAAGTGGGATAATATGAATCTGAGTTTCTCAGCTGAGTACTCTCTTCCTAGACTTACTTTTCAAAATCACTGACAAAAATCCCTCACTCAGGGGCCCTAACTAGAAAATCACCAGTAAAGTGAAAGATGCACCTGGCAAGCATTATGGGAAAAACACATACCCTAAAGATAGAAAAAAGAATAACCAATAACAATTGTAAAAATAAAACTGTCTTAAATATAAATATAGACATACACACAATTATGAATTACCTAGCACACCAAGAGAGAATAGTGGAAAGAGACCTGAGAACACTGCTCCTAAAAACAAACAAACAAACAAAAAATGTGGCTTCAAGTCCTGCCTTTGCTGTCTAAACCCTCTATATCTTTAGATAAGTCATTTTCCTTCCCAGGTCTCAGTCTTCTCAACTTTGAAATGAAGGGATCTGTATTAACATGTTACGTGACAGATGGTGGCCAGGCTTAGTATTTATGATCCCACTAAAACACAAGGCAGTTGACACTAGAAGACAGCTGCACTATCTACCTATGAAGGAAAGGCAAGCTTGGAGATTAACGTTATCAATATGGGATTGCTTTACTATTGAATTCAATTGCATTCATTTCAATATTCATTGAGCACCTATTACATGCTATCTATCACTTAAACAATAATCAATTGGTAATATTGCATGGCTATGAATCAGGGAACACCAGTCTTAAAGAGTGCAAACTTGTAGATGACCCATGGGCCAAAGGAAAACCACGTAAAGGATCTAAGGAGACTGAAGGTTTAAGGGTATGTGTGACTGGCAAAGAGCATGAGACTATCATAGGGAGAATGAGCGGAAGCAGATGAAGAGCAGAGTGATATAATGGTATCTGAGAGAGATTAAAATAGCAAGAAAAAGCTTCTATTCATCTTTGGAAAAATTTATGAAAGGTCACTGACAAGGTCTTGATGGGTCAAGGATAGGGAGTGGGAAGAAATGGTTATGATCTTTACTGATGAAGGGAATTTCAATATGATATGAAAATAAAACTCTTTCAAAGTACTGAAGTATGTGCAAAGTCCTTTCCTGGGCACTTGGAATACAGATGTGAAAAACGACATGGAGCCTTGGCCACAGAGAACTTAAAATCTGATAAGGGCTTTAGCTGTTGTCTAGTCATATCAATTGTACACAACTCTTCATGACCTCATTTGGGCTTTTCTTAGAAAAGATTCTGGAGTGGTCTGTCATTTTCTTTTCCAGCTCATTTTACAGATGAGGAAACTGAAGCAAAAAAGTTTAAGTGACTCGCCCAGGATAACATAGCTAGTACATTTCTGAAGTTGAATTTGAACTCAGGTCTTCCTGACTGTATACCTGGTTCTCTATCTACTGCACCACCTAGCTAATATGTGCTAAAATAAACACGATAAGAGAGAAAATATGATCATGACAAATGGGTGCTCCAGAAAAGTGTTTTATGAAAACAGATGAGGACATCAGGGAAGGCTTCATGGAGGAGGTAACAAGTTGGTCAGTTAAAGAAGGACATAAGTATTTAATAATCTGCTACCGCATGCTTAGAGGCACTATGCTGAGCACTTTACAAACATTATCTTCTTTGATTATCACAACAACCTTGAAAGTCAGGTGTTATTATTATCCCCATTATACAGGCAAGAAATAGGGGCAGGCAGAGATTAATGTTAGACATTTGATAAGTGTTAACGTTAGACAGCTGATTAGTGTCTGAGACCATATTTAAACTCTGGTCTTCCTGACTCTAGGGCCAGAGTTCTTTCCAACGTGTCATCTAGCTGCCTCTAGAGCCCTCTATGAAGGTAAAGACAACTCTAACAAGTAACAGTGTGGAATGGTACTCTAGGTAGACTGTAGAGCAGAGGTGAGGAAAAACAAGAAGAATGAGAAAGACAGACATTTTGTCTAGTACGAAGAATGTACGAAGGGAGCAGTTTTAAATGCTCCTGGAAAGAAAATGACTATGTGGCTTGGAGGGAAAGAAGCCAGAGGTGGTGCCTTTAAGAGGTAAGTTTCCAGTGATTCTGCTTGAGCTGAAAGTTTACTGGGAAGAGGATTATGACTGATAATAAGTGATATTTGAAAAGAGGAAAGGGATAACTGTGGACAGGATGGGAGGAAAAAGGATACAGAAAGGTAGAGGCTGAGGACTGTACCAGGAAAGTTGTATAAAAAAGGAACATGGACAGAGGTTTATATCCATAAAATAGACATTAATGGATTAGAGGATGAGGATGCTAAAAAGGTGTCTAGGAGACATCAGTACACAGGAGATTTAGGCTATGGCAAAGCTGTAACAGGGAACATTATACATAATAGTCTCTTAGTGAAAGTGTGACATAGGGGCCACAAAGGTTAATGGAATCTTAAGCTACATTAATAGAAGTAGAATGTCTAGAACTAGGCAAATGATAACCTCACTGTTTCCCTGTCCCGGTCAGACTGCATCTGGAATATTGTATTCTCTTCTAGGTACCATATATTAGAAAGGACATTGATAAGCTGGAGTGTGTCTACCAGAGGGTGACCCAAGATGGTGAGGAGACTAGAAATCACATCCAATGAAGGCCAGAACTGAGGGATGATTAGCCTGAAGAGAAGGATTTGGGGTGGGAGCAGTGAATCAAAGTTGCAAAGGTACAAGTTGTAGTTTACAATATAGATGAGAGGAAAATATCTAAAAAATATAGTCATCCAAAATTAAAATGGGCTATGCATTAGGAAATAACAGGACTAACCACTGAAAGTTTTCAAGAGAAGCATGAATGACCACCTGGTGGGGCTGTTGTTGAAAGGTTTTGGTTCAAATAATGAGCTCTGAGATTCTAGGAGTTTATGAATATAAGATTATAGGGCAGCAAAAATCTATGGCATCTAAGAGGAGGGGTGGGGAGGTGGTAAAACAATAACTTGTCTCCACATACAAAGGATTTTTGGACCTATTTGATCCAGAAATGCTGGAGAAGGGGGGAAGGGAAGGAATAAGTATTTATTAAGCACCATTACACATAATATTTCTTTTGATCCACACAGCACTATTGTTATCCCCATTTTACAGTTAAGAAAACCAAGGTAGACAAAGGTTAAGTGACTTTTCCGGGGTCACAAATGCTAGATTTAAACAGTTTTTTATTCTAAGCCCTGTGCTCTATCTACTGTGACATGTAGTGACTATTTAAAAAGTTACAATGGAAAAATAAAAAAAAAAGATCTGTGTGTGCAGATATTTAGTAGTGATGCTTATTTCTATAAGCAAAAAATGCCAAGAGACCCCTATTTTCATCATGAAGATGAGATGAAAAGAGAAAGTAAAGAAAAAAACACAACTATCGTGAAAATGAATAATGAATCTCTAATCAAAAGATTTGGTTTTGTTTCTGTGTACAGAGAAAGGAACGGACAATGGTATCAACATTTATATAAAACCTACTATTTACCAGATCCTGTGCTAAAAGCTTTTTGCAAATATTATTTTACTTGATCCTCACAACCCTGTATGGTAGGTACTATTATCACGCTCATTTTATAGTTGAATAAACTGAGGTAAATAGCATCTTAGTGACCTGGCCAGCATCACGCCGCTAATGAGTGTTACAGGTCACATTTGAACTCAGGTCTTTTGCTCAGTGCTCTATCCACTTGAGCCACCAGCTGCCTTTACTACTGAACCAAATTATTTCCCTTCTCTTGGTCCCAGTTTCCCCATCTGCATAATGAAACTTTGAGTCGATAGTCTCTGATTTCTCTTCCACTTCTAAATCTATGGCCTATCATTTAATTTCTAGTTTATTGCATTTATAACAAACTATGCTATTGAGTAAGAAAATCAGAGTTATTTAACATTTGAAAATAATTATTTATTTATACATCAATATAATTTAAAATAAAAACAACATTGGGATCACTTATAGTAATGTTGTTATAAAGATCAAATAAGATATAATAGAGTCTTGAACTAGAAGAGGATACTTCATTTTACAAAAAAGGAAACTGAGGATCAGAGAAAGGAGTGGTTTGCAACTAGTCATAAAACTAGGAAATGGCAAAGCTGAGGATTCAAACCTCATCTCCTAACTAAATTTAGTATTCTTTCCAGTACAAATGTGAAAATATTTAATTAGCTATAAAACTCTTAAGTATTAACATTCCTTTTGCTATTGAAGGAAATGTAACCATTTTACTTGTCTAGGCTTTTGTGTCTATTAAAAGAATCCATTCTCTAGTCCACTGTGTCTCTCAGAACACTAAACTGTACATTAATTAGATATAACCTGACAGAATCCACATTTTGATTCATTTCCTTTTAAGGTCATGATGACTTTGTCTACCAGGTTAGATGTGGTATGGAGGTGGTGGGATAATCTACCTCTTCCCTATCATCATTATCATCACATTTTTATTGAATTTTAAATTGTGGGAAGTACTATCCTTACAACAATTCTATCATGTAGATAGTACAAATATTATTCCCGTTTTAAAGATGAACACAGAGACTGATGCCAAAGTTATTCAGTTTTGTTAGTTACCATTCCCTTTGCTAGTTCTTATCTCCAAAGCTTGTAAAACAGAATGCCATTCAATACTTGTGGGGGCTAGGATGTATGATACTGCTTACCACAAACCTGGGTAGATAGTATTCGATTAGGGGCATAATTGGCAAAATGTTAAGTCGAGGTCAAAAAGCACAAAATTCACCCTCAATCTCTTTGGGAGAAAGATCCTTAATTCCTTTGGGGAAAAGGGACAATGAAATTGTAGGATGCTATGGAACTTTTCCCAAGGGAAAAAAAAAGTGGGGAAATTAGGGTAGATGTAGAATGGCAAGGAGTCCACTTGGGTATAGCCACTGAGGGAAGGAACTCACCATCTTCTGTTTTCCTATTTTTAGTTCACTAAGTAGGAACTACGGTCAATTGTTTCCATGCTGCTGAAGCAATGGAAATTCTAGAGGTTTCCCTATAAATTGCAGTCACCTCAATCAAAGTCCCACTTTCCCTGCCCTAGTCAAGGGTCCATTAAGTTCCATGGATCCTAGAAAACTATGTATTGTTAAATTTGGGGATAAGCTATCCAAATACAGTAAATGGTTTCTTCCCCTTTGTCCTCCCACTCATCTCTCCCTATGAGAGAAACATGGCTAACATTATCTCATGAAGGATTGGTGCAACTTTCAAAAGTGTCTTATACATTTTTTCCAAGCTGAGTTTGTTTTTTCGCATGTTTGTCTTTCTAATTTCATTTCTTCAAAAATATCTAAGCAGAAAATGGTACGGTTTGAATTCTAGTAATTCAAATGACAGCATAGAAATCGTTTAACTTTTCCTGCAAATTCTTATAATTGAATTGACAGCATAAAAATAACTTAACTTTTTGTGTCTAGGTCTTAACACCAGTGGGATTACACAGATCTTATTATTTTTTTCTCTTTTTTTCTCTTTCTCATATGCTTTCTTTTCCCTTTAGACACAAGTGTTAAGACAATACTGGGAAATGGTTCTTCATGGTATGGAAAAGAACGGGATTCAAATGTGAGTCAGAGAATTCTCATAAGTGATGGGGGTTATGTCTGTGCACACAAAATGAAGTGGAGAATTGATTATCAATGTTCATCATTATTCTGGTCTAAACTCTACTTTGTCTGAAAGATTCAGAAAATTGATGCCATGCATAGTTCCTGCTAAGCTCCTTGTCCAAAGTAAGATAATCCTATGAGCACCTGATATTTCTTCATAGAATTCTGAGTCCTTTCTTTGAAAATCTCATCTTCAACAAGGAAGTAGGGTAGTTGGACTGTGAGATAGCATAGCAGCAACTTTAGGGAATAGTCATGATGGGAACACTAACTTCTACACTACTACCAGATGCACCAGTGAAGGCAGATAAAAGTAGGATGGGTCCAGACTTCTGGACTGCTCTTCTTTAAATTAAACTGTAGATTATGGCAGAAGAGCTGAGTGTGTTGGAAGGAAGAAGAACACATGACCCAGATGAGATCTTTTTTGAGACAAAAATACAATATTTTAAATATTTATTTTTTTTGCAAATATTATCTTATTTAATCCTCACAACCCTGTATGGTAGGTACTATTATCACGCTCATTTTATAGTTGAATAAACTGAGGTAAATAGCATTTTAGTGACCTGCCCAGCATCACACGGCTAATAAGTGTCAGAGAGATGATTTGAACTCAGGACTTTGGCTCAGTGCTCTATCCACTTGAGCCACCAGCTGCCTTTACTACTGAACCAAATTATTTCCCTTCTCTTGGTCCCAGTTTCCCCATCTGCATAATGAAAGTATTTGAGTAGATAATCTCTGATTTCTCTTCCAATTCTAAATCTATGGCATATCATTTAATTTCTAGTTTATTGCATTTATAAGAAATTATGCTATTGAGTAAGAAATTTTTTAAGGACTCATGACTATAGTTTGTGCCATTACTGCTACCTAGAAGACAGTAGATGGCCCCTCTGGTAAGCTATGGCATGATGGGCATTGTGCTGCCAAAAATATCATCCCTGCTTCCACTGGTTACTGCTAAGGCTGTAGGCATGCTCATGCCTGAGCTGAACGGGAAGCTCACAGGCATGGCCTTCCGTGTTCCTACTCCCAATGTATCTGTTGTGGATCTGACCTGTTACCTGGGAAAACCTGCCAAATATGATAATATCAAGAAAGTGGTAAAGCAAGCATCAGAGGTTCCTTGAAGGACATCTTGGACTACAAAGAGGACCTTTGACTTCAACAGCAATACCCACTCTTCTATCTTTGATTCTGGCACTAATATTGCCCTCAATGACCATTTTGTCAAGCTCATTTCCTGGTATGACAATGAGCAAACGTGTGGTAGACCTCATGATTTACATGGCCTCCAAGGAGTAAAGTGGAAAGCCATGGACCTTCATCCCCAGCCAAAGAGAGAAGATCCACCACTGGGGAGATTACATTCCTAACCTATGTTCCTATACTAGGGATCCCATGTCCCATTCACATCCTCATCCCACCGCACCCCTATAGTAGGGGGGAGAAGCCTAGAGTCCTGTATTGTGTACCATCAATAAAGTTACTATATTCAGTGCAAAAAAAAAAAAAGAATAAAAAGCATATGTATGTGGGGGAGGGGGAGAGTAGTGGAGTGGGTATGTTTAAAGAGGAAAATAACAGCTATTACTATAGGGAACAAATCTGGGACCCTTTATTCTTGGTCCTTTCTATCAATGGTTCTTATCTTTGGGTGTGTCATTGGAAGGCTGTTGAAAAATATGACCCCCTTCTCAAAATAATGTTTAAAAAACATAAAATACATAAAATTACAAAATATGTATTAAAAAAAGTTCACATACCTCAGTTCAAGATACCATCTTGAACCTTTTAGCTTTCTCCTGACACTACTGTCCTTCCCCAAATATTCCTGTGAAGTGTTCTACCCAGATCTTCCCCCGCCTATTCACTACAAAGATGATCATGCATAACGTTGAACAAGTATCAGATTAAATTGGATGCAATTTTGATTATGACACAAAACTCTTTACATGTGGTCAATCTTCATGGTGTCTTTTTTTTAAGCAAATTTAATTCAAAAAATGCTTCTTCATAAAATATAGTGGGAAGAGTTGCCTGTTAGGCAGAGAGATACAAAGATAAAAAGAAAACATCCCTTCCCTCAAGGAGCTTACATTCTCTGAAAGCATTTGCCAAGTATAGATATAAGAATGGCAAAGGAAAAGGAAAAAAACTTACCGTTCACAATTTGAAGAAAAGCAGAGAGGTTTTTAACGGAAAGGTTGTATTTTAAAGAACATAGGAAGTGGGGGGAGGGAGAGGGTAGAGGTGGTCAAAAAACTTTAGTAACCTTGACAAATATCTTAATTTGTATTTTTCTCTAACTTTGAAGACACAGCCACAGTATTTTCCATTGTAAAATTTGAAAGAAACCTTCAAAATGATGCTCTGAGGATTAATGAACTAATATTTGTAATACTTTGAGGCAACATGGGCACAGAAACTGCAGAGAGCTTTGGTCAATCTCTTCCTGCAACATTAGGAAAATGATTTCTTCCCTCATTTTGTCTCGATTTCTGCTCTTGAAAAATGGTTCTAATAATACCTGCCCTTTAGTTACTTCAGAAAGATGCTGTGAGGATTAATGAAATATGTGTAAAGAGCTTTAAGCTGGATAAAGGAAGAGATCATCATCATTAAGAAATGCATTGGATTCTTCAGATGAAATTTTTTGTAGAACTATGACCCTTCTGAGCTTTAGGAATGATAAGGCAGACATGAGAGCATACCAAGAAATGTAATTTGAAAAAGAAAAAGAGGGCTTTATTAGAAGAGCATAGTGTTTAATTTGGGCTCTGGATCAGGAGATAGAAAGAACTTAGGAAAATTATTAAATAAATATTAGAAATGAGGAGTGGAACCAGAAGAGGGGAGTAACCTTGATATCTGACCAAATGATCATAGCTGTCACTTCAGATTGTCACCAATTCCCCAGATGCCCATATTAAAGAGGAGATAATTTTGACATGACTGGCACAAAGATCAGCAAACTAGAGGCTTCAGGACAAAATCCAGCAGCTCTTACAAAAGCCAGCACAAAAATAGGCAATGGGCCTATTTGCCAACTCCTGGAAATCTAGAAGATGACCTGCAGGTCTGGAGAATTTGGCTTGTCTACTTCATTACAAGATATCCTGGGGGAACATAAGATAAGTCAACTATATAGATGTGTAAAAATATCCAGGTGATTTCCAGCATGTAAAAGAAATGTCAGATTATTAAAATGTCCTATTTATTTATTTATATGTTTTGGCACATGTAGACAGAAGGTTAATTTGCCTTTATTAAACATATTTTTATAACTGTATTTCAGGATGATCAATTTCCTTTGTAACCTTATGTGTTTTATTTTATGAATTTGAAAGTATCATATGAAGTCCACCATACTGCCAAAGGGCTATGCAATACAAACAAAGGTTAAGAACCCCTGATGAAGAAAGTTGTTGCAGGCAAATCTGTCCAGAGTTTGGGGCAGAAAGTGAGGGAATTCGGGACTTGAGACCATTTCTAATGATTTGAATGCAAAAATGCTCTAGAAATATGGTATTTTTTTAATAGCCTTAATTGTACTCAATAAAGCTGTTTTATTTATTCTCATGTATGGTACCAGTTTCTGTGTTTTCAAATACTGTCAGAACCTTTGAGGATCAGTTTTATCCCAGAGGTAAAATATCCATAACAAGGAGGAAGAGATTAGAAATAAGGAATGATAGAATAAATAGAAATATAGGATGTTTAGCGTTCAAATGGAATTTAGCAATGATCTAGTCCAATTCTCTCATTTTACACATCATATAATAACAAAAATCCAGAAAAGAAAAGAAATGTCTTTCCCAAGGTTTAGTGAGACATTTACAGAACTTGGATTAAAACTCAGGTCCAATGCCCTTTCCACTATAACACAAATAATAAATGCTACTGTCTTCCTTCAAAAGAATCTCATGTTTGCTATAGTACAATGGTGTAAAACTCAAATAGAAATCTTTCACTGCAGGGCAGGTAGGTGGCACAGTGGACAGAGCACCAGCCATGGAGTCAGGAGGACCTGAGTTCAAACCAGAACTCAGACACTTACTACCTGTGTGACCCTGGGCAAGTCTTCTAACTACTATTACCTCCAAAAAAGAAAAAGAAAGAAATGTATCACTTCAGGCAGTTTGACTTAAGAAAACAATAAATTAACATTATCTCTGTTCTATTGCATTTTTTTATTTATTTTGCTAAACATTTCCCAATTACTTTTAAATCTGGTCCCAGCAGCACTCAGGAGTTTTGTTTGACATCTCTGCTGTAGTAGATATAACTTGGCATTTTGAGTTAGAAGACCTGAGTTCAAATTTCAGGTCAATTCAATAAGGTTTTATTTAGGTGCATGTTCCATGTACTATCTTCCGTGTTGGACTGTGAAGACCAAAACAAAATATTCTCTGCCTTCAAAAAGTTTATCTTCTTGAGCATGGGAAGAATAAGATAGGACAGGATGGGGAAGGGAAAAAGCATTTATTAAGCATCTATTAAGTGCTAAGTACCTTACAAATATAATCTTATTTGATTTTTATAACAACCCTATGAGATAGGTGCTAACACGATCCCTCTTTTACAACTGAGGAATCCGAGGCAGGTGGAGATTAAGTAATCTGTCCAGAGTCACACAGTACATGTGTCTGAGGCTAGATTTGAATCTAAATATTCCTAACTCCAGGCCTGGCTACTCTATCTACTATTATATCCATTATGACTTCCTGCCAGCTACCGTCAATTGGTTAGCCAATCATCATTTAAATGCCTGTTATGTGAAAGTCACTCTACTAAGGTGGTAAGAGGCAAACATGTTTCTATGGTAAAAACACTATGTAACCAAATAAGGAAACGTAAATGAAGTTTAAGGTGACGGTTGGGCACCAGGACCTTGGGCACTGGGACAAACTGTATGTCCTGAAAGTGCCTAATGTAAAAGATGATATTACAGGTGAGCCTTACAACAAGCTAGGTCTTCTAAGAGGTAGAAGTGAGAAAAGAATATATTTTAAAGATGGGAAAACAAGATGAGAAGAAACACAGAGACTGCTAACTGCATTTTCTACTCAGGCATTTACCTGGAGAACTTCAGTAGCATCCTTTATTCATAATATACCTCTATTTCCCCATCTGCTAAATGAAAGTGTTGGACAAAATGATCCCTTCTAAGCTCTGACAATTTCTAATTCTGTTATGCAGATTTATAGTGTTTTACCTCCACAGTCTTTTCTTCTAAAAGTTGGGGGGCTGAGTGAGTGGATGGGTAGAAACCAAAGCTAACGGACTGCAAAGGGTCCTGGCCTTTCTACCTGCCTCACTAGCCATAACCATAGGGTCCCACTGGCCTTCACTAAGCTAAAAGGACCTGGAATAACAAGAGGTGGGCAAAGCTTGGCTTTCCCCATCCAAGTTAACACATCTGATGAAGTGGAGAACGGGCCTCAAAGTCTACAAACGTGACTTGTGTTTTCTTGCTGAGTTTAGGGGAATATTCTCTTTGGCACGTGACCAGGTAGATTCTTACTCCTAATATGAGGAAACAAACAAGGTGGGCTTCTCGGATCCTTCTTAGGTATGACCTAGGCCCCTGGGAAAGGGAAACAGAATTCTACTATTTATTGTTGTTGTTCAGTCATTCAGTCATGTCTGACTTGTCATGACTCCATGGCCATAGCAAACCAGTCACTTCTACCCTTCACTATCTTCCCAAATCTGTCCAAGCTCAAGCTCATGTTCATTGATAATTCAGCTATAGGGAAATATGAAGAACAGAGGTTTATGTATAGGTCCATTCCTTCAATCTGAATGTTTCATGAAGGTGATGGCCATTAGA
Source organism: Pseudochirops cupreus (assembly GCA_028627135.1). Taxonomy (NCBI): domain Eukaryota; kingdom Metazoa; phylum Chordata; class Mammalia; order Diprotodontia; family Pseudocheiridae; genus Pseudochirops; species Pseudochirops cupreus. Next base: position 58,061,234 of record CM053581.1, on the reverse strand, counting down.
GGGTCATTTGTACAGTCCAGGGTAAAAGACAGTCCCTGCTGTCAAAAAGCTTGGGAAATAGTGGAGCATAGAAACCCACCTTGTTCTATTAAGCAACATCTTGAAAGGAATAAATGTTTTTGCTGGTGGTCTCTGGCTAGCTCAAAAGGATTTCTTAAAAGCTCTTTTCAATCCATATTTGTAGAAGACCGCCCGTATTCTTCTCCATTTCTTAAGACTGAGGGTCATAGTCAAATGAACTAAGCAGCAACTTCTTCGAGCAACCTAGCTCCCCTAAAAGAAATCTCCTAACATCAGTTAGTACAAATGATATTCACAAAATAATTCTTCCAGGGCTATGTAGATCCCTCATACTGCAAGTGCCATTGAGAGATGCTGGCATTGGAGCATTGTGAATCCATGTGATACTGATTTGTTAATAGTTAATAGCATTTTTATTTTGTCAATGAATGTTTGCTGTATCATGGACAGTGTATTAGTAAGTGAAAAGACTTAGTTCTGTATAACTGGATTGCCCAAAAGAGAGTATTTCTTGAGTGTCTAGCTAGGTTGTATTTACTCTGAATTTAACGGTGGGGCCTTCCTTTAGAAATATTCTGGATTATTCTCCAGACTTTACCACCACGTATAAGTTTCTTTCTCCTGATTCTTCTCCTATGAATTACTTCTCCCTGAACCTCCATTTTGAAAAAGGACCCAATCCAGATATTTTTCATTGTTTCAGACTTCACCATGATCCCAAGTGGGTTTCTTTTCCTTCCTCCTCACTTCTTAGTTCACTTTTATGTGTTATGTTCCTCCATTAAATTGAAAGTTTCTTGAGGGCAGGGACTATCTTTCTTTTGTGTATACATTTGCATTCCAAGCCCTTAGCACAGTCCCTAGAACATAGCAAATGGTTAATAAATGATTATCTACTTGATTTTGAATCATGGTCATCAATGACATAAAAAAATACCCAACACGAGCATATCTGAAGGGACACTTGCCAAAATGAGGAATAGCAGCCATGGTCCGAGCTAGCAGATAGATTATCTAGGGTTGGAGAGGGGGAAAAGGGTTATATCGAGGAATCCTTTTGTCATTTTCCAAAGGAACCTGCTGGCACGGTAGGGTTATTTTTTTAGCAAATTTCTCTGCCAGTTTTACGTGGGTGATACTGTTCATCGAGAATGTGGAAATACCATCAATTGACAAGATGGGGTATGATGGGCTTTGTGCCCAACAGATGCCATCTATTATTATTTTTGTTGTAATATTTATTACTTCTATCAATCTGTTGCTAATGCATCATAAAATATTGATATTAGCCAAATACATTATGATTATCAACTCATGAAATGAGTAGTCTCTTGTTTATCTTACAGGTATCCAAAAACATCACTAGTGTTAAAACAATTGTCAGTATATAAGATGCTCACAGACAAAAAATATTTTGTACATAGTAGGTGTTTAAAAATGGTGATTAAATGAGTGATTGAATGAACAATGTTTGTCAGAACAAATGGAAATCTATATCAGTATCTGAAATGGCATTACTATGGCATTGCTTTTAAGTCACTGTCTTCTCTAGATTACTAAGAGCCTTAAAGCAAAGGAAAAAAAAATTGGAGGGGGGAGCCTAAGAGAGTATTGGCACAGTGAATACTGAAGTCAGGAAGATCCAGCTTCATGAGTTTAAATCTGTCCTTAGACATTTGTAAGCTGTGTGATTCTGGGCAAGTCACTTAACCCTATTTGCCTCAGTTTCCTCATCTGTAAAATGAGCTGAAGAAGGTAATGGCAAACCACTCCAGTGTCTCTGCCAAGGTTATGAAGAGTCAGACATGGCAGAAAAACAACTAAATAAATAAATGAACAAAAAAATAAACAGATAAATAGATGAATTGATGAATAAGAGAGTCCAAGTATTCTGGAGCTGTGATTTTATGCATGTAGAAGACTAATTTGTGGAGAACATAAAATATTCCAAAACTAAAAGAGACCTCAGAACATAAAATCAAAGGATCATAGACTTCGAAGGAAGCTTAGAGGTCATCTAGTCCAACACCTTCATTTTTCGAATGAGGAAACAGGGAATAAATGACTTGCCAAAGGTCGCACAAATAATTAGTAAAAAAAAAAAAGTTCTATACCCCAGATCTTCTCACTCCAAACCTGACTTTCTTTTCCACTGTACTACATATCCTTCCCAACACAGAATGATAACCATAACGTTGGGTGTAAATGAAGCCTTCAAATAAAAAACATACTTTATTAGAGAGTTTTCCAAGACACTTTGGATAGATAATCTCACTGGATTCTCTCTACAAATTTGTGAGAAAGTGCTGCTATTGTCCTCAGTTTACAGATAGGGAAAACAAGGTTGTTAAAAGTTAAGGGGCTTGCCCAGGGTTACAAAATCAATGTGTCTATAGAGACATTTGAACCCAGATCTTTGTGACTCCCATTCCAACACTCCAACTACTCTATCGTATCAGAACCTAGAATATGAAAACCTAAAACACAAGAATATTAGAACTGAAAGAGATTTTAGAACATAGACTCTTCAGAAGACTTTAAGGGTATTCAATTATTTTAAGGTCACAAGGTTATGATATTATGTTTGAAAGAACACTGGAGCAGAAGTTAGGAAACCTGAATCCTAGTCTTAACTCACTTACTCACTAGCTATATGATCTTGGGTAAACCACATGACTTCTGTGAACTTCATTTCCTTCTTCTGTGAAAAAGTAAATAGTAACAATAATTTATCTTGACTTCTTAATGGGTAATGTGAGGATCAAACAAATGCCATGGTAAAAATACTTGGAAAAGGAAATAACATTATGCTAAACACTAGACTTGGGTTCTCGAGAGATATGTGCCAGTCTCCCCATGCCTGTTAGACTTCCCCTTTGGATGATGGGATGACCACTGTAATGTAAAGTATAAACACACATGTGTTTATACATGTGTGCATGCACATACATACCTATACATATACACACAGCAACTTTGTTCTGGACTTAAAACAAGCAAGTTCCTACAGGGTCCCTATTTCGTTCCTTACAACACTGGACGCTTTTTCAGATGTTTGCATTAGAAAGAACAAATGAATAATCAGGGTTAGTCGATCTGGCCCAGTGAGGAAGGGAAGGGCAAGGCCACTCCATGTTTCTGCTTTATTCCCTTCATTACTTTTTCCTTCCTCTCCACCCCCCAATGCACTCATGCCTCTGTTAACATCTGAGTAACGGCAAATCCCTATCTCTTTAATATGTCTAAAAGACCATTTCCAAAAAGTCTCCCATTTTCAGAAAAAAAAATTAAAACATTATTTTCTCTGACAAATCACCCAGCACATTACTTTCTATCTTAGTTGCTTTTTATATTCCCTCTTAAATAAACAAATGTGAGTTTCTATGGTACTCTGTGGAATTCACTCTTTGTTTCATTGAAACTGCAACATAATTATATTGGAAATGTGAAAAACAGTTCAGCAGGAAATCAAATGCTTGCTCAGTATGGGTATTTTTATTTCCATAGTCACCCTGATAAGTGCGAGTGAAGAGATTTGGATACTGTGCCTAACATAAAACCTAATGATGGGGCTTATTTAAGCAAAAAAATACTTAAATAGAATTCTCTTCCCCAACACAGATCTTCTTTAGGGAGCACAGAGTTTCTTTTCTCAAAGCAAGATTGTGGAGACAAGGCAGCTGTCTGATGCTGCCTAACCTGCTAGATAAGGTAAGGGAAGAATCCAATTCAATCTTTCTCCTTTCAGCCCATATTTAATTCCCAGGCCCCCCACTCCCCACCCCAGCCTGTAATTAAACTCATGTTTCCTGATTACAATATGCTGGCTGGTGAGGTGCACTTGAACACCATCCCAATGGTCTCCATCCAGCAGACTGATTTACCTCAGTGGGTGGCTGGTACATTCAATTCACAATTGTGTTCACTCATTAATTTTCCTTAATCTTATTTTTAGGAATGGGGGGAGAGGGTTCAAAATTCCTGTTTCCAACAGGAGGAGAGCTTACACAGGCAAACTTGCTTCAACAGTAAAATCCATTTCCCCAAAAGAAGTCACAGAATCACAGTCAAAGTTAGAAGGGCCCTCAGTGATGTTTTAATACAACCAATGAATCTCTCATAACATATTTGAGTGATCAGCTACTACTTGAATAACTCCAGCGATGAGTAACTCATAACAGACATACTAAGGCAACTCATCACATTTTTGTACAGCCCTAATTGTATGGATACCTCCAACCCTTATATTGAGTCAAAATCTGCCTTCCTATTATTAATCCGCCAGTTCAGTTCTGCCCTCTAAAGTCAAGTAGAAGTTAAATCCCTCTTTCTCAGGAAAAAGTCTTCAAATCCTTGAAAATAGGGACCATGTTCACTGTTATAGATTCTATTCCCCATTCTCAGCATACTTTGTTTTCCCAAGAAAACTTCCTAAGGCATTACAATCCTTGAAACCCTTCTCTGGAAATATGTCAGGTTATATATTTATTATTTTTTCCTAGAGTATCACATCTAGAATTGGACTGGTACTCCATGTGTGGTCTGATCAGAGCAAAGCACAGTAAAACCAGCATATTCTCAAAGAATTCCTTCACCTGGGCAGTTTGGCATCTATCAACAGTCCCAGGAATACAGCGTTAGTTAATAAGAAAGATTGTCACTCTTATCAGAAGTTCCAAAATTGTTACAGTGTCCATTTGTTATGTGGTACGCATCAATAGCTAGGCAGAGGAACATATCAGAAAGGAAGCCTGTTTTGGAGTCAGGAAGACCTGTTTTGAAATCCTGAGTTGGACCAAGTAAGTTCTGACACTAGTTATGTGATATAGGGAAAGTCATTGAACCTCTCGTTACCCCCTGACAATTTCCTAAGATTTTAAATTATAATGAATTAACTATCTGAAAATATATACATATATATACATATACATGTGTGCACACACACATATGTATGTGTATGCATGTATGTATATGTATATACATACATACACACACACACACATATATATATATATGTTGTTGTTGTTTAAGCAAGTTGCCTTACCTTCTGGAACCTTGGTTTCCTCATCTGTAAAATGGATTTAATAACACTACCTGACATGGTTGTCCCTTGTGCCAAGATGAAACCCCAAAGCATCAATTTGTTATTTGAGCAGGAAACTTGTGTCAATTCATTTAGAGATGACTTATCCATTGATCTTACATACTCTAGACAGACCTTGGGCAAGGGGGTGGAGGGTTAGAGAGTCTTAAAGTGTTTTTCTGGTTCAGAGGTTGAGCAACTTTAGGAAGTCCCCTAAAAGTCCTTTTCTTTCTTTCTTCCTTTCTTCCACTTCTGTAGAGTAGATAGAGTTGGTAGACATGGGGATAAGCAGTAATAGGGTCTTGTGATTTAGGCTGGAAAAGACCTTTGAAAACAAAGGAGGAGCAACCCACTTAATTTAACAGATGAAATAACATAGTTCTAGAGAGCTGACATGACTGTTCCAAGGTCTCATAGGTAAGCAAGTCAGAATTGAGAGACAAGTCCCCTTATTCCAGTTCTAGTATTCTTTCATTCCAGGGTTCTTTCTATTAAACCACACTGCCTTTAGGTTAGAATCCCAGATAAGCAGAGCCAGAAGGGGACTTAGAAGACAGAACTATAATCCAGAGAGGGAGATTGATCATCAAAAGTTAATAATGAGGAGTGGCTATGTGGCACAGTGAATAGAGCACCAGCCCTGGAGTCAGGAGAACCTGAGTTCAGGCTCAGAAACTTAACACTTACTGGCCGTGTGACCTTGGGCAAGTCACTTACCCCCAATTGCCCTGCTTTCTCCTCTCTGAACAGCAAAAAAAAAAAAGTTGATAATGCAGGTGGGTGGCAAATAGTGAAGCTGAGATTTAGACTTGATCCCCTCACTCTTAGTTTAGGGTTTAAGTTACTGCATCAGAAACCCTGAGTTACTGGCTTATGCATTAGGCATATGGTGACACATGATTTTAGATCGGCAAGAAAGGTCAGAAAATGTGGCAGTCACTAATGGGGGCACTAGAAACAACCCCATCATATCTGAAGCTCCTAAGTCATGCAGATGTGATATGTGGCTGGAGCTCTTTCAAATTTAAATGTCCAATAGTGGGGAAAAAACGATAACCTGATCCAGCACTGGCAGGAGTATGTGTTAGGAATGCCCAAGGGTTGGACCACAAGGAAAGCTGAGGGAGGCAAGTGTGGAATTGGTAAAGTACAAGTGACATTTTTTTTTCATTTTTCACAGCTGTGCTTGGGATTAGGGATTTCACTACTCAGGAAAAGAGACATGGTTTAAGTTTCTTTCTCCCTGGCTCTTTATAAGCAGCTTCAGCTTGCTCAATACAGATCAGATTCAGTGATAAACTGGCTTGTTGGGTAATGAGGTGTGTGCTGGCATTATTCAGGGTCTGTCTCTAGGAAAGTATGGGGAATAGAGGTTCCTCAATCAGAAGAAGTCTGACCCCTTGGGGAAAGAGAGAGAGGACTTCAGGCTCTCTCTGAAGGCACCTTTCTAATAGCCTCTGACTCCCCAGGTTGTTTAACATTCTGTAGGGATATACAGTCACTGCCCCACAATTTCCTAACAAGGAGAGCATGCTAGTCCCTGCCCCAGAAGTGCAATGTTCAATCACTCAGGAAAGAATCATTTTAAAACCCAAGTGTGTCTGTCTGCCTGAGAGTTTTACTGAAGAGGAGAGTGAACCTTATTAAACTAAGGTTTCCTTCCATTCCTCAACCCAATTCAAATATTGACATGAAATGTCAGCCATCAATTCCTTATTCAATCAATCTATAGGGTTTTATTAAGGGAGGAAATAAGGATTTACTAAATATCTCCTATGTGCCAGGCACTGTGCTAAGCCTTTTATAAGCATTATTTCATTTGATCCTTACAACAATCATGGGAGGTAGATGCAATTATAATCCCTATTCTACATTTGAGAAGAGTGAGGCAGGCAGAAGTTAATCACGAAATGTCATGTAGTTAGTATTCAATGCTGGATTTCAACTGAGTTCTTACGGACTCCAGTCAAAGTGTTCTATACACTGAGCCACCTAACTGCTGATGCTCTGGAATTTCCATTTATCCAGTCTTATGTAGAAATGAGCATAAAATTATAATGTGATTTAAAAGAAACAAATGACATGTTCCTCTCCTTCCACACTAAGGAATGTAACTTCAGAAATGACCTTCTTGCCTGTCAGCCTGTATATCTATCCGTGAAACACAGTTCATGGTGGTTTTTGGTTTTGTTTTTGTTTTTATGTTTCTTATCTTCACTGTATCAAATAAAGACAGAACCTTAGAGTTGGAAGGGATCTTGCAGAATATTTAGTTTAAGCCATACTTTACAGGAATCCCTTTTGTAACAGCTCCAAAAAGTAGATGTGAAGTCTCTTCTTAAAGACCTCCAGGAAAATCTAGTACCTCCTAGGAAAGCTTATTCCTTTTCAATAGCTTTCATTATTTGGAAGCTTTTTCCTACATCAGTGTGAATTCTGCCTTTCTCACCTCCTTGTCTTACATATCATTATTAGAATATTTTACTTTTTCTTCTCTGGATGCACAAAGGGTTAGGATATATCTTGCTTGGCTCCAGACAGTACAACTAGAAAAATTGGGTGGAATTTATAGAAAGGTACATTTCAGCTCAATCTGGGGCAAAGTTTCCTAATTTAGCACTGTCCAGTAATGGGTGCTTCAAGAGACAGTTTGCTATCTATCAGTGGGATGACCCTCAATGGTATAGTGCATAGAGGGTCAGATTTAAACTTGGGAAAACCTATGTTCACATCCTGCCTTAGACATTTACTAGCTTTCTGACCCTGGGTTTCTGTTTGCTCAACTGTGAAATGAGGAGATTGATGACCTTTAAGGTCTCTTCCAATTCTAAATGTATAATACTGTGATCCTATAAGTCAATCTTTTCAGGCAAGGGATGGATGATGACTTAATTCACATGGTATGGATAGGCTTCTAAATTCAGATAAGGATTGAATAGGATGACTCTGAACTCCCTTTGAGCTTTGGTATTCTAGAATTTATCCATCAGTGAATCTTATACTACCAGTACAGTGTGAAAGACATGGAATAGTCTTGGGGGGTGGAAAAAGCAGCAACTAATAAGTTATTAGAGGAACCTTCCTTGAACAACTGCTTTCTGATTAATCTCATCCTGAAAGCATCTAGAAGGTAATCAGCTCCCTTGAAAGTCCATGGCCCAGTTTACATGGTGAATTGAATACTAAGCATGAGTTATTAGCTCACACAAGTGGTATCTTTCTTTCCACGTAGCCTGGTTTGGATGAAAACAATAATTCTGTCATCCAGGCTTGATGCCAAGAGCAAAGATTCCTTGAGGGCTATCAAATTGGCATTTGCCTACTAGATTTAGCAGTAATTAACAAGAAAGCGTTATTTGCAATAATGTGTTCAACGCACAGTAGTAGCCCATAGTAATGCATTATCTCTAACACAGGGGAGTTTAATTTAATGGTCAATTATGTACCTCCTGTTTAGAAACTAATTCTGGTGGCCAGTCATAGCTTTCTTTCTGTTAATGGTACCACCATGCTTCCAGTCCCACAGGCTCAAAATCTTGGAGTATATTTGACTCTTCCATTTCCTTAACCATCTGTAGTCAACCAAACACCAAATAGTAAGAATTCTCACTTCATCCTGTCTCTCTTCTCTGTTTCTCCCTTTCTATTCTCACTGCTACTATCTAAATAATCTCCCTGCCTCTAGTCTTTCCCACCTTCAATCCATTCTCTTTGCAGCCAATAGAATCAACTAGCTGCACTCATCTCCATCTCACAGAAGCTATTCACCCAAAAACAAACAAACAAAAAATTCTCAGGTGTCATCTCCTAAATATGGCTTTTCCTGATATCCTTTCTCCACTTATTAGAATCCCCTTCTGAAATTACTTTGTGTTATTTTATAGATGCTTTGAATTTACCTACTTCTCTGAATGAAAAATCCATCAAGTACCGTAGAATCTCCAGGACAGTGGGAACTATTTCATGTTTGTTTTTTATCCCTAGCATCAGGTATGTGAGATATTTAATAAGCATTTCTGTAATTATTTACTTTTATTCCTTTACAGAGATGGGAACAACCCTAAAGATAATCTTGTCCTATGGTACCATTCTGTGGATGAGAAAACTGAAGCCCAGAGAAGATAAGTAAGTGACTTGCCCAAGCTAATTATTAACAGAACTGAGAGCAGAACACATAAGCCCTTCTCCTAGCACATTGTTCATTCTATTTCATTGCAGTTGTCCCTCTGAGATTAATCTGTCTATAGGACAGCTCTGGTCACCCCAGACATCACAGTACCTCACCATCTATACAATAAAATCCAAACTCTTTAGCCTGAAATTCAAAGCACTTCACAATCAGGCTCCAGCCTGTCTTGCTAGCCTTGTCTCTTACCATATCCATATAGTGGAACCCTCCACTTGAGTTAAGATTTTTATGTACTGATAATTTATCCTGGAAAAGTACTGCATGCAAGACCTTCCTTCTGATCCTGCTTCTGCCATTAGTTAGTAATGGGTTCTGGAACCAATCACCTTCCCTCTTATTTGGACCTCTGTTTCTTTGTCTTTAAAAGAAAAGGGTTGGCCTAAATGATGTGCAAGGTACCTTCCAGCAGTAACATTCTAAAAGTCTCTGATTCCTGTATTTTCTTGTTCTGTTCTCCTGTTCTACAAGGCCTTTCCTCAATTCAATACTTCATTACAGTTCCACAAATATGTATTAGGTCCCTGCCATGAACCAGGCACTGTATCAGGTGGTGGAGACATAAAAACAAAAATATATACAAATAAATACATACAAAAATACGTGTGTGTGTGTGTGTGTGTGTGTGTGTGTGTGTGTGTGTGTGTGTGTGTACAAAAACATCCTTTGTTCCTGGGGGTTTGTATTCTACAACAGGTAAATCAAGAAATCAATGTAACCTACTTTGAAGAAGGAGTGAGCATTGCTAAGGAGAGGGAACAGAAAGAGATCTGGGTAACAAGTGGCAGCTGAGTTAAGCTTTGCTAGAAAACAAAAGATCATGAGGTATAAGTGAGAGAATATTTCAGGCATGGGGGGGAAAAAAGAAAACTTCTATGTAAAGACCTGAAGGAAGCAAGTAGAAGGTTAAGCCCACAGACAAGCAAGAAGGCCAGACAGTTGGAATGTAGCATGCTCAAAGAGATGGTAATAATAATGCCTAGCGTCTGGAAGGACTATTAAGTCTGGAAAGGTAGATGGGAGCTCTTTTAATCTTCCCAAACCCACTTATTTCTACTGCCTTTCCTCTGTTATTTCCCTCCTTTTTTTTTTTTTGCTTCCTATTTCCTCTGTTAAATTGTAAGCTCCATGAGGGCAGTAACTGTCTTTTGCCTCTTTTTATCTGCCCAGTGCTTAGCACAGTGCCTGGAATGTAGTAGGTGTGTTTGTTGACTGATTGATATTATAGGGGCTTTAACTGTCAAGGGAAGGTGTCTGTAACTTATCTCAAAGGCAATAGGCAATCATTTTGACTTTTTAACCAAGTAGGGGAAAAACCCCAAGTTTTTTTAACTCCAGTTTATATCCCACATTTCCCCTTGTTATTTCAGCTAGAAATTATCTCTCTTCCTGAAGTTCTGTATTGCTAATTGTTTGTGACATCTATTTGAACCTTATTACATACTACATTAATTGCATTTTCATGAACATACAACTTATTTCCCCTATACTGTAAACTTTATGAGCACAGGGATTATGCAATTCACCTCGCATTCCCCCCTCATTCCCTGGCACAGTACCTGGCATACATAAAGTACTTAATAAATGCTATTTTAAAAAGTTAATTTATTTATCCAACTTCACTTTCAAAAATGAAGGTTTTTGCATAATGTCTCCCAGTCCTATTATCATCACATCTAAGAGAACATGTTTATAAGTAACGAAATCATAATATTAAAATCCTGGTCATTTTATTCATATTAGGCCAATGGTATTTAAAAAAGAGCAAATGACTAACAGTAGGAGTAATATAAGGTGTGCATTAGGGGCTTAGGAAAAGTGGGTTACCTCCTTAGCAGCTCCATTAGGGATGTAACAACTTTAGAAGCCTAATCTACTGTTAACACATGTGCATCTAACTCCCAGTTGCAGTAATGAGATTTACACATTTACTGTGATGGCAGACTAGATCTATTACTGCTTAAGTACTTGGGGAATGCCTACAGTACAACCATCTTAGCCTCTGTTAAGTGAATTTGACACAAGAGGATGAGGAACAGCTTCTCCATTCTCATTATGAGATAACAGATGAACTTTCCTAACATCTATTTTTTTAGCTTAATTTCATTTGTCTACACCTTTTGTCTGACGGAGTTGCCACTCTTGAAGCAATTTTAACTCATTCTTCATAGAGTATGCCCTCCATTCTCTTTATTTCCTTGCCTTTCTGGGGGTGCTGTTACTTAGTGGGGTTTTAAATAGTCACTCAATTCAAATATTATGTGATTTCCTAAAATCATTTCCCTAGACATTCTCCTAGATTCTGGAAAGTGGATGTTATCAATAATCAAAACAAGTCAGACCTATTTACAAGCCATTTTAAATGCACATTAGGCTTTCTCTTGCCTTTGGTTACTGATCTCAGTGCTCTTTCCTTTAATGGGTTAGATCATGCATGGCTAATTCTGCATTTACATCCTTATCTACAGATTTGTGCTGAGACTTGTTTGCCCTTTTCCAGTCAGGAATTAACATTTGTGTCAAGTATCACCTTATTCTTTCTTTGTAGGAAGCTTGATTTACTGCTTCAGCATAGCTTTGGCTGATGGAAGAATTTTCTGTTTCTGAAGACACATAAGATATACCCTAGAATGGTGTGAGGGTGAGGGGTGAGAGGTTGGGGAGGTGTGTCCTCCAAAAAAAGGACATCTTATGCTTCTCTCATTCCCTTCTCTGGACAATCTAGTCATAGAATTTTAATTGTGAAATTTTCAGTAACCCCCATGAAAAGCCATTTACTTTATAAGTTGTTAGACAAAACACAAACAAAGGACTAGGCACCAATTACCAAGAGATATATTTGAAAGGGAGCTCCCTTCATTAAATCATTCCTTGGATAATTTGGTGAATCTGTGATTTCATCCATATGGATCTTCTCTTAATAAAGGCAGATTGTAACCCCTCCCTTTCTTCTCCCCTAAGAAATCTTATCTAGCGACTGACTTCATTTGATCAATATCAGAAATGAGGCAAAATCAAATACAAAGAATGGACAAACCCAGACACTTACTAATTTCAGTAGCTATGATCGTTATGTTGTGCCACATACTCGTCTCTCGGTCGAGGGGTGTTGCCAATGTTATCCTCCCATCTTCTGCATTAATGTTGAACTGTCTCTCAAGGTCAGTGTGCCGATCAATGGAAAACCTACAAAATGGACATCTTTGTAATCTACTTAAATATGTTTATATGAACTGTACATACTGTAGCAGGCTTTAAGTAATCCTCTGAGAACCATAGTTATGAAGCCAAATGAATTGAGAGGCTCAGTGGCCTAATCATTTATAAGACAAAATGACTGACTGAGACTTAAGAAACTTAATAATTATTGTCCAAGGAGTAATTAGCTGTATACTCAACATGAAGGTCATAAAGTGCCATCAGGTTCAGTAGGTAGCATCTTTAAAAACGGATGCTGATGAAGAGTTAATTAGACAATCCATCAAGTTTATTGGACAGCTTATATAGTATTTCTTAGCAACTGCTAATGATTGTAGCACAGTTACATGCAACCCCAAAGTAGAATGGGCCTCATGATTATTGATATCAGTCCTAGAAATAGGTGCCTTGCCAAAGAACTTCTATTTATCAGAGAATGCCTTCTCCTACCATCTCGCAGAATATATTATGTGTTTCTTCCTGGACCCTTGGGGAGAGGGGGGATGTAATAAATGATTCCCCATTTACTAGTAAAAGATTTTAGGAAGAATTGATAACATTCAATTCTAAAACAGCACCCAACTCAGTCTACTACCCTGTTGAGCCCCCATTTGCACTTTATATATGCTTAGGCAGATTAACAATAAATCTAGTCTTAAGACTAAATTTTTCAGATTGAAATTTAAATGTACCCATGACAGAGGGTTCATAGAATCACAGAGTCTGAGAAATCGATAATTTATTTAGATGTTTAGTGGAATACAGCAGCCGCTGCAAGATCTCTACCAAGGGGAAATCAAGACTCTATCTGAGCACCTCTAGAGATGGGGAACTCACTACCATACAAGTCAACCTATCACAAATTTAGACATCTGTAACTGTTAGAAGATTTTGCTTTACAGCAACCTAAAATCTACTTCCCTATAACTTCCACCAATGGCTTCTGGTTCTACACTGTGGAGCCAAACACAGTTAGTCTAGTTGCTTTTTCACAGGACAATGCTTAAATTATTTGAATGCAGTTTTCTTGCCCTCTTCTAAGTCTAAACATCCCCCACTGGATTCTCATATGTCTTAATCTATAGTGATAGCACCAAGCTCATTGCACACATCTGAACATCTTTTTAATTTCACAAAATACCATCTAGAAGTGAAGACCAAACCAGATGCTACTCTCTGTTTAAGAAGCCTTAGTGTCTCTCTTTTGTCTCTAGAATAAAACAACAAACTCTTCAACTTGACATTTAAAGCCCTTCCTAGTCTGATTCTAGACCACCTTTCTAGATTTATCTCACAGTATTCTCCTTCACCCACCCAATATTGGCACCAACCTAGGTTACTTTCTTTTCCCTAAAATTAGAATTTCATTACCAGTTTCTATCCTCTCTACACAAACTGTAGAGTACATTCACTTCACATCTTCACCTTATAGAATCCTTAGCTTTTTTCAAGTCTCAGTTTGTATCACAGTTTCTGTTGGATATGCTTTTCATTTTTCCTGATCTTCCAGATAGAAGTGTTTTCTTTTCCTCGAATTTTCAATATATAGAAAGATAGATATATTCTGTATGCCTAGAAAACATACATTTATATATATATATATATATACACACACACTCACATACACACATATATATGTGTGTATATATACATATATATGTATATACATATATATATATATATATGTATATACATATACATACAATATTTTGGCAAGTTACGTCACAGAAATAACACTCTAGTCACTAGAGGACAGGGACTTTTGTTTATCTTGTATCCAGAGAATCTAATACAGTGCCTTATTCATAGTAGGTACTTAATAAATGTGAGTTGGATGGATGTGTCTTATGGATTAAATAAGGTAATACTCGTAAACAGCTTATCACCATGTAGTACACATAGTAGGCACCTAATTCAAGATTGCTTCTTTCTTTTCCCCCTTTCCTCTTTCCTCCCTCTTTTCTTCTCTCTTTTCATCTCTCCTTTTCTCCCTTTTTCTTTCCTCTCTTCTCTCTCACATCCTCCCTCGCTCCTTTCCTTCTTTTCTTCCTTTCTTTTTTCATCCCTTGCTCCCTCCATCCATTCTTCCTTCTTTTTTTCTTTTCTCCTTTCCTTCTCTTATTTCTTTCTTGCCCTTCTCTCTTCCTTTCTTTCTTTCCTCCTTTATCGTAATGCACCTAAGATGGTTTAATTTTTTTTTTGATCACCATATCACATCATTGCCCCTTAATAGGCAAACAATCTTTTGGTGAGTTTTTCTGAGTTCTTATTGTCAGGAGGTTCCTTATTAATGCACTCCTTCATAAGCAAATGTAACTGAGAAATTAAACTTTCCAATTGGTTAACACTTTAGCCATTAAGACAGCTCAGACACTGATTTGCAACAACACTTGCAGAAGTTTACACAATCCCACTGAGAAGTTATGCAGAAATCTATAGGGTTTGTTGTTTTTTGTTTTTTGTTTTTTTTTTCCTTGGGTACTCAAGTCAATAAAAAGATGCATTCGCAGTGTGCTCAGCAATTCCTGAGCATGATGGGATGAATTATGAATAATTTCAGCTGAAATTACTTGTCTTCCAGAGAAGGGAGGAGGAAAGACTTTTCTCAAAAGAATGGCAACTTGTTAGGACAGACACTCTTCCTGGGGAGGACTAGGCAACAGATCTCTTTATTTTCCTGACAAAGCACACATTAGTATAGCACTGAGGGTAACTACTGCAGAGCAAAGATAGGTGTGGAAGATCATCTATTCTTCCCACCTCATGCATCATTAATACAGCTGCCAGCCAACTTTGCAATCTGATTTTTTTTTTTTTGCTACAGTACTGATATCGCAAAGAAAACGAGACACATGTATACATACACATTGGCATATATATGCATACACACAGAAGGCAATTTCCTAAATGACATAAGGACCTAAGGAAGGGATTAGAAGTGCCGTATATTAATTCTAAATCCACATCATTGCATTAAGAAATATTATTAACTATTGTTTCCTCTAAAAAATCCCTTTATTCTATTAACCTATCATCTATCTATGTACCTTCATATGTTTATTTCCCTACCTTTGTGCCCATCATCAATCTACCTTTGTACTTATTATCTATCTATGTTTGTAGCTATTATCTATCTTTGTAGCTATTATCTATCTATGTCTATCTTTGTATTTATCATCTATCTTTATATTATTATCTATCTATTTTCTATCTTTCTGTCATCTATCTCTATTGTCCATTTGGTGGAATATTTATTTTGGTGGCAGTTAATACCTCTCTAGAAATGTCTGAATTCAAAGACATTATGTGGACAAAATATTGAAACAGCATAACAGCAACACCTCACATTGATAATGTCTTTTCCCATGATGGAGAGTCAGTGTGAAGTAATGAACGAAGAACAGCTACAGAGTTCTAGATCTGACACATATTGATCATGTGATCTGGGGCAAGTTGCTTTCCCTCAGTGCCCCAGACAATTCTCTGAGACTCTAAGCTGCAGAGAAGGTGCTGATTTTCTTTGGCAAAGGGAGTTTTCTCATCGGATTTCCCTCTATGATAGCTCTAGCTCCCATCCCTTCAAAACCTCCAAAACACTTCCCTGTGGAGATGAGGATGCTACTGACACTCATTAGCATAGTTCATATTCCTTCAGAGTGTTAAGGTTTACAAAGTGCTTTCCTTAAGAAAGTCCCACAAGGTGGTTAGTGAAGCATTTTATAGATGAGGAAACTGGGGGTCCAGAGAGGTTGTCACCTACATACATAGTCACACACAAAAAAGAGAACTACATTTTCTCACTCTAAGTCTAATATCCTTTCATTTCACCATATTGCTTATTGTGTAATAATGATATTGTTATTAATTACAATTAATTATAATAATGTAATAATTAATTGAGTGATTATTGTTATTGTTCTTCTATTAATCAATGAAAAAAAACATTTATTCAATGAATACTCTGTGCTCAGCATTACGCCAAGATTGTGGGTACAAATACCAAAAAAAGCAAAATAGTCCTGCCTTCGAAGAGCTTTCATTCTAATTAGTAGAGGCAACATGTATAAGGAAATGAAGGTCAAGGAGACTTGTTTTATCTGAGAAGTCTCAGGCTAGTGACTGAAAACTAAGGGTAATTTATTACCATGTCCTCTCTAGGATTTATATAGTTGATTAGATAACTGCGCCCAGAGTTAGGGGTGGGATAAGGATGGGCCAGAAGGATGGTAAGTGGATAAAGAAGAGTATGGAGTCAGCATAGCCTGAAGAGGAGTAGAAAACATCATGCTGGGGTCTATGTCTGCTCTGGTCAACCCTAAGGAATGCTCATTGAGCCAGAACTGCTGGCGATTACAATGAGATAATGGGACTAATAATAAGTCCAATCAAAAAGCATTTATCAAAGACCTACTATAAGCCAGGTGGAGGGCAGTCAGGTAGGGCAGTAGATAAGAGTACAGAGCCTGAGGTCAGAAAGACCCATCTTCCTGAACTCAAATCTTGTCTCAGACACTTACTAACTGTATGACCCTGTTTGCCTCAGCTTCCTCATCTGCAAAATAAACTGGAGAAAGAAATGGCAAACCACTCCAGTATCTCTGACAAAACAGCATCAGATAGGGTCGCAAAGAGTTGGGTCACAAAGATTCAACAGCAGCAACAGCAAAAGTGTCAGGTACTGTACTAAGCGCTAGAGATACAAAGAAACCCAGGGGGGAAGAGGGGGCGGGAATAATGACACATTCACATCTTGGCTTACAGTTTATAAAGTGTTTTATTTCACCCTGGCTTATACTTTCACTGCATGTGACAATATTTAATCACGCTTCCCCCTCAGGGCCCAGATCTTTAAAAGGGTAATAAAACAGAGTTTCCCTCACAGGATTGTTGTGAGGAAAGCACTTTGTACCTTTAAAGTATAGCATACATATGAGCTATTATAATCATCATCATCATGATTTGTAAGAATAATTCCCCTGCAATGACCTATTCCAATGCTGTACCTTGCTGTGGAGGGTACCTGGAACTCTCACATGCAAAGCTATCTAAATACAAGCTCTGGTAGGTAGTCAAAAGTCAGAAGGTTCACCAGGACATCCTAGAGTTATAGTCTTCTAGACTTTGTCATAGATCAATTTAAAGGAGGACATTTCTATAGGATTAGTATGGATGGCACTTCTCACTTAAGCTGTCAGTATTATTGACATAGAGTTAGCCAATAATCTAGTATCTGACAGATAAAAACATGGATTCTTGAAATAATTTTCACTGATTCTTACAATAACCTGTGATATCAGTCTTTACGGACTAAAAAAATGATTATCCATTTGCATTCCTTCATCATCACCAATTCAATGAAATTTTAGCTTTTCCTTGACAGAGAGGCAATTTAAATGTATAAACAAGTAGGGAAGGGATATGACATATTGGTTTTAATTGCCCCCTCCATGGCTTTTACAGAGGCAGGTATATTTTTCTCATTTTTTTCAAGTACCAATTCATGACAGATTTTATGGGCTGAGTCATAAGAATTTATAAATTCAGCTATAAATACAGCCCTTTAGTAAGAGCAGAGGTAAGGATGTCATAATATTACTAGATTATACAACAGAATGAACTTGAAGGAAAAAGTAGTCCATTTAAAATTCAGCTTAAAGTCTAGCTCAACTGTTTGGAGAAGCCCCTTGTTGCTTGTAGAAATTACACACAAGGTTATGCCTAATAACCATTGTGTTCATAACTGCAGAAGATAGCACAGCATCCAGAATTGGAGAAGAGATTGTGCTCAACATTCCATAGGAACTCTGTGTGTGTGTGTGTGTGTGTGTGTGTGTGTGTGTGTGTGTGTGTGTGTGTGTGTGTGTGTGTGTGTGTGTGTGTGTGTAAAACAGGGATCATCAAAACTACCATGCCTTTCTCAGAGTTATTCAAGAGTCAGATCCAATAAGCTAGGTAAAGTGTTTGTAAATAAGAAGGGTCATCCATCATTGTCATTTCAGACTTTGGGATTGTTGCTATTGACTCTGCACCCCAACATTCAATAAATGCCAGTGGCTCTCCCAATTAACTTCAATGCTGAATATAAAATCTTGCTCAGAATTTAAAACTTTTTCCTAAACAACCTGGTCCCTTTCTACCCTTTCAGTCTTCTTGCATCTCATTCCCCCATACATAGTCTGTGGTCCAGTGACACTGTTTTGTTGTTGTTGTTGTTGTTTTTTAAGGTTCATGCTGTACAAAATGCTATGCTGGACTCTATATCTTTTCACTAGCTGTCCCCCGTTTCTGGAACGCTATTCCTCCTCACCAATGCCTACTTGCTTTACTGGTTTCCTCCAAGCCTCAACTCAGATTGGGTTCACCCCCTCCCAAGTCTGCTGATATCTTCTCTCTGAAATTACATCACATCTATGTTATGCACATGTGTATATACATAGTCATTTTCATGTCATCTGCCCCCATTAGACTTTGAGGTCCTTGGGGCCAAGAAATATTTTTCCCTTTCTTTTTATTCCCAGTACCTATCACAATGCAGGCACGTGGTAAGTTTAATAAATGATGACCGATAAAACCTTATATTCCATCTATAAACCTGAAGTGGAAACCTCATCACTGCTGATGAAGATCATCGTGAAGATCATGCAAATCGTCTTATGTATATAACATTTTACATATATAATCTCGTTTGATCTTCACAACCCCAGAAGTAAGTGTTATTATTTTTTTTCCATTTTGCAGATGAGGAAGCTGAACCTTAGGCTGATTGCCATGTTCAGGGTCACACAGTTGGTAAGAAACTTCTGCATCCTAGGTCCAACATGTTGTCACCATGTAAGGACCACGGTTTTAAAGAGCTGCCTGAAGCATTTAATGCTTAAATGGGCTGCCCATGGCCACCTGGACAGTGTGTCTCAGAAGCAACTTGAACACAGATTTTCCCAACTCCTAGACTGACCCCATAATCTATTACACCATGCTGCCTCTGCGAATTATACGTGGAGAAAATGGACTTCTTTGATTATGTTAAATATTAATGCACTCAAAGCAACCGTTACGCTACTAGAAAATGTCCACTATGGTTGACAAGATTCTATAAAAAGCTGAATTGCAGGGCTTGTGGCATTCACTGAAAGCCAATATTCGCATTTGCATAATTTGTGTTTTCCCATAATTTACACCATGTTTTCTTACACGTAACACATGGCCTGTGTCAAACCATAGGGAACGACTTAGACTGCAGGCCATGCAAATCACATGGATTTCTCCAATGTACTTTGTAAATCCCTCCAAGGTGCTGTGAAATTAACACATGAAAGACTCTAAGTGTTGGTGCCTTGTTTAGAGATATATGTTTACCCTAGAGCTACCCCATAGACTAGGCTATGTATAGAGACTCTTACTACAAAAATAAATGACAGATTTGCAATCTGTCAGCATGAGAGTTTGATCCAAAGAAGAAGATTTCAATCCTTCTGTAATTTAGTAAATTAGTGCTAAGAATTTCCAGAAACAAATAGAAGTTAAGTAACTTTCCCAGGGTCCCACATCTAATGAGCAGAAGCAGGATTTCATCCCAGGTCAACACAAAGCCTAGTCCTTTATTCATTAAACAAAGATATCTCACAGATTTTAAATAATTCATACTTAATACCTTCATATAAGAAAACAATTTGTGGATGGCAGAGTACAGGTCAGGACCCGGATTGATCTTTCCAACATTCCATTCAAAATAACTTTAAAATATTGTCTCAAATCAAATTTTGGAATGACAGAGTCAACAAAAGGTCAGAGGAAGACATTTTTCCAGCCTAAGACAACTTAGTAGCTCTCCAGGAGGGGTCTTTAATACTGAAGTGGGCAGAGGCCTGGAGCAAGGCAGAAGTGCCAGCCAGTGGTGGGCCTGGGAGGCAGTCATGACAGTAGCAGCAGCAGTAGCAGTTTCAGGAACTAAGGTACAGTAAGAAGGTCAGATAATAGATCAGAAAGAGAATACATGGAACCTTTTATTGGCACTAGATGCGACTTGTACATTTTGGTAGGTAACTCTATTGCCCATAAGCAGTTCTGAGTGGCAGTTCCTATCCAGGATGGAAAGCAGTGCTTGTGATCAGTCAGAAAGGAGCAGGGGCCCTGGCCACAGTGGAGGACAAGAGGACCACTGGTACTTAAAGATGCACAGGAGCAGGGGCCTTCTTGAGTAAAAACCAGAGAGCAGACCAACAAAATAATTCCTTGGAACAAACAAAATCTTTCAAACTCCTCTATCCCCTCCAACTAGCTCTGAATATAGCCTGAAGTTTGACATGATATATTCCCATCCTCAAATGAGCAGGGCCCAATTTTAGCATAAAGTTGAAAGTGAAGATATAGGCTGAGAAAATGAGTAAACAACAAGAACAATAAAGAACTTGACCATAAAAAGCTACAATGGTGGCAAAGAAGATTAAGATACAAACTTAAAAGACAACAATGTAAAAATAGTTATAGGAAAAATTTCAAAGAAAAATGATAATTAAAATCAAACCCAACAAGAATCCCTAGAAGACTTAAAGAGATAAGAATAGTAGAGGGGAAAAATGGAAAAAGACATGAGAGTGAGGCAGTTACAAAAAAGAAAATTAACAACTTTGTAAAGAAGTGCAAAAAATTATGAAAACAATCACCTTAAAAACAGAATTGATCTAATATTAAAATAGATGCAAAAATTTACTGAAGGAAAGAGCTACTTAAAAATCAGATTTGGCCAAATGGAAAAAGAGGTATAAAAGCTCACTGAAGAAAATAATTTATTAAAAATTAGAATCAGACAAATGGAAGTCATGAGACTTCAAAAAAAACCCAATAAAAGGGGGGGGGGAGAATGAAAAAATAGAATAAAATGTGAAAGCTCTCATTAGAAAAAATAAAGGAGAGTTACATTAAGAATTATTGGACTACCTGAAAGCCATAATTTAAAATAGAAGCTCCTAGATATCATATTTCAAGAAATTATCAAGGAAAACTGACCTAATATCTTAGACCCAGAGAGTAAAATAAAAATTGAAAGAATCTACCAATCACCACCTGAAAGAGACCTCAAAATTACAACTCCCAGGAATATTATAGCCAAATTTCAGAGCTCAAATAGAAAATACAGCAAGCAGCTAGGAAAAAAAAAAATTCAAATATCATGGAGCCACAGTTAAGATCACACAAGATTTAACAGCTTTCACAGCAAAAGAGTGGAGGACTTGGAATATGATATTCCACATGAAAAAGGACTGAAGCTTACAACCAAGAGTAACCTAGCCAGCCAGAAAAATTGAGTACATTCCTTCAGGGGGAAAAGTGGTTATTTCATGAAATGGAGGACTTCCAAGCATTTCTGATGGGAAGACTAGAGCTGAATAGAAAATCTGTTATTCAAACAGAAGACTCAAGAGAAGCATAAAACTGCAAACATGAAAAAATAAACATAATGGACTCAATGAAGTTAAACTGTTTATATTTCTACATGGAAAGATGTTACATGTAACTTCTAGGAATTTTATTATTATTAGGGCAGAAAAAAAGAGTTCTATAGTTAAAGGTCATGAGTATGAGTCAATTATGTTCAGAATATCTCCAAAAAAGGAATATAATAATGAGAAACAGGGATGTACTGGGAGAAAGGGGAAGGAAGAATTAAAATGGGGCAAATTTTCACATATAAGGGAGGTATGAAAGGAAGAGCTTTTCTGTTCAGTCATTTCAATCATGTCCAACTTTTTGTGACTACATTTAGGGTTTTGTTTTGTTTTTTTTTTTTGCTTTTGGGAGGGTAGTTGGGTTTAAGTGACTTGTCCAAGGTCACATGGCTAAATGTCTGAGGCTAGATTTGAATTCAGGTCTTCCTGACTCCAGAGTTGTTGCTCTATTCACTGTGCCACCTAGCCACCCCACGTTAAGGTTTTCTTGGCAAAGATACTGGAGTGGTTTGCCATTTCCTTCTTCAGCTCATTTTATAGATGAGGGAAGTGAGGTAAACAGGGTTAACTGACTTGCCCAGAGTCACAGAGCTAGTAAGTGTCTAAGGCCCGGCACTCTATTCACTGCACCGCCTTACTGTCTTGTAAATAGCTTTTATAGTAGAGCTTTAATACTGGAGGAGGAAATGGAAAGTGAGGTGGCAGGCAATACTTGAATTTCACTTTTATCAGAACTAGTTCAAAGAGAGAAGAATATGTATACTCACACACACATACACACACACACACACACACACACACACTTAACTGGGTATAAAAGTTTATCTCACCCAATAGGGAAATAGGGGAGAAAAAGTTAAGATGATCAGGGTAGAGAGAATGATTAGGCAGAGGGCAGTTTGGGCATGGAAGTCGTCAGAAGAAAGACAGACTTTTGAAAAAGAACAGGATAAAAAGAGAGAGGATAAAGAGAAGAAAAGGGTATGGAGGTAAATTCAATCAGTGATCATAACTGTGAATGTGAATGAGATGAACTAATCCATAGAATGGGAAGGGACAACAGAATTGATTGGAAACTAGAAATCAATAATATGTACACAAGAGACACAATTGGGACAGAAAGACACGTACAAAGTTGAAATGAAGGGCTGCTTCAGTTGAAGTGAATAGGGCAGGTGCGGTAATCATTATCTCAGACAAAGCAAAAGCAAAATTAGACCTAATTTTAAGAGACAATCAGGGAAATTACCTTTTGCTGAAAGGTACCATAGATAATAAAGTAAGATCAAATCACTTCATAGTCAGTTTCTCTGATAAAGGCCTCATATCTTAAATATATAGGGAACTGAGGGAAATTTATAAAAATAAGAGTCATTCCTCAATTGATAAATGGTCAAAAGATATGAATAAGCAGTTTTCAGAAGAAGAAATCAGAGCTACCTGTAACCATACAAAATAAATATTCTAAATCACCATTGATTAGAGAAATGCAGATTAAAACAACTCACATCTATCAGAAGTGACAAATGCTGGAGGGGATGAGGGAAAATAGGTACATTATTGAATTATTGGTGTAGTAGTAAACGTGCTAACCATTCTGGAGAATAATCTAAAGCTATGCCCAAAGGTCTATAAAACTGTGCATATCCTTTGACCCAGCAACATCACTTCTATGTCTATATCCCAAAGAAGTCAAAGAAAAAAGGGGAAAGATCTACATGTACAAAAATATTTATAGTAGTTCTTTTTGTGATGGCAAAGAATTATAAATTGAGGGAATGTTTATCAAGTCTGGCATATGATTGGGTTGAAATACTATGTGCTGCAAGAAATGATAAGGGGGTAGTTTTAGAGAAAAAATAACAAGAACAAAAAAAATGGTAAGACTTATATGAACTGAAGCAAAATGAAGTGAGAAGAACCAGATCATTTGTGCACAGTAACAGTAATGACTGTGAAAGACTAGACTATTCCAATTGATAGAGATCTGAGGCAATTCAAAAAGTGCCATGATAAAAATTACTATCCATCTGTAGGGAGAGAACTGATAAATTCTGAGTGCAAATTGAAGTATAAATTTCCCACTTTCTTTAATTTTTTTATTGCTTCTTTTGTGATATGGCTAATAGGGAAATATGTTTTGCATGATTTCACAGTGTAATTGATATAGTATTTGCCTTCTCAGTGGGTAGGGGAGGAATGGAAGGGAAAGAGAATCTGGAACTTAAAATTTAAAAAAAATTAAAATAATAATTTAAAAAAAAATAAAGCAGTTTATAACATTATACTCCAGAGAGCTCCAAGTGATGCCTGGTTTTAACAAAGAACTTAATGGCAATTTCATAATAGTGTTGTACAATTCTGTTGCTATTGAAACGGGATTACAATTCTTAATGACTTTTAATGTACCCCTATTGCCTATGGTCAAAATCTCTTATCTTTCTTATATTACATATGTGTATTGTACATTATATACATGTGTGTACATTTATGTGTATGCACACATATGCAGATAAAAAGTATGTATACAAATACATACAAATCCATAAATGTGTATTGCATATACATACATGCAGACACACACGTAAGGGTTTCTTAGTAGCTCAGTGTGCTTGAATGTCTGTGTGTGAGAAGCAGAAATATATTAATTTTTAGTGACATGACATTTTCTAAGTATATTGATTGTGTGGCTAAAAGATTTTCCGACCTCAAAAGATTTTCACTCTCTCCAAATTGTAAGCACAGAAAAGGAAGACAGGTTTTTCAAATCACCAAACAAATATTTATAGGAATAATAATGATTAATCACGTGTCTGTGTAGCTTTACAATTTGCAGAGAGTTCCTCACCACAATCGTATTCGGTATGTAGTATAAATATTATCTCTATTTTATAGACCAGTCAGGCAAAGTTAGAGTGAAGTGTCTTGGCTAAAGTCTCATGGTTAAGAAATGACAAGGGGAGACCAAAGTCTTTTAATTCTGAATCCAATGCTCTTTTCAGTCCCTTTTCCTCTTTTTACCACCTGTGTGACCAGAGGTGAGAAAGTCCCTTTACCTGCCTAATCATCATCTCTAAAGTGAGCAATTAGACTGAATGATTATAAGATCCTTTCTTATATTAATCCCTCCCAGGAATGTTTCAAAATCAGGTTTCCAATGCTTAGAGGCAGATTGTCTTTAGGGAATTACATAGAACTTTACTAGTCCTTGGTTAAACAGATGATTTTTATGCACAGCTTGTTCTCCTTGCTTTGAAAGCATATGGATAGCAGGTTAACTTATAGGTAGTGTGGTATAGTGGTAGAGAACAGGACTTGTGATAAGAATATTTTGTTTTCGCCTATTAATTCCCCAGGCAACTGTTGAAGACTGCAAGTTACAAATTACAGAGCTGATACCTGAGGATGAGGGGGAGTGTTTCCACACTGGCAGTTCCCTGACTGATAAAAAGGATTCTTTCTTTAAAAAATATAGTAATGAAATGGATTTAAGAAACATTTCTCAAGTATCCACCGTGTTGTGGATGTTGCCTTCATCTTCCACAAAGATGGTACATCATGGCATCGGGCAGTGCTCTATATTATTCTACTATGAATATGAAGACCAAAACAAACCAGGTCCTGCCCTCAAGCAGCTGACAGTCTTTTGGAAAAGTTTCAAGTCTGATTTGGGTAATGAACTATTGTCTGTACTTATTATTCTTTGAATTTTCTAGCTTGCTTTTTGTTATAGTCCAAATGTCTCTAAATAGCATAGTATTCTGCAAGAAAGATGGTTTTATTCCCAATCTTCTTGTAACTTTAAAAACAAATGAAAAGGTCCACTATGAATCCTAAACCATTTTTTGTTGTTGTTGTTTACCTGTGTCTGACACTCTTTCACTTCATTTGGGATTTTTTCTTGGCAAAGATGCTGCTTTCTTCAGTTCATTTTACAGATGAAGAATTGAGGGAAACAGGGGTAAGTGACTTGGGCAGGGTCACAACTAAGTGTCTGAGTTCAAATTTGAGCTAAAGAGATGAGTCTTCCTGATTTCAGGTCTGGCACTTTTAATCCAATGTTATCTAGCTATTGCCAAAATATTACACACACACACACACAGACACACACACACACACACACACACACACACTCACACACACAGAGGTATCTTTTTTTAACTCTTTAAATTCTTTCTTGATTGACCACATACAATAGGAATTCTTTCTTCCTTTTTGTGTTATGATTCCTTTGTCAATCTAGTAAGACCAATGGATCACTTTCTCTGAACAATTTTCTTTTAAATGTATAAAATAAAATACATAAGACTGAAAAGGAAACCAATGATAAAGTGACAAAGTATTTTTTTAATTTAAAAAAAATCATAAACTCCAGATTAATATCTTTTCTTTTTAATTGTCCAGCTTCTGAAGCCCACTTTCTGTGTCATCTTGGGTAAGTCACTTAACCTTTTTAAAAGCTTCAGATAACTCCCTAGAAATATAAGTTGCAGAAAAAGGAACAGCCTATACTAGAAGGTGAGTTTCTGCACCCTGGAGTTCTCTATATTGCTGAAATGTGTTAAACATTTTAACATTAGAAAGAGATATGGTTATATTAGTGAAAAATGACAGTAAAGATTGTGCATGATCACGTGCTTTGTGCACGCCCCCTTTGGGCTATGAGATCTTTTCATCTAACTTATAGTTGAAATGTCCTATATGTGTTGTTCTCTGTTAGAACATGCTTCCTTGAGAGTATTGAGAAGCTCCTTCTTTGAGAGTGATGACTGTCTTTGATTTTCTGTTCATATCTGCAATGCTTTCCATTCATTCATCTATTCATTTCTTCTTTCATCACAGGTCCATTCCTTATCCTATCCTGTAATCCAATTTTAATTGAAATTACACAATTTCATGGAAAATGATAAAATCCCAGATTGTTCCGGTAACTTGAACGAGATCACAGATCAGCTAAGTGATAGAGGTAGGAAATCAGGGCATTTACTTGGTTTTCTAGCGTGGTCTTTCCACTACAGCATTTCTTCTCCATTAGCTATGATATTTGTCATTATAAAAAAAACCCTATTGGTGACATCACAAATGTATTTCAGTATTTTACTACGCACAACAAGAATTAGACCTCAAAGGGACCTTTGAGACTTGTCTGATCCAACTTCCTCATTTGACAGATGAGGAAACTGAGAACCTAAAATGAGGTTACTCATCTAAGGCCATATCTATCTATGTTTATACAGATGCTAACTTGCAGAAAAGGGACTCAAACCTAGTGCTGCTGACTATAAATTTAGTACACATGCAGTATATCCCATTTCTGTGCTCTTTCCTCTATACTTGACACAGTTCTTGTGTCCTGCCATCCCTACTCTCTTATAAATTTTGAAATCATCATTGCCCTTTGGTGACTCTACCTGTCTGAAGCAAGCTCCAGTATGGCCCCTTAATGTCCAGTTCCCATCTTTGCAGTCTTTTCATTGGCAATGGGATAGGTTTCTTAATTCCCAGCATGCCCAAGCACCCTGGATCCAATATTTTCTCCTCTGCTAAGGTACAGCTGTTTATCTCTGTCACTAAGAAACATGCCCTCTTGGTCAGGCATCCTCAGCAAGGGATGATTTACAACATCAGGTTTTTGATTCAGACCTCAGCAGGAGAAGAGGTAGGGAAGAGGCTCGTCCAGGAGCCTTCAGTCCAAGAGATCTGTCATCACATTCCTTATTCTCCCTCCCATCATCAGAAGCCAGAACCTTTGAAAAGCTGCAAATAAGACGTAGCACTTCAATGACAATTCCAACCACAGGTTTTCCAAGTGGTTTTATTTCTCCTTTCTGATGGTTTCTGTGGGAAACATTTAACAATTTGTTTTTTCCCCTAGAAGTAGTTAGTTACTCCATCATTATCAAATTGAGTAATAGCAGGAGATCTACCCTCTTTAAACAACATTACAGCATAGTGAGGAAGGCTTTTTTTTTCTCACTGTGTTAATACATCTTGAACCTTTAGAGTGGCATAAAAATAATATTTGTATATTATTTTGTATAATAAAAATATTTTATTATTCACTATTATATGATAACTAAAGTGTTTAGCTATGTTAAATGATTCATGAAGGGTAATATAAATAATGTACTATGTTCTGTTTTTATATTTCATGTTCCATGTTGTAGATAGGGGATGGTGGATCTGTTATTTTTCTTAGAATTATTATTTTATTATTTTGGACAAGACCCATGATTTTATTGATATATGGAGTTTCCGGTGAAAAATGTTCTCTACCAAAGTACGTAAACACCTCCTTTACAATTTCTAGGCCTAAAGAGATGTCTGGCACACCAAGAGGTCAATGGCCTTATCCAGGGTCATACATTCAATATCAGAAGGGGAAACTGAACACAGATTTTCCTAAATGAGGTAGTTCTCTTTCCACTGTGCCACCTAGTCTCTCCTTTCTCATTATTAGAAGGGTTAAATAATGCTGAGTCACTGCTAATTGTTGGGAGGTTGGAGAAAAGATTCTAGTTCCAACGTTGACTGTCATAGTTCCAATGACGATTGATATTAGACTGATTCCCTTCAAACTCTAGATATTTTTATATGACAAATTAAATTTGAATGGCTTGTTTTTCCATTCTTTTGCGTATAATTTTGATGTTATATAGATATCACGAGTGAAAGTGGTCTTAAAGGGTATTATAAGGAATAGGATAAGAAACTCCTACCTCCTGACTCCATCCATATTCACCTAAATAATCTCGCAATGATGATTTCAAAATTTATATAAGGGCAGGGATGACAGGAGACAAGAAATTCATTACTTACACTTTTTTCATATATATTTAATGGGAATGGAAATTTAAAGATCTTCCCTGCCCCTTAATAGGCCTAAGGGAATTTAAAGACCTTCCCTGCCCTTAATAGATCAAATGTAATCACATGAAGCCCATGGTGGGAGGAGCTTGCTGAAAGAGTGGAATAGGAAGGATGGAGCAGGAAGGAGCTGAACAAAGCATGTGCAGAGCTGGGAGCAGCCAGAGTCTGGGCAAAGCAGTTAGCATGAGTGAGAGAAAGGCATTTTTCCTTAAAGGAGCTTGGTTTTTTTTTTGAAGGCCTGATGGAGGGAAGGCTTGGGGATGTTGATACTCACTGCATTGGATATATGTGCCAACTTCTTGTTTGGTATGATGGATTTGGCTTTCTGCTGTTAGGATTCAGCTTTCTGGTATTTTAATAAACATTTTGGTTCTTTCTTCCATGTGGAGAGTCTGTTACATTTTGTAGTTCAGAAATACACCAGCATAGTCATAGTTGCCATGAGCACTGTGAATATCACATTGGTGTGATATATATACGTATATAGATGGATGGATGGATGTGTATGTGTATATATTTATGTACATGTATAATATTATATTCATATAATATATATATATGTGCCAAACTTAGGCCACTGTAATTGATTTCAAAGAAATAGAAAATGGTTATTAAAAAGTAAAAGAAATAAATGTTGCTCGAATACATCAGAAAAGGCTTACAAAGACCATTGGAAGGCTAATAGACATTGCTTTGAGATGTTTAATTCCTGAGTAAAAGTGAATTTGAGGGTACATATAAGCCTCTTGTCCCAAAAGGTAAATTGCATTTACTTGAAAGATCTACCCAGTTCAAATCTTATCTCCATAGCTTCCTCTCTTAGTGTCCAGTCACCTGTACCTTAGACCATTCCTGGAAGAATGTCCACTCCAGAACACCTCTTTTCCTGAACGGTTGCTTCTATTCCACCTCCACCAATTAAGAAAAGTGCCAGCCATGGGCTTGCCTTTACTCTCTCCTCTCTGACCACTTCAATTATATCTTCTTGGACAACTGTCATATTATTCCATTATATTTCTATTCTTTCATCCCACCCCACATGCATATTCTCTCCCTGCCTCTCTCTGTGCCACTATCATTCTCTGTCTCTTTCTCTTTCTCTCTGTTTCTCTATCATTTTCTGAGTCTGCCTTTGTCTCTGTCTCTGTCCCTCTACTTCTAGAACCAAGATCAACTCAACTCTTTCATTATTTCTCAACGGATTATATCAATCTACTACATTTGGTCCCATTCTACATCCCTGTAACTTGCCTAGCCCTCATCACTACTTCTCTGTATGTGTTGTTTGCTCCATCACAGTGTAAGCTTAATGAACATGAGGACCATCTTTGTTTTTATATTTGTGTATCTAATATATAACCTAATGCTTGTCATGTAGCAAGTCCTAAAATCCATTAATTTATGAATTTATTAATTAATACTAGTGTCTTCTCTTTATTTATTTTCAATATGTCCTGTATATATCTTGTCTACATGTAGTTCCTTGCATATTGCCTCCCCCATTAGACTGTGAGCTTCTTTAGAGAAGGAACTATTTGTCCTTTCCTTTATAGGAACGTAGCATGATACCTGGCATATTAAGCATCTACCATGCAATAAATTTTATTGAATTCATAGGTACCTAATAGATGTTTATTGATTAGGTGACTAAAACTCTTTGTCACTCACAGATGAAATATACTGCTACTACTGCTGCTAGCTAATGTTTATATATCACTATTACAAAGTGATATATATACATATATGCATGTATACTACATATTATATATGTCACTTTACAAATGAGGACACTGAATCAGAAAGAGGTTAAGTGATTTGCCCAGGATCACATGGGTAGTAAGTGTCTAAGAGAAATTTTAACTCAGTTCTTCCTTGACTCCAAATTCAACATACTATCTAATATCCCAAGGTAATTCCCTTTAAAACAAAGACTAAGAAAGGAGGGGAGAGAAAACAGAGACAGAGAGACAGAGACAGAAAGAAACAAAGAAAGGGACGACAATGCCTTTGGAGAACAATGACTTTGGAGTTCAGAGTCTGACTCTGGTACTTGTAATGTTAATGGGATTTGAAGATCTTGCATGCCCTTGATTGGCAAGTAAACAGGTACTTAATACTCAGTTTCAAGTTAATTATATACAGCCTCTGCTAAAGAAACAGAAGGTATGAACCTCTATTGCTAATGTAACAGGAAGGGGTGGAATAGGGAGGAGCTAATACCATATATAAGGAAGAGCACAAGCTGGACAGTCAGAACTTCTTGCAGAACTTGAAGAACTTCTTGGAGCAAGCCATGTGGAGGCTGGAGAAAGTGATTTTGATTTTCAGAATAGGAGAAAGTGATTTTGATTCTGAGAACAGAGCTTCTCCTGAGACTTTTCTTCCGGGAACTTTTGCTGAAAGCTTCTAAGAACCAGACTGACGAGCACCATGAGTGAGAGAGGAGGATCCCTTCTTGAGGGAGCCTGTTCTGTTATGAAGGCTTGGGAATGTGGATGTTCACTGAATGAACCATGTGTACCAACTTCGTGGTTATTGTAATGGCTTTGGCTTTCTGGTTCTGGGATGTGGTTTTCTGGTATTTGAAGAAAGGCTTTGGTTTTATCCTTCATGTGGAGAGCCTGTTACATTTTGTGATTCACAATTGTATCAGCATATTCATAAACACTGTGGGTGTTGTGAATATTGCATTATTGTTACAGTACCTACTGCCCATATGACCTTGGACTAATCATTCTCCCTACTGGGGTTACTCTATCAGATGCAAAGTCAGGGACTTGGATTAGGTGACCTTTTAAAATTCTTTCTAGCGCTAAAACTAGTTCTATCAATCTAAGAAAATTGTGGCATTTTTTCCGTGAACCAATGTGTAGAAGTCCCTGAAATGAAATGTTTGCTTGTTGGAGAGACAGTGGAATCTAAGAATAATTCCCACTCCTATAGAACTTCAAGGCTTACTGATTTTCCTCACAATTCTTCTGCAAAATAAATAGAATGGAGAAATAATGATAAATTGGAATCCAGGTTCTAGTACTTACTATTTCTGTGACCTTGGGCTAGTCATTTTTTTTCCCACCTCTGTCAACCTCATGTTCCATAACTGTAAATGTGGTTCCAAACTCTTATATTACCAACTTCAGAGGGTTCTCAGTGGCTTAAGGTTTAAAGTATTATATACAATAGGACCTATAGCTGAAGATTTATTTTTTTTTCTTTCTCTTCTTGAGAGAAGGAACTATCTGTCCCTTTCTTTATAACATAATGCCTAGCACAATACCTGGCATATTAAGCACCTATCATGCAATAAATTTGATATAAAAAATATGATATAGTCATAATTAAAAAATATTACTAGGTAACACTTAAAAATATACAAAGCACTTTATGTAAAATATCTCCTTTGATTCTCTTACCATCTTTTGAGGTAGGCAGGAACTATTATTAGCCATGTTTTACTGATAACTAAATAAGCCTGAGAAAGAGTTAAGTGTCTTTTCCAGGGACACACAACTAGTCAGAGTCTGAGGTGAGATTTGAACTCAGGTTTTCCTCACTCCGTATTCAATGTTCTATTGATTATGCTACTTTTTTTTTAATTAGGAGATTACTAGTGAACCCAATACTTTTCATTCAGAAAACATGTGAGTTTGTAAACATTTATTTATTCTATTAGATTGTTAGCTTCTGGAGGGCAAGGACTGTTTCTGCTTTTCTTTATATTTCCAGCGCTTGGTACAGTGACTGGAAAACAGGCTATGTTTAATCAATGCTTGTTGACTAATTAACTGATTTAGTCTCATTTCACAAAAGTACAAGAACAGATTCATGCGATAGGATACTCAGTGGGTTTGCTTAAATTTGGAGATTGGTCCAGGGGGGAAATTTCTCTGGTCAAGGCGTCTGACAGAAACTCAAACTTCAAAACTTTAAAATCCAAATGTTGTTACGCAGACATGACCTGCCGATGTTAAGGCCTTAGTCCAGGCCATGCTGATCAGGGTATAGTATCCAAAGAGTGGCAACAACCTGCTTTGAGTCTACAAATCCCATAACTGTAGTAAGTACCGATAGCTGGGGTGGGGAGGGATCTAAAGGAAGAATATCAGACAATAAATTGTCACAAGCAGCCAATGAATTACCAACTCCAAATAGGTAAACACCTCAACATTTCTCAGGATGCCCTTCTCTGCCACCATGGAAGAACTGGAGCTTTTTCAACAGCTATAAAACACGCAATCCCAAATTATTACAGTGGTCTGAATGTGACTACAACCCTATCAGAGGCCATGGAAACTGGGCCCTCCTGAAGTCCTGGAAGTAAGTATAAGAGAGTTAATTTCCCTGAGTCCACAGAGGAGGTCAAAGGATTTATTTGAAAGCTAAAGGTTTTAAAATGTCATTATACACTTCTCTTTAAGAAGTTTATGAGGCAAAGCAGGATGCCTGAATCTTGTGGAAGATGTGCATGCATATTATTGCTGAAAATCTATTGCCCAAATAGAATTCGTGCTTTGGGGAGGGGAGTGGGCTGGGTGATCCTTATGGATTCTGTGGAAAATGATAGCTTACTGTGATTTCTACATTGTTAATGCTATGATCTATTACTGAAATATTTTGTATAAGCCCGTATTTTGTGTAGCATGGTATAATAAGAAAGACTCTCAGTTTGACCTCAGAGGCCCCAATCTTCAAATCCTGGTATTTATATAACCCTAGGCAAATTATATCCCCTATAGACTTTAGTGTCCTCTTCTATGAAATGAAAGGGTAGGTCTAGATAACCTCTAAGAGCATACCAGTTGTATATATATTAACCAATGGTTAATCACATCAAATGTCCAGTTTCTTTAAGTTTTATTAAAGAATATCAAATTTTAAGAACAGGATGCCTCCTTAAGATCATCTAATCTCCTATAGTCTTTCCATGTTTTAATTTGGAAGAGGTCAACACCCAAAGGGTGCTTGTGCATGCTTTGTTTCCATGGTAATCCTCACACTGTTCCCTACATAAGGAGGGCATTCCTTAGCCTCTACCTGCAAATGTCCTACCCACATCTTAAAGTCTAATATATACAACACCTCCTTCATGACTCCCTGCTTTCCCTCGTCGTAAGTGATCCTCATCTCCTACCTTGGATTTTGTCATTGTTCAATCATTTTTCAGTTGTATCTGACTCTTTGTGATTCCATTTGGAGGTTTTCTTAGCAGAGATACTGGAGTAGTTTGGCATTTCCTTCTTAAGCTCATTTTACAGACAAGGAAACTGGGCCAACAGAGTTTAAGAGATTGCCCAGGGTCACAAAGCTAGTAAGTGTCTGAGGCTGGATTTGAATTCATGAAGATGAGTCTTGCTAACTTCAGACCCACTATTCTATCTACTATATACCTGGCTAACCAAACCTTGAACTTTATAGACTGCTTTATATCACAAGTCTTATGTACAGTTATCACTGTTACACTCACTTTAGAACAGTGCATGCTGTTATTTTATATCAGCCTTAGACTTTAAGTTTCTTAAGGACAGGTACCAGACATCTTAACCAATTGCTTCCTCTAAAACCTAGTCCAATGCTGTATATACTTTTTTTTTTCTGAATTGAATCTAAAATTCATTAGGAACTTCTGGTAAGCAGAATCCTTCTACCAATTCAGATTAATACCTGAGACATTAGGGAGATGAAGTAACCTGTCCTGGGTCACATAGTCTCTATGTGTCAGATAACACTTGAACCAGGTCTTCCCAATTCAGAAAGAATCACAAAATTGGAAAGTGGCCTCAACAGTTATCTAGTCCAAATCAAACATGAAAGGAATTCCCACTAGAGCAGGTCTGATATTGTGGCCTCTGCTTTTCAAGGCAGGGGCATCAGCCACCATTCTAGGTGGTCAGTCTACTTTTGGACAGCTCCAATTGGTAGGCAAAGTGTTTTGTTGTTCTTTGTAAGTTTATTTTTTCCTCATGTAATTTTGACTATTGTCTAAGAAGTAAATTTATCCAATAGGACCTGAAATCATAATGATTCTGTACTTAGAAGGCTAGGTATGAAATGGCTTTTCGTTATGCCCAGTAAGAGAGTTAAATTTTCTAACAATGGGCTGAGGGTGGAGCTCCCAGGCCTTCACTAGGAAAGATCGTTCCTAACTCTCATCATGACTTCACACTGCAAAAAGAGAAACCCAGCAACATAAGGACAGGGTCTACCGCAGGTGTTTATGAAAAGTAAAATTAAATCTGGCAAATGTATTTTTAACAGAATAAATTAAACATGCATGCACCAAGCACAGCTGGGGTAGGGTAGGACCTGCCCATTGTTCCTTTCTCAGCTGGCTGATTTCTCTTGGTGTGTCTGCTAGTGGGGCAGGTCCCTAGCTACCAAAAAGCACATGCAGTCACACACAGCTCCCAGCTTGTCTATTCAGATGTGAATTATTTCTCATTGTCTTCCAGAAGAGAACTACAAATGTGGCAGACAACGGCTGCTGCCCTGGTCACTGTGTGGGTTGACTACCACCTTTCCCATTTTTCTGACTTGTTCTCATCAAAAAACTACCATGTGTGAAAACTTCTGCCCCATCTCCATCTTACAGGGGCTGATCTGTTCATTTTTTATCTTCTTAAACGAAGATGAACCAAAAATCACAGATGGTTTTATAATCAGCCTGCCCCTGGCAAGGGCTAGGCCAACTGACAGTGAACTCATGTTTGTCTCTTTGCAACATCCATCTAGATAGGTCTCTCTTCTGTGGTTGTACTTAACAAAGTAGTCTCACCTCCAGCCAGTAGCACTTCCAATGCCTGAAAAAAGCTATCATGTCCCCTGTAAGTCTTCTCCTCCCCAGGCTGAACATCCCCAATTCCATCAGTCAGTTCTTATGTTGCATGGACTCAGAATCCTTCACCATCCCAACAGCCCTCCTGTCCACATTCAAAAACTCATCAATGCCCTTTTTAAACCATCACTCCCAGAAATGAACACAGAATTTCAGATAAGGTCTGGTGAGGGCAAAGTACAGTGGGCATATCATCTCCCTCTTCTTAGAAGCTTTGCCCCTCTTAAAATAGTCTAAGATCACATGAGCTGTTTTGGTTGCTACATTCACACTACAGACTCATGTTGAATTTGTGGCCTATTGATACCCTCAGGTCTTTTTTTTCCCCAAGAAAAACTAATTGTTGGTCCTTTATTCCCTATGACATATGGTCTCACTGTATATACAGTATTTACTTAATAAATATCTGTCCTATTTATGTTATAGTGTTGTTGTTGTTTTCTTAAGTGGCTTGCCCAAGGTCACTCTGTGACTAACAATATCAGAGATGAACCCAGCTCTCCTGCTTCTAATTCCTCTTTATATTATATCATGCTTCCCCCAAATCAATAATGCTATGGATCTTGATCTACTAATGCAATAAAAGATTTTGACTCTAAGACCCAGCAATGCTGAGGGGAGAGGTAACAGAAATTGTGAAGGCTCACCCTTCACTTAAAACTGTAGGGCCAATGTCCTCAGCAGTTAACTGCCTTGTCAATGGACGCTGTGCACTTCCCATCAGGGCAAGGACTAATTTACACCAATCAAATCGTACCAAAGATCTGACCTGACTGACTTGTGCATCAGTCAGCTAAGAATGGCAAGGTCTATTTCATGGCTGGGCATTTGCAGTAATGGTGCTCTAAGACAAGTACAGGACTTGGAAACCAGAAGAACTGGGTTCAGACTCAGCCTCAGATACTGTGTGGTTCTGACAAGGTGACTTAACCTCTCTGAGCCTCAGTTTCCTTATTTATAGCATTCCTATAGCAATAGCATTCATTTCCTAGGGTTGTTGAAAGGATGAAGCGAGATAACTTACAAAGTTTTTATAAACTTTAAAGCACTATTTAACTGTTAGTAACTTATCATCATCATCATCATCATCATCATTATGGTTTTAAAAATTAATAATAAATTAGTTTAATAAATAATAAATTAATAAAGTAAATCCAACATCAGACACTTGACACACTTACTAGCTGTGTGACCTTGGGTAAAGCACTTAATCCCAATTGCTTTGCCTTCCCCCCTCCAATTTTTTTTTTTAATAAACTGAAGTTCTGGGAAAATAAGTGACTTGTCCAGAGTAACAAGACTAGTAAGTGGCTGAATCAAGATTTGAGCCCAGTTCTTAAATTCTCAATCTAATACCCTTTATTTGTTCAGAAAAAAATATATAACAAGAAAAACCTCAGGGTTAATTAGGGTTTCCCTTATAAAGTCCCTAAAAGGGGGGGTGGGTTGAATATTATTATCCCCATTTTACAGATGAGAAAATTGAAACTTGGAAGCAGTAAAGAACTTGGCTAGGATCACAGCTAAGAAATGACAGGGCTAGGGTTAAAACCTAGTCTTCTTTCTCCCAGTCCAGTTTTTTTGTTTTTGTTTCTGTTTCTTTTCTCATACTACCACTGTCTCCTATTCATAGGAGAAATGATAATAACTACCCAGGGTTACAAAGAACTTTAAGATTTGCAAAGTACTTCCCTTATAACAAGCTTACAACGTGATTTAAACAGAACAATTACTATCTCCATTTTACAAATGTAAAAGTAAGCTGGGAAATTCAGTGACTTGCTTCTGTTCATGTATTTAAAGCCTATTGAAGCTTGGATGTGAACCTTACTCTCTGGATTGGAACTCAAGGAAACATCAACAGCTATGGAAATATGACATTGTTTCTTTAATATAGTACTACTAACCTGAGTAATCCAAGATAATTTCTCTGATATTGACAATAATTTCATACATATCACTGAAAGTTCCGTCTCCCAGTTTCTCTTCTTTAAGACATGCTACGTGACTTCAAATATTAAGTGAAAAACTGAAACTGTACAGTTCTAAACATTGTCACAGTGAGAGTAATTACTTCCTCTTGATAATTCCGTATCCACAGTTATGATTATTACCTAAAATTTCTGTGATAATTTATCGTTTTCATAGAGTTATCTTCATAATAACCTCATGATTTCCAAATGCTCACTTTTGGACAACTTGATGCTGTAATGGATCAAGTACCGGGCCTGATGTTAACAACAGCTGATTTCAAATTCAGTCTCAGATACTTCCTAGCTGTGTGACCCAAGGCACGTCACTTAACCACTGTCATCCTCGGTTCCCTCATGGGTAAAATGAGGAATATAATAGCACCTTTGTCCTAGGTTTATTATGAGATTACAATGAGTTAATATTTGCCTAATACTTTGCGAACTTTTAAGTACTACATAAATGCTATTATTATTGTGGTTATCCTTATTGTTACTACCATTAGCACTACTATAACTATTGCAACGAGGGTGTTGACTATTACTACTATGACTACTACTACGACTACTACTTTTGTTGGTGAACAAATTGAATGGCAAAGTTATTGCCCAAATTCCCTCTGCAAGTAAGTAACAGAATTAGGACAAGTACCCAGGTCCTCTGACAGCAGCTTTCTGCACTTTGCATCAAACTACATTCATGGACCTGATTTCCTCTGCCCACTGGGCTTGCTTCCTTTTCTCTAGTTCACATATGCTACAATGATCTCAGGCAGCTAAGGGGTATAATGGGTAGTGTTCTGGACCTAAAATCAGGAAAAACTGAGTTCAAATCCAACCTCAAGTACTTACTAGCCATGTTACTCTGAGCAATTCACTTAACCCTGTTTGCCTCAGTCTCCTCATCTGTGAAATGAACTGGAAAAGGAAATAGAAAACCACTCCAGTATCTTTGCCAAGAAAACTCAGAAAGAGTTCATGAAGATTCTAAAATGACTGAACAACAACAATGATCTCAACAGAGAGTGGGGGCAAAAAAGCGTGGGAGCACCATTAAGAAAATGAAAAAAAAAACCTGACATGATCATGTTTTGTTTTAATCCGTCCAGAACTATCTTTGTCATCATGTCACAGATTTGTTTTTGGAAGGCCAACCCTGTAGATACAAGCTATTTCTTTTTGAATGTAGGGAAAGCAATTTTAGTCACTAGCAGCAACTAAATGGACTATAATTGCATTGGTCTAATAGGTAGGCATTCCTCATTGGGTAAGTAAACAGGAGAAACAGTTTACATGCACTGAACACATCAACTAGCCAATTATGCATTTTTCAATCCAAAGAAACCCTTTACTAGTATATCAGAAAGTATGCTTAAATACTTGTAAAACAAATTAAGGGAAAGATAGTGTTCACGACAGAATTTGTTAATGATTGTTGTTGCTCATACTTCATTCTTGAATAAAACCAATGACGTCAAGAGGGTGATATCTTGACTCACAAGTGAATTGAGTTTAAGTGAGGCAGAGCTGTGCAAAGTCATCAGTCTCTCGCTCTCTCCTCCAGAGCCTTTAGAATCCAGAGACAAGACATAGGTCAAGACAACTTATAATGAACCTGGATGCAGCAGAATTTAGAGTAGCTAATTATTACTTGATCTTGGATTTCCTAGTTGAGGTCTGTGAGTGTTTGGGGCCTAATAAGTGCCTCACTCTCATGCATTTTATTTTTCCTGGCATCCTCCTCCTTGGGCCTTACCATCATGTACAGATCAGGATTCTTCCTTCTAAATTCTATTCCTTCCTGAACTGCCTTCTATCTTGATACTCAACCAGTAATCCTGTGTGTCACCTGCTTCAGCAGAGACCTGGTATATTGCTTTCCTGTTTCATTGCTGTCTTTGATCTTTAACTGCCTTATATGTCACTATCCCATCTATAATGAATATTATTTCTTGGAGTATTGAAAAAAGTTTCTTAGAAATAATAGCTACATTTTCCCATAAAACTGCAACTGGTATCTCTTACTACTTAATTTAACTCTGGCTTTCTTTATTCTGCTTTGAATAAAATCTCTAACTTCCTTTCAAATATTCTTTGTAGTAGGACAAAAAACACACACACACACACACACACACACAGAAAGCAAATGAAACAAAAAAACCTTGCTGAATTTCTTGGCTTGTAGGCACTAATTGCTCTGTTGATACATCTAATTGTCCTAGCAAAAGATTTTTATTGTTATTCTCCTAATTCCAGGGGCCTAAGAGTCCCTGCTCCTTCATTGCACAGTAGTGAACAACTCTTAACTCCATTCAATGACTTTATCTCCTCTATTCATCTTCTCTCAGTTAGTGAAAAGAGAAATAGTCACTTGAGTTTCTAACATCATGAATCTTATTTTTTTTTCTTCCAGTCAGGAGTGAGTTACCCTGGCAACCAAATTTACCCACTTCAATTATCTTCCCTCCTTCTGTCCCTCCCTCCCTCCCCCCACATACACTACTTTATCAATACCTAATCCAAACAGAAAAGGAGTTTTGACATTTCTAACAGGTTTTTATTTGTTTGTGTGTATGTTCAGTCTGGTTCTTAATGGGACTCTCCCATTATTTTCCTTTCCAAACATTTAAACTCATATTAAATGCAACTTCAGTATTGAAAAAGAACTCAGTCATTTGGTACAATCATTACCTGAAATAACAATCAACCTGACAAGTGAGCATTCAACCTCAAAAGACTTCCATTAAGGGAGTATTTGAAGACCTGTGAGGTAGCCTAAGGACATGTTAATTGTTAGGAAGGTGTTCCTTATATTGAGCTCAAATCTACTACTCTGTAACTTTCATATGTGGGTTCTAGTTTTGACTTATTCTGCAAAGCATAATA
>CM053581.1:57979375-58020242 GCA_028627135.1 Pseudochirops cupreus | reverse complement strand
GTATGCATAGTAGTTTCTTAATACTTGGTTAAGGAATTCAACTGAATAAAGCTTTCCCAATACAGATGAAATCTTCTGTAATGATTGAGATTGCCCAGAAAAAAGAATAAATGTAATGATGGATTGTATACTGGAAAGAGCACTGAATTTTGAATCAAGTATTCAAATTTTGGTTCCATAATCAGTTAGTTGACTGACCTTGGGTGATTCACTTAACTCTGTTTTACAAATTACTCCCTTACAAATCACTTTCTTCAACTCTCAGATTAAGATAATAGTGGTTTTCTTATCTACCTCAATAGTAGTAGAAGAAAGCACTTAGAATTTGCTACTCAACTGGGCAGGCAAGGACTAAGAGCACAGGACTGTGCTAAGTTCCAAATAGGAAGACAAAACCAAAAAAGTCCCCTTTCCCAAGCAGTTTACATTCTTATATAGAACTCTAAAAGTCTAGTATAAATAGGAGTTATAGCAGACCAGCAGGACTTGTAAACTTCTTTGGATTGCAAATAGCGTAGACTAGAGATAGACTAAAGATGGTCAGTTGTCTCTGGTCACATGACAAACAGGAGCTTGCATCTAGGCCACCCAAAATCCTTTGAAGCTGGACCATAAGTTATGTTATGCAGGCCTGAGTTAGAGCACTGTTTAGGGGCATCTAGGTGGTACACTGGATAGAGTGCCAGGCCTGTAGTAAGACCGACCCATCTTCCTGACTTCAAATCTGGCTGCAGATACTAATTAGCAGAAAAATTGTCAATCTGCATTGACTGATGGAATTTATTCATTGAGAGTTCTCTACACCAATCATTAACACCCTTCCTCCCATATAGTAAGCTGAAATCTGATGCTTTATAACCTCTTCATACCTTATCCTGTATAATTCTTGATTATGTTATCCTATAAAAGTGCCACACAAGATCAACTCAATGTTCTGGGGACCTTACCCTCATTTCTTGTATCTCAAAAAGTTATGGTTGTAGCACTCAGGAAGTCTTTCACTCTTCCTATATGACCAGTCCCTTCCCAATCCAAATCGATCAATCAAAAAACGTTTAAGTGCTAGTGATATGCCAGGTACTGTGTTAAATTCCAGGGATAAAAAAAGAAGCAAAATAAAGTCACTGGCCTTAAGGAGTTTACAATCTAAGGGAGGAGACAATATGCAAATGAATCTATACAAAGCAAGCTATCTACTGCACAAATAAGAAAGAATTAAACAAGAGAAGGCAGTGGAATTAAGAGGGGTTACAGTAGGTTTCCTGTAGAAGGGAGAATTTTAGTTGGGACTTAAAGGAAGCCAGTGAAGATTAGCAGTCTTAGTGGAGGAAGGAAAAGCATTCCAGAGTGAGAGACAACTACTGGAAATGCCCAGAGCCAAGAAATGGAATATCTTTTTTGTGAAACAGCCAGAAGGCCAATGTCACTAGATCAACAAATACATGTTGAGAAGTAAGATATAAGAAGACTGGAAAGGTAGGAGGGGGCTAAATTATGAAGTCTTTAAATGCGAAAGCATTTTGTATTTGCTCCTGGAGGCAACAGGAAGCCACTGGAGTTTATTGAGTTGGGGTTGGGGAAGGTGGAGTGATATGATTAGATCTCTGCTTTAGGAAAATCGCTTTAGTGACTGAATGGAGGATGGATTAGAGTGGGTGAGATCTGAGACAGGTGGACCCCAGTCTATTGCCCTAATCAAGATGTGAAGTGATAAAGGTCAGTGCCAGGGTGGTGGCAGTGTCAGAGGAGAGAAGGGGGCATACCTGGGAGATGTTGT
The DNA here is from genome assembly GCA_028627135.1 of Pseudochirops cupreus. Taxonomy (NCBI): domain Eukaryota; kingdom Metazoa; phylum Chordata; class Mammalia; order Diprotodontia; family Pseudocheiridae; genus Pseudochirops; species Pseudochirops cupreus. Next base: position 58,018,465 of record CM053581.1, on the reverse strand, counting down.
AAAGGTGAAATCAACAGGTCTTGGCAACAGCTTGGATATCCAGGATGAGAGACAGTCCTGGATGACTTGTAGATTGTAAGCCTGAGGGACTGGGAGAATGGTATTGCTCTCCATAGTAATAAAGAAGGTAGGAGGAGGGGAGTATTTAGTGGGAAAAATAATTAGATCTGTTTTGGACATGGTGAATTTAAGATGTCTATTGGACATCCAGTTCCAGATGTCAGAAAAACAGTTGGAATTCTAAGACTGGAAGTCAGCAGAGAGATTGTGACTGGAAAGGTAAATTTGAGAATCATCAAGATAGAGATGTTAATTAAATCCATGGGAGCTAATGAAATTAACAAATGAAGTAGTATAGAGGAAGAAGAAAAGAGAGAGTTCAGGACACAATCCAGAGAGACACCTACACTTGTAGAACTTGATCTGGAGGATACAGCAAAGGAGACAGAGAAGGAGCAGCTAGATAGTTAGGAGGAAATCTAGGAGAATGGTGTCCAGAAACCTAGAGAAAGGAAAATATCAAGGAGGAGAAAATGATCAGCAGTGTCAAAGATTGCAAAGAGGTTAAGAAGAATGAAGATTAAGAAAAGGCCATTGGAGACAGAACTGGGCGACAATGGTTTCAGCTTCAGTAGCGTCTCGCGTAGAGTGCTCAGGCCCAGCCTATGGGCCCATGGGCCTCACACTGGACTGGCGGGATCGGGGTGTCTCCATTGGGATGACTATCATGGCTGTGCAGTTTGATGGGGGAGTGGTCCTTGGAGCCAGCTCCAGGACAACCACTGGGTCCTACATTGCCAACCCAGTTACAGACAAGTTGACCCCTATTCATGACTGGATCTTCTGCTGCCGCTAGGGTTCAGCAACTGAAACCTGGGCAGTGGCTGATGCAGTCACATATCAGCTCAGTTTCCACAGCATTGAACTGAATGAACCTCTCCTGGTCCACATAGCTGCTAACCTCTTCAAAGAGATGTGTTATCATTACTGACAGGATCTCATGACTGGGATCATAGTCACTGGCTGGGATACCTATGAGGGGGGCAAGTATACTCAGTACCCATGGGAAGTATGATGGTTTGGCAGCCTTTTTCCATTGGGGGTTCAGGTAGCTCCTATATCTATGGCTATGTTGATGTCTCTTATCTAGAGGGGATGAATGAAAAGCAGTGTCTTCAGTTCACTGACAATGCTCTTGCTTTGGGCATGGAGTGAGATGGCTCAAGTGGTGGAGTAATCTGGTTGGCAGCAATTACTGAGAAAGGAGTGGAACAGCAGATGCTTATGGGGGACCAGCTTCCCCAATTCCCTGTTACCACCTATCCTTCAGCTGGAGATCTATTATCTCCTCCCTGTTGTCTGTGTACCACTCCCTCCCCCTAGTGATAGGCCATCCTCAAATATACCCAAGTTCAATAAACTATGAGTCAAGGGAAAAAAAAAAGGCCATTGAATTTGGCAAGCAAGAGCTAAAATGTACCATAGACATCTTCTAAAACAACCCCCTCGTTTTCAAGATGAAGAAACTTAGACTTATGCGGTGGATTTGCTCTTCCAAAGCTACTCTCCAAACTGGATAACAAGGCTGATGCTTAAACTTATGTCTTGGGGCAGCTAGGTGGCTCAGTGTATAGAGTACTGGTCCTGGAGTCAGGGGGATCTGAGTTCCAAACCAGCCTTAGGCACTTCACACTTACTATCCGTGTAAACTTAGGCAAGTCATTTAACCCCAACTGCCTTGCCTTCCCCTTACAAAACAAAACAAAACAAAAAACCTGTGTCTTCTTACTCCAAATTCAGTGTTCTTACCACGGCTCCATGTTGAAAAATGTAATAGTGTCAAGCCTGCATAGGTCTACACTGTATCTTTTCATTGTCCTTTGAGTTGTAAATATTAATGAAAAAAAATGTTCATATGAACTCAGTGAGCCTAAGAACAATCACATTCCTTCTTAAATTTATTACAACATGAAAGCTCTGCTAAAGCAGGACCTGTATAAATAGAATAAACCAAATAATTAGGCGCATGACTTTTTCAGGGGAACCTTCAATCTCTAAAATCATATCCTAAGTAAGAGTTCCTAAGAACTACACATTCTATTCAAAACTATCTGAATTCTTATTTAAGAACATATACATGTGTGTATACATATATATATACACATATATACATAAATATATGTGTGTGTTTGTATATATACGTATATATATGTGTGTGTGTGTGTGTGTGTATATATATATATATATATATATATATACACACACACACTTCTCTTATTTGGTTTTCAAAATCCTTCTTAAGCTCCTCTATTGCCTGTAATCAGTTTATATTTTTCTTGGAAGTTTTTGGTATGAGAGTTCTAACTGTGTTGTCTTCCTCCTGTTCCATGCTTTGATCCTTTTTGTCCCTGAAAAAGGAATGTAAAGATGGATTGCTATGCCTGCTTTGCTTCCTTTGCCTGCTCATGTTGCCAGTCAATTAACTAGACTCTTGGGCTATTTGCCACAGTAGAATTCTGCTTCCAGAGGGGAGAGCTTTGTCCCAAATTGCTGGGGTTTTCACAGCTGCTGGAGCTATTAGGAGGCCACCATCTCTACAGCTACCACGAGCTTTGGCTCACTGGTCACGCACCTCAGGACCACCATCCAAGACCACGATCCCAATCCAGGCAGGTTAAAGCAAGAACACTTAGCCTCAGAATGATCTGTTGCCCACCCCCCCCGCAATCTGCAGGCTGGGAGCTCTGAAACAACTGTGTAGAGGTGGCTGCACAGCTACCACTTCTGCCATTTCTGGCTATGGGGGCAGAGGGCCAGACCCATTCCTCTTTCCCCCCCAAATTCAGCCCATTTCCACTGACCTTTCACTTTGTCTTTGGCATTTATGGGTTTATAATTCTAGAAACCACCATAGCTGCTGGTAATCCACTCTCCTCAATGTTCCAGCAGGGCTGGTCGGGCCACCCTGAGGCTAAAACCACGAGTTCATGTGGGGCTGGTCTCAGCTCCCAGTGTGCTGTGATGAACCCTTCCTGTCTGCCTGCCGAGCTGCCTTCAGTGGGAGATTTGTTTCTCTGTCGCTTTGTGGGTTCTGGAGCTCTAAAATTTGTTTAGAATCATATTTTATAGGTATTTGAGGTGATTATGGGGGGAGCCATGGAATTTTCCTGCTTCTATGTGCCATCTTGACTCCACCCCAAGTGCTCAGATATATCACATATAGGGAAAATAGGCTCTGCCATAAGAAACTTATATTCCAATATGAGAAGCAGCATATAAGCAGGTAGTGGCTCTGAGGAATAGTTTGGATTGCACAAATTATGGGGGTGGTGAGTAAGGGAACTACATTGGCACACCCTTCCTAGAAGCAGTAAAGAAGGTGTTATCTTTATAATCCCCAAACTAATTGCGAAGGATAGTAGGTAGAACATAGGGTGGCATGGATAGATGGCCAGGGAAGGAAGTGAGGGAAATATCATGAAAGCCAGGCCCAGATATAGTGAATAATGAAGGCACCCATCCATTGCAACATCAGGGACCAGGTTTGACTTCCAGGCATGCAGGTGTTAAGTCTTCCAAGGCTTGGTTTTGTTCAAGAGGATACCAATTTCTTCCTCAAAAACAAGTTGGCTTCTTGACAGACTTCATCACTGAACCCAGATGGAGGGACTGGAGGGAGTCTGTGGGCCCATACAGCCAATGGGCCAGCTGCTACTACTCTGAAATGGCTGTCACTCCTCAATTCTAGGCTCACCCCTTCATTTCTGGTACAGTAGAACTTCTGTAAGAAGGGAGCTAGGCTGTCCCTGGCAGCATTTAGGGCAGAAATATGCTATTTTTCCTCTCCTTGGATAGTTTAAGCTAATCTACCATTACTTATGAAAAGCTGTAGATGAAATGATAGAAACTACAATAATCCAATGTCAAAACCCTGACTGTATTTGGCTTATTAGGCTATTATGTATGCAGTTGTTACAAATGAAATATCTCTTTTCATTTATTGCTCTCAAAATGTAATTTTTAATTAAAAACATATATTAAGCTAGCATTTGAATTAGAGATTTGATGGGGGACTAGCTGTTATCATTTGATAATCAATAACCTAGAAAATTATGGATCATTTCAAAGTGGAAACTGCTTCATAAAGGCATATTTCCCAAGGGAAAAATGGGGAAATCATGCCTCCTTGTCACAGCACATATTTTTTCCCCTGAAAGCATTATTAAAAATACAAGATGTTACTGGTATCTCCATGTGTGTTACAGAAAAGACGCATTGCATCTCCAAGGCAGCCTGGACAGTAGGAAATGTAATGTGGCATATGCTCTGATAAGTATACATTTCTTATTGAATGACAAAGTAAATATTTGCATAAAAGATGAATACATTTTTGTCAGCGTGTAAAATACTGTTGTCCTGGAGCTACAATAACTCAGTCTTCTTTTTTTTTTTCTTCTCTCCCCCTCACCCACCAATTTCCCCCTGAATATGTATGTCCTCCAGATAAAGCAAGGTTAAATTGCTGTCTTTTTTGAGCCTGACAGACAGTTTGGGAGCTGTGAATTGCACTGGCTAGTTGGAAAATTCAGCTTTGCACACAAATTAACTGATTGTGCGTACAGAGGAAAACATAATCTAACGGAGGCAATATAGAAAACCAAGATAATAAATAACAGCCTGTGAATCACTTCTCTCCTTCCTACTTGTTCTATGTAGTCGTATTACATTTCATTTGATCCCAAACTGAAATTTTGGAGCTATGGTGTTTACATTATATCATAACATTATTCCCCCTCTCTTTATTTCTTGGTTGAGACTGGAGTAAATGAAAAGAAATGGGGAAATGGGACTGTTGCTTCCCCTTCTCTTTCTTTCTTCCCCTCCCCATTCATTCAGAGAAACATTCAATGGGGACAGAGGTTTACATATATAATTGGTACATCCCTCAATTTTTACATGTGTTATTTAGGGGAGGGAAGAAAAGGAGAAGGTCATATAAATTAAAGTCACCGAGGGGTAGGAAGTCTGCATTTGTTCACATCTCAGCACTCTATCTCAGCGACCTTCAAAGAGTGTAGTCCTCCAATCAGATAAGGAATACGAAGTTTCCTTCCCTAGTTGTTGTATTCTCTACTATTTGCCATTACTCCTTCATACGTATACATGCATGTATATATCTATCTGTATAAATATATATATATATATATATATATATATATATGCATACATATATACATGTATATGTATAGATGTCAAATGAGAGTAACTATGATGCCCATCATACACTGAATTTCTTTAAGGCTAAGAATGGGTCAAGGAGGTCCAACCTTATCATCCCGTCCAACATATCACGTCTCAAATGATGATTTATCTTCTCTGAGGGAATGATCTTCTGCTGAAAAATTCATTTGTCTCCCTGTGATATGATCTTATGATCAAAGCTCTAGAACTCCAAATGATTTCAGTGACCATCTAATCCAACTTCCTCATTTTCTAGATGACAAAAAACAAACTAGGCCCAAAGAGGTTAAGCCACTAGCTAGAGGTTACAGGCAATAAGCCATGGAAGCAAGTTTGGAATCCAATAATAGTTATCATTTATATTGTTGTAAGGTGCTCTTTGCAAACAATATTTCATTTTATCCTTACAACAACCCTGGGAGATAGGCTCTGTTATTATCCCCATTTTACAGATGAGGAAATTAAGGCAGACAGAAGTCAAGTTACTTGTCTTGGGTCATACAGTGAAGCTGAATTTGAAGTCAAGTCTTCCCGACTCCAAGACTACCACTCTATCCACTGTGCCACCTAACTGAACAAATCTCCTGACGGTAAAGAAGTTGTCTTTTCATGTTTGTTAAGTGCCTTGAAAGTTGGGAGTGGAGATTAAAACAACAGCTACCACCATGGCAGACTTATTCTCAAGCAAGATGGTCCCACTATAAAAGTTTGGTGGACTTTTCTTTGTCCAAGCTCATGGTTTACCAGCAGACTGGTCAATTCAGTTTCCATTTCCATATGAAATCATTCACCATCACAGTCTTAGCCACTTTGCTGGGAGGTGAGAAAGCAGTCAGTATTTTAAAACTCAGGTGAATAAATAAGACAGTCAAGCAGAGTGCTAGCTATAGTTTTCTGGAGTCAGGTAATTAAATAGGGAGTGGGCTTTTAAACATGTATACAAAGCAACTGGTATTAGAGTTAGGCATGAGCTGCTAACTATTTCATGGTTTAACCTGTAAAATTCTTTGAAAAGATATCCTTCCCTCTAGCTATTTTTTTAATACCTAAAAAAAAATCTCTAAGACAATATTTGAAATCCACACTCAAACACATCATTAGCCAACCCTTCACCCCTGGAGACCAGTGAGCAAGTTATAGATTTTCAGTGTTCTTTGGGAAGAAATCTATTTAGCTAGAGTACCTGTCCTGTCATATGGGCGATTGGCAAAGGGAAAAAGACATGTACAAACTGGGGGAGGGCCAGATGGAGGAAAAATTGAGCTTTATTTTTAGAAAATCCAAAAGAAAGATATTTCCCATTCTCAGAAGAATTCCAGGGTGAGAAAGTATAAACAAAGGAAATTTTGCAAACACACACAACAGTATGTACCCTATGGCACCATTCCAGAAATGCTAACCAATCAGAATTATCCATCTCGAGATCAGAAGATTACTTAAGAGTCAAATAGAGAAAAGAGAGAGGGGCCTCCTAAGCAGTTGGGCCCTACTGTCTCATTCTTCCACTTTCTTATATTTAATTCACTGTAACTGTCAAAAGAGGAGAAACAACCAAATGATCTTTGCTTTTAAAAACAAGTGAACTCAACCAGGCTGTATGAGTATTTGCAACTCTGCTTTTTCAAAAGGGAGAAAAACTGTCACCAGTTAGCATAATGTGGGGAGAAAGCACAGATTCTAGCATCACTGCAGTCTGGATGCAAATATACTGAGTATGCTGACCAAACAAACAAACAAACTTTCCAGGACTAACTTTAAGGAAGAAATACCTTATGGGACTGGAAGAGACATCAGGGTCACGGGCAGTCACCTGACCAATCACAGAGTTAATGGCAGCATTTTCATGGACTTCCAGAAGATAAGTAGGTGATGAGAAGACAGGAGGCTCATCAGCATCCTCGACTACGATTTTTACTGTAGCTGTATCCTTGAATGGTCCCCTGCTGCTGAAGCGAGGATCAATATGAATATTGGCTGCTTCTACCTTCAGTGTATAGGATTTTTTGGTCTCAAAGTCCAGGGGCTGTTAAGAATGACAAAGATGAATGTCTCTCACTAATGACCACAGAAGCAAGAACAAATGAATATAATGCTGATGGATGAAAGTTATGTGCATTTAAACACATTCAGTGAGCTTTAATGCAATTGCTTCCCATTCCCCAGGATCCAACCTGTAAATTTTATAGGCATTTATTGATATCTGTTTATTATACAGGCTCAGTGAAAGCAATCTCCTATTGTTTTGTTTTGTTTTCCTCTTTTCCAGGGAAATTCACAAAATATTCTTCGTCATGAATTGTACCATCAAAATTTCACTTTGGATCCGTAATAAAATTTTACTAGTGTCGATGTGACCTGCATACTAATCACACATTTAATCGGTCCTCTGCTAGTAGGAGATAAGGAGGCATCGCACACCATCTCTATCTGGGAAGAATATTTTATTATTTCTACAACAGTGTGTGAAATGGAAAGGGCCAGAAATAACCACTGTTTAGTCTAAAGAGACATTATAAAGCAGAATTTAACACTAATCCCAATAAAAAAGTATGTGTGCTTTAAAAAAAAATTTGCTTCCAAAAAATTTCTACACCATTAATCAGGATGTTAAATTAGGTTTATTTTTCTCAGGTTTTCCTTGAAAGCATTCTATCCTGTTGTTTGTACTATATAGACAGATATCCTTATGAAGAGATTTTTTTGTGTGTATGTATGTCAGTGTGTTTGTTTTATAACTAGACACCTGAAGACAAGAAAGAGAGTGGTATAAATAGACTATTGCTTATTACTTTCCCATCCTTTAAGAAGCCACCTGAAGCTGCCTCATTGCATCATTACTGATAAAATTTTGGTCATTCATATTTCATATCTTTAAAAATCATAGAATCATAGCTAACGAAGGCACTGGATAAAAAAAAAGTTCCTTGAATAAATCCATATTAGAACTTGACACAACACACATCTGCATCTGCATCATCACAATACCATTCTCTGCATCTCATAATAATTTCAAATTTCAAGGACACAAATTTGGAATGTCTCAAAAAAGGTAGTTAGATTTGCATTACAATTTCTCATAAAAAATAGAACTTAAGATGTGCGAGGTAGGATAAAAATGGGAACACGAACAGAAATTATCAAAGTCTTTCAGAAAGTCTGTGAAAGCTTAAATATACATTCTTACTTTGAAAAATTTGTGTTGATTTTTGTATTTCAAGTATGCTCTAATGGGACTTTGCTCTTTTGCAAAATTTTCTAGTAAACAAGCCAAGCGCACTCACTTTTCTCGCCTTTTAAGAAATTACTAGCACTTGTACCTATGAATAAGATTCTTCAACATCAGCATATCCACGATTTGCCAATCATACCTACTGTACTTATTTTGTGATTTCAGATTCTCTGCAGACACTAATGGGTCTCAGGACATATATATTATATATATGTATATATATATATATATATATATATATACACATATATACACACATATATATGTATATATATACATACACACATATACATACATTTATACACATATATTCATATATTCATACATATATATGCACACATATATGTATGTGTGTATACCTCACATACATAATTCCTTGCTCATCATAATTACAATTTGCCCAGTGACATCCTAATGACATGTGAATTTCCACTGGTGGAAAAAAAATGCTGCTTTTTGTAAATAATGCCCCCTATAAATTGCTCACTGCAATACTACTGTAACCCAGAAGTGACTGGTGGTGCAGAGACAAATATTCACAGTGACAATTTGAGGGCTTTTGAGTTTATGAATAACTCTGAAGAGAGCTAGAGCAAAAAAGGTTAATTGCTTCAGTTCATAAAAAAAAGAGTCTCATAGTATCCAATGTATAACTAATAATAATAATAGTAAAAATGACATGGGGGGCCCTTAGCATCTTTTTCTCTCACAGAAACATGTCTTGGTTGGTCAATAGTGGATCTAAATGTCCCTTTGTCACCTTCTATTGCAAACATAAGCCTCCTTTATACACCTTTTCATTACTATTCCTTTCTTAGTAGGAGACACAAACTGGGCTCTTGGTGCTCAGAGTCCTTAGTTCCCCAAAACAGTCCTGCTGTGTTTTAAAGCTACCCCACAATAATCAGCCTGCTATTTTTAGGCTGCTAAATTACATGAACACTTGGGTGTGTAGTAATCACTGCACAATTAAAATTTGAGGGATCAATATTAAAAATGCTTCCATTTTTAATATAGAGAAGCATCTGAAGCCAGTTGGCTACAAATACTTCATCACATTGTGCCTTAAGTTACTTTCATTCATCTATTTGACAAATACATATTGAGAAGAGACAAGGCTGTGGCGGCTCATTATAGTGTGGGATCTTCTGCTCACTGGGTCATTAGGTGCAACTACCAGTGAATGATTGAGAAGGTGAGGAACGTGTTAGGGGGGCATGATGGAGAGCTATTGTGGTAGGAATTGAGGTAGGTATTAGATTAGATGAGTTCAAAAGTTCCTTCCAACTCTGGAAGTTAATAGTTCTACGATTCCTCCCTCAAGAACATGGAGAAAATTTGTGAGTGGAAGAATCTTGGTTTGGATATCAGAAAACCTGGGCCCTAGTTCTGGTTCTGCCGTTGATGATCTCAATGGCCTTGCACAATTTTCTAGACTTCTCTGGCCTTAAATTTCCTTATATGTAAAAGGAGGTGGTTGGACCAAGTGAATTTTAAATCCCTGTCTCTCTCTAAAGTACAATATGTTTCAGTTTCAATCAAAGTCTTATAGAGTATCACTCAATAAGTTGCTATGTTTTCTAATATATGGTCTTATACTATTATCATCAAAATGGCTATTTAATAAATATTTGATGAATCTTGGTTAAAACACATATGCTGAAAGCATGGCTGTGCAAATGCATCTAAATGTGAAATGTAGGGGCATGTGTGAGGAAAAGTAAGAAGGTTAAATTTTAGAGTACATAAAGTGAAGTAATGTATAAGTCTATATAGATTGGAGCCCATGTACCAGAAAAACCTAATCTAACAAAGTTATCCTATAATGTTCATAGTGTCTCTGTCCTTTAACAAATTAGCATTACAAAATGTGTTTTAGACACAATTTCTTAATAAGAAATGTATTCAGATTCTTAATTATACTTTACCTTTCTCAGCCTAATAATGCCATCTTGGGCCTGGGCATCAGAGGTGATTTCAAACAGAGCTGTCCCATCGCCATCAATGATGTCGTAAGACGACCTGGCATTCTCACCAATATCCTGGTCGTTGGCTTTTACTCTTCCTATTGCAGTACCAAGAACAACATCTTCAGGTACTGAGAAGTGATACAAACCTTAAAAACAAGAGGAAAACACTGACTATTAAATCAAGTTGCAACTCTCCTATCATCCTTCTCCCATTCTCCTGATCCCCTTGAGTGGATAGATGGGACATGAGACATAAACAAACCATATTTATTCAAGCTATGTACTTAGAGCCGCATAATGTGGGAATACTTGGTTGATTCTGTGTGAATGCTCCTCTTTTCTCTTGCTATATTATCCCATCTACTGCCTGCGGGGATGTTCAGTGTTGCCAAACATAAAATATTAAGCTATTTTCAGCACAGAAAGATGCAATGTGTGACACACTGCAAGGCACTTTTGAACTTACCTTTGTGTATACAGACTTGTAGCCCATGTTTGATAAAATCCAATTACTAAACTTCTGCTGTGCCCTCCAGCAAGCTGTTCAGATACATGAAAGATTTCTCTTGTTACTAAAGTCCTCACCGCTCTGATGACCACACACCCTGCCTTCAAACCTCTCTAGATAGAATACAATTACAGTGTGTATTTATTCTTCTGTGGGGTAGAAAACTGTCTAATTAGTGGAGATTCAGGAGTCTTCCCATTCATATTTCAAAAGATACAATAACTACTTCAGACCACGAATTACTGTGTTCATTGGTTTGCCAAGGACATCTTAATGCCAATGAAAAACCAGCTTGTGGGCTGTAACATCCAGAAAGGAAAATTCAGAAAAGTATTACCTGAGATTCACTCCTGGTTTGGACTAGGAATATCTGTGTACCCTTAAGGAAGTCATTTTCTTTCACTGAGACTCAATTTCCCCATCTGCTAAATAAGGTGACTAAACTGGTTAATCTCAGAGATATTTTTCGGCTTGGATATTCCTTAATTGTATCTTTCATTTCACTTGATCATATGAGTTTGTTGCTATTGTCATTGTTTCTATTAAAATGGAATTTGTCTCCTATATCCCTCAGAGTCCACTTAAGGTTAATCCTTTTCCTTCCTGCCCACCACTTTCTCCTCCTGCCTCAATATACACAAAAACAGAAATGCAAGCCACTCCTCTTAGATGGTGGGAGTAGAAGAAGAAAACAAAAGATTAATCTCTATTTCCAAATAATTTTAATTGAGAGTCTGCTATTGGTACACAGAAGATGTGTTTAACTCATATTTCCCAAATGTAACAGTAATGAGATTTGAAATTCCTTTTGTATTGCTAAACTAAGGGGTACTGGGGCAGAGCCAAGATGGTAGACGTCCGCGCAGCTCCGGCTTCCACCTCTTCCAATACATGTAAAAAATGATTCTAAACAAACTTTAGAGCTACAGAACCCACAAAATGACAGAGAGAAAGAAATCTCCCACTGAAAGAAGCCCAGCAGGCTGGCCGGAAGGGTCCATCACAGCACGCTGGGAGTAGAGCTCAGATCAACCTTGTAATGCCATTCATGAGCAGCTTTCCAATGTAATGCTACTGTGAACAGCTTTTAAGGTTCTGATTACACAGTATAGTGAACACCTCATTTATTCCATAACAAATCAAGGCAAACATTCACAACAAATCACAATATAATATTCACAACATTACATCTTATCACAGAAAATCACAATGCAGTGTTCACAACAGCTTAACATTAGAATGGCCACATAGTTTTCACCAAAGTGGTCACAGGTATAAATGACAAGGAACAAAAGAATAATCATATGATATCCCTAAGGAGGTTTGCCTCCTCACTTGGTCATTCAGTCAACTCACAATACAATAGTCAATCTTCCACTCATAGGGCAATCATAGGTTAACTTAATCAGTCACTTATCTACCAATCAGTCACTAAGTATCATTACTCACTAAATAAAATCATTAGAAAATTATACAAATCCCCCACCCCTGGTTCTCTAGTAAACTTCAATTTCGTCATTGCATTCAATATCCAAGGAGAGATCTTTTCTTCATCTTGACTTGGGGTGGTCTCTCAGATTCCCTGGATCCCCTTCCATGGTCCCAGCTCCTCCCTAAATCCACCAAACAGTCACCTGGATACCTGGATTCAGAGGCAGACAGCTCCCAGGTTCATGCAGTCCTCTGGGCAGTTCTTGCTACACACTGAAGTTCACAGGGTACAGCACATCTCAAAACTTTCACAACTTCTGTTGCCAGGAACTCAAGGATCAACCAAGCCACAGACAAAGAAAGTCTTATCCTGGTCATGCTTCTTCAGTCCTCCAGCAGTTTGGCTGGCCCTAGGACCCAGAAGAAATCTCAGCCTTCCAGGCAGCCTTCTTGGCAGCAATTTCAGCCTTCACCAGATGCTGGTCTCATAGAAAACTCCAATTCAGTTCTCAGTCCAGCAAATAGCAACCCAGCTTGCAGATGCTGGGAAAATTCTGCTTCCTCCACCAAGAGCCCGCCAGGAGGAAAATTCCTGATTCTGACTGTCTCTCTCTAGGCCTCTTCATATATGCACACAAAGCATTGGCTTCCTGTTTCAGCCAAGCCCTTCCTGTTATGTCAGCAACAGGAGACAGAGTTCACACCCTCTGCCTCTTAGCCACAAAGTTTGATAAGTTACTAAGAGCTAAGTACCTGCTTACTTGACACAACAAAAAGGGTTTTTCCAATTTAAATTAATTACCATTACACACCTGAGCCTTGGTTTTAGCCCCAGGGTGGCCCCGGACCAGCCATGGCTGGAGCAAACTTCACAAGAGTAAATCACCAGTAGCTGTAGCGGTTTCCAGACTTCTCAATCAACAAATGCCAAAGACAAAGTAAAAGGTCAGAGGAGAACTTTTTTGGAATAGGGGAAGGACAGTCCCACTGCTACCCATGGAGCAAGAAGCAGAGGAGGCACAGTAGCTGCAGCCACTACTGTGAGGCTGCCTCAGAGCTCCTGGCCTGCAGATTGTAGGGGGGCCAAGCAACAATTCAGAGGGTAATTGCTCTGGCTTTGACCTCCTTGGATCTAGATCATGGTCTTGGATAGTGGTCCTGGGGTGTATGACCAGTGAGCCAGAGCATGTGGAGGTTGCAGTAAGAGTGCCCATCTAATAGCTCTGGCAGCTGCAAAAAACCCCAGTGATTTGGGACATACCTCTCTCTGTTCTGGAAGAGTTCTACCATGGCAAAGAGATCAAAAGTCTAGTAATTGGCTGCCAATATGAGCAAGCACAGAAAGAACAAATATAGATAGAATCCTTTTTTGGAGACAAAAAGGATCAAGGCATGGAGCAGGAGGAAGACAATGGAGTCAGAATGCCTGCCTCAAAAGCCTCCAAGAAAAATAAAATAAGAGGTACTTAGCTCCTAGTGCAGATTAAAGCTCTATTAAAGAAACAGAAGATATGAACTCTTGTCTCCTGTTGCTGATGTAACAGGAAGGGGCTGTACAGGGAGGGGCAATACTGTATGTAAGGAAAAGCCCCAGAAAGGGAGAGTCAAATCTTCTTGGAGTGAGCTCTATGGAGGCAGAAGCTGCTGCCCCTGGGGAGGCTGAAGGAGAGCTGAGGAGGCTGAAGGGGAAAGGCCACCCAAGGCTGGAGAGAATGATTTTGATTTTGAAAACTTGGATGGTGTCATTTTGATTCTGGGAACCAGCTGAAACTTTTGCTGAGTCCAAGAGCCAGCTGTAGCTGCTGGTTGCTGAGGATTTCCAAGGGCCAGCTGGAGCTACCGAAGACTGAGGAAACATGACTGTGATTCTGGCACTTTGTGTGAACCTGTTGCTGGCTTTTTTAAGCTTTGTCTTCCCAGGAACAGAGACTGTGAAGGATTTGAGATAGACTGGACACTATGAGGCCCAATGTGGAGCAGTAATTGTACAAGGACCTGGGAGGTGCCTGCCTTTGAACCTAGGTGACAGTTTGGTGAATCCAGGTAGGATCTGGAACCATAGGAGGGGATCCAGAGAATCTGAGAAACCACCTTGAGTCAAGCTGAAAGAAGACTTTACTCAGATACTGTGTACTGACTGAGAAATTGTCAGTTTACTAGTGACCTAGGGGTGGAGCATCTTTGTATTTTCTGATGATTGAATAGTGAATGATGAAAGATGATTGAATGATTGAGTTGACTGAATGATTGATTGACTAAATGATTGTACTTACTGATTCATGACTGAATAAGTGACTGATTGAGTTAACTTGGTGTGCCCCATGAGTGGAGAACTTTGACTCTTGTACTTTGTGTTCGTTGAGGAGCAAAAGTCCTTAAGGATAATTGAATTATTGAGTTACTAAATGATTTTTCTTTGTTTAAAGCTTTGTGACCACTGTGGTGAAAACTATGTGGCCATTTTTTGTGATAAGTTGTAATGTTATGGTCAAGAAATAGTTAAGAAATACTTTATGGAATTAGTAATCAGCCAAGTGAAACTCTATGAACCTGGGAAGCCTCCCTAGAGTAATTTATCTTTTCCTTGCTCAGTCATCATGCCCTGTGCCCCTCCACTTACCTTGCAGACCCCCTCCACTTACCCCCTCCGCTTGCCTTGGTAACCGCTTGTTTGTATCTATATGACACCCTGCTTTAGTAACAAATTGTGTTAGTTAGATACGTAAACCAAAGAATGTATAAAAGGTTCTCCACTCCCAAACTCAAGGCTACTCCCCCTTTAATTGGCATGGAGTAGCCCCAGCTGGTAAATTAAAGCTCCTTAAAACTTTTAATTCGGACTCTGTGCTCACTTTGTTAAGACTCGTCAAGTCATGTCATTTCAGTAACATTGAAAATGCTCTACTTTGATTTACTGTGAATTTTTTGCTTTGATTGGTTATGGAATAAATAGAGTGTTCACTATACTGTATAATCAGAATCTTAAAAGCTGTTCACAGTAGCATTCTTCTGAAAAGCTGCTTATGCTTGCCTTTATACCCAGTCCTTAATAAGTGATCTAACTGAGGAATCTAGAATATTACAGTTGACAGAGTACTAATCTTAAAGTTCAGAAGACATGCATTTGAATCCTATTTCAGACATTAACTAGCTGTGTGACCCTCAGCAAATCACTCAACCTCTCAGGCTCAATTCCCTTATTTGTGAAATGGGAACAATAATAGCACCGACCACATAGGATTGTGATGAAAACCAAATTTCATAAACATATAGGTAGGTATGTATATATGTGTGTGTATAAATACATATAGACATGTACATGTATGTATGTGTGTATATATGCATGTATGTATAACCTTAAAGCTCTATGTAACATACTATTATTAGACTAGTAACAGAGCACTCTAAGTTTTGAACATTTCACATAAATCGTTGCTATTCAATTCTCTAAACATCTATTAAATGCCTATTATGTGCCAGAATGAAGAAGGTAATGGCAAACCACACCAGTATTTTACCAAGAAGACCCCACTGACAGTACTTACATAGTCCATGGGATCACAGAGAATCAGACATGACTGAAGGATTGAACCAATGACAAATGTGCCAAGCCTTATGCTAAGTGCTGAGGATACAAAAAGGAAGCTACGAAGGGTCCCACAATCTAATGGGAGAAACAACATGCAAACAAATGCAAAGAAAGACATATACAAGATAAAAAGGAAATAATTAACAGAGATCAAGCACTGGAATTAAGAGGAGTGAAGCAAGGCTTCCTGTGGAACAGTGGTTCTCAACCTTCCTAATGCCGCGACCCTTTAATACTCCTTTAATACTCATATGTAGGTGTATCTGCATGTGGACAGACCCACGTGGAGATGGATAGAGGAGTGGCGTCTCAGTTCCTAAGACCATTGGAAATATGTGTTGAGAACCACTGCTGTAGAAGGTGGGATTTTAGTTGGTACTTAAAGGAAGCAAGGGATAACACTAATTGGAGTATAGGAAGGAGAGTATTCCAGACACAAGGGTCAGAGAAATTTGAACTTCACAATAACTCTATGGGTTGGCGCTATAATTATCTCAATTTCCCATGTTAAAGAACTGAGACTTTAAGATGTTAGAACTGGTCGCAGGGTCATGCAGCTATTAAACTTCTGAGATGGGATTTTTCCCTAGAGATTCCCAATTTCAAATCCAACACTCCAACCACTATGGCTCCCTGACTCTGATTCTAAGGAAATTCATACTCTAGCAAAGGGCAGACTCAGTCTCATTCAGCTATGATTTTAATTAAGACAGATATAAGGGAACACATTCTGATACTCCAAGAGCTATTATGGAAATCTTTAAGAGATATTGCAAATGGCACCTTCTGAACCTGTTATTTTCCTTTTCTCTCTGCATCAGTGTTACTATATTTGATATTGATTTCTTCTAACAAAGAGAGTGATTTTTAACCTATTCTGCCGTTGCTGAATACAAACAACAATTTTCTGAGGAAGAAGAGCTGCTAATTAGAGCATTAACTACATTGGCAAATTTAAATGGTAAGTCAGAAAATGGAAAGGGAGGGTGTCTCCAATTCAGAACTCATTCACAGCATTCATCAAAGGCAGTCTACTATCTGAAAACAGGTTCAGATTCATCAACACCACACCTCCATTCTTTCTCTACTTGAATTTCCATAGAGGTATAATTGTCTTTTGGCGTTATTAGGGTTTGTGCTGTTTTGATTTGAGGGGCAGCCAAATATTTGTTCTGAATGAGCTAACTAGTAGCCACACAAGCCATATTTATATTTTCCCTTTTTAGTACTCAACCTGAAAAGTATAAATTTAGCTATTATTAAAGAATTTCTCCCCCCACCACCACCAAAAAAAAAAATCCCCTAAAATTCAGAAGCAGTGAAGATTAGGGAGCAAACAGCTTTTACCAGAGGCCAAATATAAATATATATATATATATATATACATATATATATATATATATATTCCTAACTAAAAGAGCTTTCTTCCCATTATCTTCTCCCTTGCTAAATTTGACTGAAATAACACAGTTTCAAGGTCTTCAAACATTTCATTACATCCAGAATGTATCACTAAACATCATTTTGTTGACTACTGGATTTAAAAGGCCCCCTTGGACACTAAACATTTAGTTGACTCTGGACAGCGCATTCTGATAAAACTTTGTGTATAATTTCTAAGGGATCTGTGTTGAAAGACTCACTTTCTATTCTATGCTCAAATCTACTTTCAGTCCCAGAGTGAGCAAAAAACTGTCTCTCTGCTTGTGTCCTTGTTCACGATAGCCCCAAAATGGCTTTGGTTTTCCCCTGCTGCTACATCGTGATTCATACACACCTCATCACGCATTAGTTTATGCAAGTAAAAGGAACATTGAGAATTCCTGAGAGAAATGGGTAAAACGCATCTAAGTTTTAACCTATCAAAAAAGGTAAAGTTGTAGAAGCAGTATCAAGAGAAAACACCAGAAATTCAGGACAGATTTAGAGAAGAAGAAGATAAAAGGTGAGAGAGATTTGAAAGAATCCAGAAAACAAATCACAATTTTTCCCAGGGATGGCCCAAACCACCCTGCCTTGCCACTGTACCACAAATCTGTTTAAGAAGCAATCAATCATCTC
Organism: Pseudochirops cupreus; assembly: GCA_028627135.1. Classification (NCBI taxonomy): domain Eukaryota; kingdom Metazoa; phylum Chordata; class Mammalia; order Diprotodontia; family Pseudocheiridae; genus Pseudochirops; species Pseudochirops cupreus. The sequence continues at coordinate 58,000,436 of CM053581.1, read as the reverse complement.
TCTTCACTTCTCACCCTTTCTGCTGGAATAGACATAGGTGACTGGCTAGTGTGAGTGATGATTTAATGAAGGGGCCAAGCTTCTTCAAGAAACTGGATGACCCTCACTAAGTCATTTCACAGCCTCTGAAGCTGTGGCAGGCAGCTTTTTACTGGGAACAGTTCTGCCCAGCTATCCAGGGAAACAGGGTTCTAGTTCCAGCTCAACCTTGAATGAATCATTTCCCTATGCTTCCCCCCCCCAAAAAAAACAAAATTCCTCCCTAAGCTTTAGATGTTTTGATTTCTACCATTTGAGCCACATTCTTTTAACTTCAGACTTTTTTCCTTATTAAAATGTAGGCATGGGTAACTCAGTTTTTTCATCTATCAAATCAGAGCAGTGAAAAATATTATCATTAAGCTCCCTTCTGGCTCAAACATTTTAAGGAAAGGTCACTAAATTTAAAACTAGATCGAGGCCAAAGTATGGGTTTTTATCACCGCAAAACTGTAGGCAAGTCACTGAAACTCAGCCTCGGTTGCCTTATCTGCCAAAGAAGGAAAATAGCAATTAATTGTACAAGTGATTCTTCAAGGTTTGTATGAGGAAAACAGATTTAAAATTGCAAAGTATGGTAGAAATGTGAGTCAGTTTACATGCTATATATTCAATTGTTTCTAATAAGGATAGCCATAAACAATAAGGATAAGGAACTGAGCTAAGGTTCCTGGATCCCCTCTGTCTTTGTGCCAGCACTAGGAAGGAGTGACCTTTGCTTATATACTAATAGGTTAGTGAAAATGAGAAGTCCAGTTATATATCAATATTCACTCTCTTTGGGGGAAGCAGACCCATCATCGGACTGACCCTGGAAAAGATGTAAAGTCATTGTACTTTGACTTTGACCCCATCCAACTCAAATTTGTGTGTCTTTTTTCCTTCTTTATTACCCCCCTTTCAGTTATCCATTATACTACATAGTCTTAGTGTTGAAGGGGATGCCAGAGGTCATCTATAAAATGGCCTCTTTTTACAGATCAGCAAACAGACCTAGGGCAATTAACATGTCGGAAGTCACATAGGAAACTTAAGAGGAGAGAATTATTTTAAGTCCTCATACTTGACCTCTTAATCCTGTTAATTCTTCTTGATAACTCATTCGTACAAAAATGTCCATGATTGATAAGGTTTCAAATGCTATTCTTTTCTACACAGATCTGCATTTTAACAGGGAACAAAGGGTTAAGCCAAAAGAATGTAGCTCAAATGGTAGGTATTGGAATATCCCACTAAAGCAGAGAGAAGGGGGTTGTTTGGGGGAGGGGGAAAAGATGGGAGTGGTGTAAAGTTTAGCATTCCCAGTATTCCAGAAATCATAAATTCTCTTTGGCCTCCTTACAAGATTATTTCAATGGGATTCAATCTCAGAAGTTGCAACAAAATAGATCCAGAAGGGTGATACCCAGTGCCTGAATCAGCCTAACTATTTAATAAAATGCTTGCTAACTTACTATTTGAGTAAGATTTGAGTTTAATTCCCTCGTTTTACAGGTGAGAAAACTGAGGCCTGAGAGCTGAAGTTATTTTCTCAAGGTCACATAGCTATTAATGGGGGAACTAAACCCTAGATCATCTGGCTCCCAGGCCACTGCATTCGTTTGTGTACTCTTCCTTTCCATCAGCTGCTTGGTTCACAAACAACAAGGACCAAGCACACACAAGAAGGAAAAAAGCAGACTGTGCAAATGCTTATTAAGGGGCCCTGTGTGGCGGGCTCAGCCCAAAGAACTGCCTCTTGCCATTACACTGTTGTGCTATGCTGTGAAACGCCACATAAAAGCGTCTGCGTCATTAGATATATGCTCAAGTCTCCTGCACTCCTGCCCTGCCCTGGCTTCACAAGTGAAAAAACATAATGCCCATTGTGCCCTCCATAGAAGGGAAAGGAAAGAGGACCGCCTCATGCCAGGGTCTGTGTCTCTTGAGTTAAGCACAAGCGGGATTCCCAGTTTTAATGAGGGACACAAACGAAACTGTGAAGGAGAAACTGTAGTACTATTCACATACCAGGGGGCTGGCAAGTCTAATTTACAGCTGGGGGGAAAAAATGGTTTCAAAGGGATTACCTTCCATTTAGATTGTGTATATTTAGTATGCATTTAATTGTTTGCATGATGTCTCTTCCACTAGAATGGGCTCTGTTTGAGGGCAGGGACCATGTTTGTTTTTAATTTCCCCCACTCAACCTGCAAGAGCTTAGTGCAATGCCCAGCACATAGCAAGCCATTAATAAATTCTTTCTGACAAATGACTGACAGGTGATCTGAAATATTTCCTTTATAGTCAGTGTGAATGAGCTCCACAGGAGCTCTAGTCACTATATCCTGAAGCAGGCATCTATCTGATTTAGCTATGAATGAGTTACCTAGATTGAGATTATACTGTTATTGTTAGTCAGTGTCTTTTTTACCCTATTAAAATATGCTGCATTTCTATCAAGATGTTTGACTGCCCTTCCCCAACAGGTCCCTAGTACTTTCAATAGTGATTTAGAAGCATATATTTCACAAAGCATTTTCCACATTTAATGTCATCCAATCTTTTCCAACTCCTGGAATGGAAAGTATTGGAGGGATTCTATTAATTTTAAAGACCAGAAAACTCAGGCTTTTATAGGTAAAATGGATCATCCAAGGTCACACAGAACTGGCAATGAGTGCAGTAAGGACTCAATCCCAATGACTTTTGATTCCAAAGTCCAACGTGCTTTCCTCTAGACCACAATTGCCTTTCTACTGAAATTTATCAAGACTTTGAAAAATGCTATCATCAAAAAGGAAAAATTTCCGCTTGTACCTGCCTAAAATTAGGCATCTATATTATATTATACTGTTGCCTAGCCTAGTCTTCAGTATGCAACGAAGCATCCCGAAACATTTCCATGATGCTTAAATCATGGCTGCTGGAGTGTCTCAAGTATCTATTTGGATTTCTTTATATATGTTTGACCTCGAAGTCTTTAAGCAGTGACTGGCCTGTTAATCATTAGGGATGTTCTAAAGGTCACCCTCACCTAGGATCAAAGATGGTCTAAACCATGTCACCAAACTCAAATAGAAATTAATCCACATTTAAAGATCCCTGTAAGGCATGTGTTGATGTAGTTCTAAAATGTAATGTTATCTCTATTTTATTGTACTTTATTTGCCTTGTTAAGTGTTTCCCTGGTTCAAGCGACTTGGTATCATTGCTGGGGCAGGCCATGTATTTGATACTTCTAGTCTACAGGACCTTCAAGGTCCTTTTGAGCTCCAGGATTCTCTGAATCTACAACTACTTTAATACATATTCAGTCAGATTCTCTACCTTTTATAAAGAAGAGAGATTGGCACAGAAACATCAGTCTAGCTACTCTCCTGCACAGGAAAGCATTTGGCTGCTTTGGCAGGCAGGCAAGTTTTTCTCCTGGGGAATCAAATAGTATTCCAAAACTTCATGAAGAGAGGGCCAGAGACTCAGAGTCTTTGAGTTGCAAGGGACCTTGAAAATCATTTAATGAGAACTTTTTTTAGAGCGCACAGAACCGACACTGAGAAGCTGTCAATGGCTCAAAGCCACCTGGCTTTGGCAGAACTGGCACTCAAGCTTAGAACCTCTGATTGGTGTTCTAGTGCCCCTATCATTATGGTAGACTTCTTTCTTCTTCGCACCTGCCTCAAACTCCCACAACCTAAAACAAAACTCTGAGGAATTAAGGAAAGAGTCTTTTACTACATATATAAAAGGCAAAAACTACAATCATCCCTCTATGTTTCTCCTTGTGATAAAATAGGTACCTCTAGTATCTATATTAACTCTTTTAGGATTCTAGGACATTATAATATTAAAATTACTGAAGTAGGAATATTACACACACATAAATACACATGCATACATATATGTTCCAAATAGGTCCTATTAACTGTTATAATATAATTTATTTGATATCATTGATTAATTCCACGTAAATATATTTCCCAGGTGAATGAAATCATTCAGTTAAAAGAGAAATCATTTAAAAATAAAATAATTGTTGTGATGTCATTATCAGATTTTCTTGCTTTCTTCATGGAGACGTGATTTCAAGTATGTGTATATTGATAAAGATCACAACTAACATTAATTCCTTAAGAGCTGGGCTAATGAAGTCTTTTGTTTTTTAGAGTTTTTTCCATGTTTGTTTGTTTTTAATGGTCAGATAATTATAATCTCTGTGGCTAAAACCTTTGTTGAAGAGCCACCCTGAACTGACCTGGTTCTCAGACAAAGGAAACACAACGGTCCACTGATGGACCTATATCTGAAGTCTCTATAGTTTTCCAGAACCAACCAAAGCCTTCACTCTATTTTCATAACCCTAGAGAATCCATTGTCACCTATTTGCCACAATGAGGCATCAGAAAAGGATTTTAGTTGAGGAAAGTCATTATTTACTGATGAATTAAAGTGAACATTAGGAACAGCAGCGATTGTTCTGTGTGCACATGTCCTTGGAGACAACTGAGGTATTTGTCCTCATGCTAAATGGCTCTCATGCATCTGTGATTTTCATCTTCTTTACTGTTAACTCTGAGTTTTTAATGACTTCATCAAGTCATGCTCTAGCAAAACTTCCGTATATCTCCCTTAGTGCTGCTCTGAAAGTAAAATAGCCAAGCTTTTAGAAGCCATTTTCCTTATTTTACACATAATTTTTAGTTAATAGGCACTAGTGTGGTGTCCTGATGGAGGCTCTAGACTGCTTTTCTTGGAGGGAATGGATTTTATGATAGCTATTTTTTTTAATTAGCAAAAATCCTTTCTCCCTTGATTCTGGGTTTGTAGCTTCTTTCTTTCTTTCTTTCTTTCTTTCTTTCTTTCTTTCTTTCTTTCTTTCTTTCTTTCTTCCTTTTGCAGGGGAGAGGCAGGGCAGTTGGGGTTAAGTGAGTTGCCCAAGGTCACACGGCTAATAAATGTTAAGTGTCTGAGGCCAGATTTGAACACAGGTCCTCCTGACTCCGGGGCTGGTGCTCTACTCACTGTGCCACCTAGCTACCCCTATAGCTTGTTTCTGACAGCTTAAGTTTTCTTGAAATCTCATTATCGTATCTGTAGGATTTTACTGTATTTAGGTTTGAAGTCATAATTGATTAACATATTAATTCATAAGTATAGTATATATTTAAATAATACATAAATAGAATTGAATCGAATTATTGATTTCTTATGCCCAAGTTTGAATCAGAGAAAATCTTCGACAATGAAGGAATTTCTTTTATTTCACAACCTTAGTCACTAATACATAAAGCATTAAGATTTTGTAATGTCCAAGATGTATGTAATTCTTGTCCAATTTTAGCCTCAAGGGATCATGAAATATAGATGTAAGCTCAAAAATTGCTACAAATTCAAAATAGTTGTCGCTTACTCTGGGCAAACTTTGGAGGATTGTCGTTGACATCAGTGAGTGTAACAGTGAGAGTTGTGGTCCCAGACAGGCCTCCTGAATGTCCACCCATGTCTTTGGCTTGGATGACTACCAGGTACTCCTCCTTTGCTTCTCTGTCCATGTTGGGAAGAGCTGTTTTAATAATTGCTACAAAAGAAAAAAAAAAAGCAACACATCAAACCAGAGACAAAATTAGGAAATAGACCTATATGCCAATTATGTTTTCATCTCTTTGAAACCTTACGATCTCCTACCTTAAGCTATCACTAAGTTTTATTGGAAGGCTATAGAGTAAAAACAACACTGGGATACCTGCGTTCACAAAGCTTTCTTTGGTTTATTAGCTGTATAGCATTGGACAAAGTAAGTCATTTATTTGGACCTCAGTTTCACCATCTGTAACGTCAGGATAATATTAATACCCATACTACATTCTTTACCAAGTTGTTGTGAGGAGAAATACCTACTGAAAAACTGTTTATAATTTATTTGTTAATCAATCTTGTTATCATGATCAAAGAATTACCCAAGGAAGAACTTGAGAAATATATACTAACACATATTCCAGAATCTCTTTTCTCCAAATTAAAACATAGATCATAGTACCATCATATTCATACAATTGTTCTGTGGGAAAAATTACTAGAAAATGAATTCTAACATCAATTGCACATCTGAATTCTTTTGCAAAAGGACATAAATATACAAATAGCTAAGTACTTTGTATCAAAGATAAATTATGGTAAAACCCACAAATATATGAAAGGAATATGTGTTAACAAAGACAAATTTGAAGCTATAAGAAAATGACAGTACTAAATGCAATAATAATTGATGACGATAATAATCTCACTGTAGCATATCCTCATAATAACCAAGCTAAACATAATTTTATAAGCTTTAAAATATAGAGAAGAAATCCAATCATGTGGAGAAAAGAGAGGTACATATGATCCTGTCTACTACTGAAGTTTTCCCAAAGATACTTTCATGGTACATACAAAAGTTGAGCTTATGGTCCAATACTTATGTTCAATCATAAAAACAAAAACATATTAAACACCTGTGCAATAGTCTAACATGACGTCAAATATTAATACCAAGATAGCCACTTTTCTTAGTAGTGTTTATGTTTGAAATTTGTTGACCAAGAATATAAAAATGAAATGATGATGATGGTGTTGATAATTTTATATTTATACAACACTCTAAAATTTGCCAAATACTTTACCCCATAAGGTAGATCATGAAAGGACTATTAATCACAAATTAGAGCTTAGAAACACAGGGTCCAGAAAGATGAGGTACATTGCTTAATAATGATAACAATAATAAAAATAGTAGTAGTAGTTAATAGTTTTTATAGCACTTCAAGGTAGCTGGTGGTGCAGAGTGTCAGGAAGACCCAAGTTCAAATTCAGCATCAAACACTTTACTAGTGTCGGGACCCTGGGCAAGTCATTGAAGCTCTGTTTCCTTCAGTTTCCCATTGTAAAATTGTGTTAATAACAGAACCATTGTAAGATTGTTGTAAAGATCAAATGAGATAAAACTCGTAAAAGTACTTAGCACAATACCTGATAGGTAGTAGGTACTATATAAATATGTATTCCTTCCCCTTTAAGGTCTGCAGAAGATTTCACATAAATTATCTTATGTATAGGTGTTATTACTATCCCCATTTTACAGGGGAAAATACTGAGGCTAAGAGAAGTTTGGGGATGTTCAGGCTCACACTGTTAGTTAGCATCTGAGAAAGTGTTCAAATCCAGGTGCTCCTGATTCCATATCAAGCATTTTATCTACTATGTCATACTTTCTCTCAAAGTTATGTCTGTAAGGATGCAGACCGTTGAATAAAACAATCAAATCACCCCAGGCCATGTAAAATAAGTATCAACGTGCTAAACTTTTGTATTTCAACAAAGTAAGAACATTTTGCTATTGATTCAGTCGATATAAGCTTTAAATAAGTTTAGACACTTGATGAGCCGGAATGACCTCACATTTGTAGTGCAGGAAAAATGTTCAGGTTGATTGGAGAAACTTGGTCATGCCCTATGGATCATCTCTAAAATACCGAGCCAGTTCAACTCTAAGAGATTAAGACATCTGGTGGCAGAGATGAGATAGAGCTACCCCTCAGAAGGAATCGTTTGGTGAGAGAGGAGAGCATTTTAGCCATAATCTGGGTATTTCCCTTTTTCTCTTAACCAAAGAAGGAACTAGTGAACTTTAGAGGAGCAAAGGATTTGAACTTTTTCACTGAGGCCCTAGTAGCACTCTTAGGGACAGCAGGGACTGGTGAGTGTCTGCGTAATAATTCTGTGATAAACTGATTGAAATGTGGAAAGAAGATTCAAGTCTCAAGGTTCAAGAAGGATTCAAACCCAAAAGAAAAGATGCACTATAACCAAGGAGAATAAGGACCCCAATAAAATGACTTCCAGGAGGTGTTGTTCTACCCTTTTGCCACAGGTGCTCTCTAAACTTAAGCTGCAAATTCCACAGAATTTGAATGTATTTGTGGGAAACTGTGACACTGAATTTTAGGGGAATGGCTTATACCAACTATGTTTACCAGGACAGCTTAGCTAATTAGTCTGAGCAATTAATTTATAATAATTGATAATCATAGCAAGAGGCACTGTAGTATGGCCCCATAATTAATAATACTACTCATCCCCACCTACTCACAACCTCTTAGTTTGGAAATGGAACTAAACACCGAGGGTTCTGACTGATCAGTGGGAAAGGAAGTGAGGAGAATAATCCCAAAGCACAGGAACATATATAACTATAAATGTTGTAGTCGTGTGTTCTGACTCCAAAGGTCAGTGCTTTCTTTCCACTATCGAAGGATTTTTAACCGGGAAGGGCATGAAAATCATCTCAATTGATTTTACATATTTAATAATTGAGATGCAGAAACCATTAATGAGTTGCTCTATGTCACATACATAGTTAGAAGCAGAACCAATTTTCAACCTTGGTTCTTTGACGCTAAAGTCCTGTTCTCTTTCCATCACACTGAGCCTTCTTTTTAAATCAGCACACTTCCTTTCATCTAGGGGAAAGACAACGTTTTCTTCATCCCCCCAGTGATTCTATAAATGTTAAACCCAATTGGAAGATGTGGCACTTTCTCTGTGACTATTTTTTTATTGTAATCCTGTTTTTTGAATCATATGTTTTAATGAAATCATCTGTCTGTAAAGAGAGTGCAAGGAGTTCATGTTAGCAAATCATTTGAGCTGTCAGAGCGCCAAGGGAAATCTAATCCACCCAGGCAGTGGGCTTTTGAAAGAAAGCTCAGAGCTCTAGGGCTCTTTATTAGACATAGAGACGACTCTTCTTTCAGGGATTCCCATTCAGAGAGCACTCAACTGGAGGACATTGCTTATTTGGAAACATTTACTATAACTCAATAATATGCTTGGATTCAGTAGGTTGTTTCAAAAAGTAATCATATTATGCTGTAACTCTATGGATCCTACCCACATCATTATATTTCTGTTTGCTTTCCCTTTTATTTAAAGGGAGAAAAAAAAAGAGGAAAAAGAAGTGAAGGGGAGGGAAGGAAAGTAGAAACAAGGGGAAGGGAAAAGAAGGCAGATTGGATAAAGGCAGAGAAGGAAGAAAAGACAAGAAAAAGAAGGAAAAGAAGTGGGGAGAAAAGAGGAGGTAATAAAGAGAAAGGGAAGAATAATGGAATTAAAAATCTAGAGCTTGAAGAATTCTTAAGAGGTCATCAAATTCAACCCTTTCATTTTACTGACGAGGAAACTGAAGCAAGAAAAGATAAAGGGACTTGTCTAGGTTTACACAGCTAATAAGTGTCAAAGGTAATATTCAAACACAAGTCTTCCAGGGGAGGAGTGGGTAAGGAAGGATTTCCAGTGAGAGAGTGAAGTAGAAGGAATGGAAAGAAAGGGAAGAGAAGGAAATGGGGGAGAGGAGAAAAGGGGAAGAGAGAATAGGCAAGTAAATGAAGAGATGGGGGGATATATTAGAGACCTATGAAGTGATTTAGTAAGAAAATATTTAATTAGCATATAAATTATAAAGATGTCCAGATGGCAGGAGTGTTTCTGTGTGTGTGTGTGTGTGTGTGTGTGTGTGTGTGTGTGTGTGTGTGTGTGTGTGTGTGATTACTTCATCTTTCATCATCAGGGTCAGACTTTCAGAAGGTGGGGTTAGAAAATTGCTTCTTCCTTGCAATATTTCCTATGGGAAAACTATCATCCTTCTATTTTAGGTCTTTTTTATTCTAACCAAGGATGACCTTGCAAAGTTATGCTATCAATGCAAAAGACTGACACAGAGCTGCCACTGATGTAAGTGAAAATTAGATAGTGTCCTAAGAGAAACGAGCTCAAATCATGTTGTAAGGCCCAGGTTAGGGCAAGGCATGCACTCAAAGGCCCTCAGGTCACCTCAGACATTGATCACTTGTGGTTTGCAGAGTTCCTCAATGGTTATGTAGTTACCTTGCGTCCTATATAATCTTATTCACAGCATCATCTCAGAAGATTTGAAGCCCTATATCTCTATTAACTGTTTTTGAATACCATTATGAATAGCTGAGTAGTTGAAAGTAATGTAAATTTTAGATCAGGGCTTGATTTATTTGACTCAGTCAGAAAGGTTAGGGACCTTAAAGTCTCGAAAATGAGAGGGTTTCTTAGCTTATATGACCTGGCTTGAGAAGTTAAATGAAGACTCCAGTCAATAAGACATAGAAATAAAGAATCATGGGATCATAGGATCAGAGATTTAGAAATACAAAGCACATTAAAAATCAAGTCAAACATCCGCATTGCAGTACATGGGAGAAAACTGAGGTTTACTTGTGTAGAGCCCCACAGTAAGTTAGTATGTGAAGGAGGATTCAAACCCAGGGCTTCATGAGTCTAAGTGCAATATTCTATCTAATAAACCAGAGGTGTCAGACTTTAGGGCTGCATATTTCAGTCATTTAGTCAAATCTGACTCTTCATGACCTCATGGACAATACTGTCCATGGGATTTTCTAGGCAAAGCCACTGGAGTGGTTTGTCATTTCTCCAATGGATTAAGGCAAACAGAGGTGAAGTGACTTGCCCAAGGTCACACAGCTAGTAAATGTCTGAGGCTAGATTTAATCTCAGGTCTTCCAGAGGGCCCAGCACTTTATCTTCTGAACTATTTAGCTGCCCAGCATATTGACTTAGAAAACCACAAACTAACATTATCTAGGTTGCGCTATATTTTTATTTTGTTAAACATTTTCAGTTCCATTTGAATCTGGTTTGGTTGCACTTGAGAATTTTGCTTTGCTGCCAAAGATCACTAGCTTGAATTTGGTACCGCTGGACTAAATATTTATGTAATATATTTCTAAAACAACATTACCTATGCTGACCCTAACCTTTTAGGGATGTGATAGATGCCTTAAGCCCCACGCCTGGAATAGATTTGTACAAAGTCACTGAAGTAAAATGAAATGACCTAGATTAATTTATATAGATGTGGTATCTGGAGCCATGAGACTAAAATGGACTTAGTCAAAGTCACTGAGTTGGTAAATGGCAGTTATAGAAGTAGATTTCATGGATTAATGAGTATAGAATAGTGTTTATCCTTCATTTTTGTGAAAGGATCAATGACATCATGGGGTTATATCTTGACTTGTGTGTGAACTAGATTTAAATGAGGCAGAGTTGCACAAAGTTGTCAGCTTCATTCTCTCTTCCAGAATCATTGAAATCCAACGACAAGACAAAAGTCAAGATGATTGACAATGGCCCAGGATATGGTGAATGACTTTGGTGTTCTCAATGTCTGCCCAAGCTCTAAGCATTCCACACCACCTGCTTTAGCCTGTTTCCTGGCCATTGGAATAAATTGTTCTCATCCACCCATTCCACTGGGGGAAGTCTTCACATGTTTGGGGTAGATACCTATCTAACTCACCAAAGTGTTTGAGGCCCATTGGTTACCCTCAACCGGGTTTAGCCTATCTGTCAAGATAGTTTACCCAGGTTTGGCCACTATGCATGTTACAGCTTCTTGGAGTCACAGGTAAGAATTGAGTGCCAGGTGGACATCAAAGGTAGATGAGCAGCCTTGATAAGGACTCAGCAAGTACTCACTCCGGAGGTACCAGTTTTCCCTGAACATCCCATATACCCCAGTGTAGAATATTACTGATCTTCTCAAAGCCCAGGTTAAAAGCACCAGTGATTCTCTATGAACACTACAACAAAATGCAAACACCTCTCAATGGCATTTAACTCCAGCTTCCAGGCTGATTCGATGTTTCTCTTACTCACACATTCTAGGCATTAGCCAAACTGGACTATGGGCTATTATCCAAACCTATCATCCTCTTACCTGAAGTCTTCATACAAGCTATAGCCCATGCTTGAAATGGTCTCTCTGTAACCTCTGTGTCTTAACATCTCTGACTTTCTTCAGGGGTCACCTTCAGATCCCTAAATATACTAGGCCTCCTCTCATCCTCTTCCCTTGAAATTGCTTTATATTAACATATTTATTTTGTATTTTCTTATTACTTTATGTATGACTTCCTCCAAGTCAAATATAAGATCCTTGAGGGAAAAAAAACAACAACAAAAAAGAAAACAAACCTTTCATTTTTTTTTTAAATTTTTGTATTGCCTAGTCCTAGACCTGTGTCTGACATATAATAGTAGGTATACAATAAATGCTTGGAGAATGAATTAATGAGTTAGAACTCTATGAAACATTTAGTTTCTCTTCAGTTACCAATCCTCACTTAATGCTGATCCTTCTTGACCTCTCTGAAGTATTTAACATTGTTGACCACCTCTTCTGCAGATTTCAAGCACCCTTTTAAGAGGTTTTCATGAATTTCCTATCCTAGGTTATCCTTTCTTTCTGATCAGCCTTCTATTCTCTTTCTCTCTCTCTCTCTCTCTCTCTGTCTCTCTCTCTCTCTTTTTCTCTCTGTCTCTCTCTCTCTCTTTCTCAATCTCTCTCTCCCTTTCTCAATCTCTCTCTCCCTCCCCCTCCCCCCTCTCTCTTTCTCTCTCAATCTCTCTCTCTCTCTTTCTCCTTCCCTCCCTCTCTCTCTCTGTCTCTCTCTCTCTTCCTCTCTTTCTCCCTCCCTCTTTCCCCCCCCTTTCTCTCTGTCTCTGTCTCTGTCTCTCTCTCTCCAAAAGAGGGAATGCAACTATTTTACAACTCTCTTTTTCCTGATCTCTCTTTCCTACTGAATCCAGAATGAAAAGACCCCAGTTAACCCACAGTGCAAGAGCTGTGAACTGAACTAGTGAGAGAAAAAAAATACTTCCTTCCTCTCTCTTACCTTTTTTGGCTCCAAAGTTTCACTTGGCCTAGGATTCATGGTTTTGTTCTGCAATGTTTATCCTTCTCAGTTTCAAGTGTAGCTAATAATGTCCCACCAGACCTGGGGTTTAAGCCATGATGACCTTGGAACTAGGTTTGCAGGTAGGACATTATAGCCAGGCAGTCAATCATGGAAGCCTAAACTTGAGCCTTAAGGAAGATTTAACCTTGAATCTGGGATTGTGTTCTCTGTGGGAACTGAGCTAAACTATGAACTTAATACCCCTTCTTTCCCAGAATATGAGGTCCTGTGGGGAGGATTATGCTTCCTCCATGTTGGGGATTTAAATTTATATGTTTATGATTATACTTTGGGTGTAAATATTCCTTTGCAATCTTAAAGAAATAATGGAGTCACCCTTTTCACATCCACTAACAATGGATACATCCTGAGGCTCTGTCTTCTTTTTGGTGATCATACAACTCCCACATAGACATATATTTATGCATATGATTCCCAGATCTTTTTGTCTATCTTTAGTTTCTCTCCTGAGCAACCCTCCCATATCACCAACTGTCTGTTGTACATTTTGAGCTGAACGTCTAATAGACACCTCAAACTCAACCCTGTCTACCAGAGAACTCACTTTCTTTTAAAACCACCTTTCTTCCAAAACCCCCTACTACCATTGAGTTACCCAGGCTCAAAATCATGGCACCATTCCTCATTCTCTATAGAAATTTGGTTTCTGTTCCTGGAAAACTGGACTGTGACAGTTGACCTTTTTCTTGCTCAGAAACAAGCCTCCAGGTATCTTCTGCTTGCTATCTGGACAATTTGTTGGTGTAAGGGTGCCTACTCCCCCGGTTCTTTATATGATATTTTCCTCCATTAGAATCTAATCCCCTGAGGGCAAGAACTTTCTTGCTCTTTTATATTTGTATTCTCAATGCTTAGAAAAGTGCCAGGAACATAGAAAATGTTTAATACATAATCTGTCTTCAACTCCTCTCTCTTGATTACCGGATATATCCAAAGAGTTTTAAAATTTTGCATTTATCTTCTTTACAATATCTTTTTTTATATTCCCTCTTCTCTTCATTTACACATCTGTCGCTATAGTTCAGTGTCTTATCTCTCAAGTGGACATTAAAATAGTCTCCTACTTGGTTTCCCTACCTCATCTCTCCCCCTTCCAATCTGTCATCCATATATAGCAGTCAAAATGACTTTCCTAAAGCATGATTCTAACCATTTAACCATCCCCCTCAATAAACTCCAATATCTACCTATTAAACCCAGGATGAAATATTATCTTTTTTCTTTAACATTCCTTCAATCCTGGCTCCAGGTTTCCCATGGCTCAAATGCAGAGATCTCCTGAGGATGGCTTAGGGCACCTGAAACTGATTAACAAACCACAGAGAACAGAAACACCCTTAGGCCCACTTCTATGAGCAATCTTGCCCATTCTTGAAGTAGGATCTTCACTTTCTGGATAAAATAGATAAGAGTTGCCAGGAAGTTTTAGAAAACAGCAGCTAAAAAAGAATGGTCTGGCTAATTTTAAAGATACAGGAAACCAATCAAAGGAAACTCTCACTACTCATGTAGTATGAGATGTAGGCCTCCATGTTAGGCAAGTTAGGAGAAATAGAAATGCCCATAACAGCTTGAGTTATATGGATATATGACATCAGAGTTTTTACTTTCATATATTGGTTAGTTTCATGGATTTTTCTTTTTACTTCTTTTTAAAAAATATATATTATTAAAAGGGAAGCAAGGAGGAGGAAACAATGTGAAAGATAGGTAATATAAAAAAGGATTTGGTATGAAGAAATGTGTAATAATAAATTTGTTTGTTTAGTACAATGGAATTAGATGAGTTTCGGAATTGTATGCCAGCATTTTTGGCCCTTTCTCTGCCAGAACTATCATTATGTACGATAGAATTTAGTCCTGGGAGGAATTTTTAGGGCCTGTCTAATCCAAAACTCTCTTTTTGCAGTTGGGAAAACAGCCCCAGAGATGTAAAATGACAAACTCAAGACTACAGAGAAAGAAAAAGAGCAAAGTCAGGTTTAGGGCTGACATCCATTCTCTGATATAGGCGTGCTTTTATGGCACCACACTGCCTCTGGGGCTTAATCAATATTTTCAATTGAATTGAAGTGGAATATCAAAAAGTGGCTATCCAATTAATTGTAGTGATGTCAGTGTTGACAATGATAGTGATGATGCTTTAAGGCAAGCAAAATTCTTCACATATTTCACTTCTTGATTATAATAAAAACTCTTTGAAGCAAGTACTACAATCAATTATCTCCATTTTAGAGATGAGAAAGCTAAGGATCAGAGGTTAAATGATTTGTCCACAGTCACATAATTAGTAAGAGTCAGAGGCAGGACTTGAAACTAGCTCTCTCTTTTTCTCCAAGTCCAATGTTCTTTCACTGAGAAACTATCTGGATATGAATATGAAGATTTATAAAACATGGAAAGTTTACCAACATAGCCATATGAATTTGACCATAAACAAAAAAAATATATTTACATTTCTGAACATTTTGGTTTCATCATTTTTAAGAGTTTAATTACAACTCTACATGAGGTGAAAATACAGTGTCCCAAAAGTCTTATTGCAGTTTTGTTTTCTTTTTTAAATTTAAACTTTTTAGCTTTAGCTTAAAGTTATGCTAAGAATTTTAAATTGCTTTGTATTTGATTTATTTCATATATGGAAAAGGCTTTATTTTTATTTCCCACTTTACTTTCCTGACAGACAATATTCAACAAGTCAAATGTTTGGATATTTAAGTAGTTATATGCTCTGGCCTAGTGGACAGAGGCCTGGACCTGAAGTCAAGAAGACCTGAGTTCAAATTTAGCCTTTAGATGTATACTAAGTATGACACTGGGCAAGTTACTTAACCTCTCTCAACCTCAGTTTTCCCATCTGTAAACATGGAATAATAATAATAATGCTCTCTCAGGGTTGTTGTGCATGTCAAATCAGACAATTTTTGTCTGTGTCTTACCAGATTTAAAGGGTTATATAAATGCTAGCAACTAATAAGCATGTACCTATCCCAGAGGGGCTTACATGTTGCAGAACATTCCATTATATTATGATTAAATGGAGAAATAATAGGTCAAAGTAGCATCAAACCTCAATTGTCTGGAACATTTAATTAATCAGAATTTGTCTTCATACAACTTTGGCAAAATGGGAAAAAGAAACAGACCATCATTATTAAAACAATTATTAAAGGAATTATGAAAACAAATTATTAAATTATTAACTATTAAAACAAAAGTAAAATTATTATTAAATTAAATTTAAATTATTTAAACAAATTATTAAAACAAACTATTAAATTTATTAAATTATTAAAACAAAAGTAAAATCACTTTTGAAATATAGCCTAGGATCTTCATAGATTCACCCCTACTTGTTTAGTTTATTTGTTTAGAAAGTATGGTATGGTAAAAGACAATGGGAAAGGAAGTGTGAGACTCTGCTACTTATTAACTCTATGAACTTTGGTAATTGATTTAAATTCTTGAAATCTGTATTTCTTCCTTGGCAAAATGAGGGAATAGGACTAGAAGTTATTCCAGTTCTCTTCTAGGATTCAGATTCTTAGTTCTGTATTCTAGGGCATCTTATAGCTCTACAATCCTAGGTTCTACATTTCTTCCAACTCTAACATTGTTTGGATCTGTGAATCTTCCCCTCTTAGTTCAACCATATGAAGGACAGTGATAATTCGTAATAATTATTATAATTAACATTTATATAACACTTGGAGGTTTGTCATGCTCTTCCTGAATGTTTCATTATTTTATTCTCACAACTCTCAGAGGTAGGTGTTATTATTATCCCCATTCCATAGAGAAGGAAACTGATAATATGAGAGATTAAATTCCTTGTCTAACTTCATATAGCTAGTCAGTATGTAAGGTAGAATTTGAACTCAAGTCATCCTGACGTCAGGTCCATTGCTTTATTCACTTTGATACCTAGCTACTTAAGTTCTAGATATGGAAATATAAAAAGAGTTGTAGTACTATCCCTCCAGCCATCTAACCGCATGACCTTAAGCAAGACACTTCCTCTTGGATGCCCACAGTTTACTCGGTTTAAAAACAACTAAAATAAAAAACAGTTGAGTAAGATGACTCCTAAGATACTTAGTATCTCTAACATTCTTTGATTCTATAACAAACTCATACTTGATTTTTAGACACAAGATCCTGGACTATGCAAGACTTCTTTTCATCCAAAGATCCAATTATGTTCACTCTTTTTCAACTTGTTGAGACAGGAATATGCATTGCCCCATTTTAACAACAAGGCTAGGTGAACAACAACAAACACAAGTGGTAATGATTCTTCAGTTCATCTGAAAAACTCACATAATCACAGCTGACCAGTCTTGATTGAAATCATCAGTTCCTGAACTTGTTTTCCACTACTAAAGCAATGAATCTGTCACACAGTTATCATTCCAGAATTCAGTTCCCTGCTGATGATACACAGATCCGTTTGATTCTCTCTCCTATTTTAAAGAGATATTTTTAGTTCTTATTTTCTCCCAATCAAATGCAGATTTTCCTGGTGCAGAAGTTTATGAAATTAAATCCTTCTAGCACCAAAGTTCTTATCAGTTTTGAACATCTGTTCAGCATGAGTCATCCTCTGGGGATTACTTCTGATTATAATCCAATTTTGTCATCTCCAAATTTTAAAATTTGTATTTTTTTCCCATTCCATTGTCTTTGGCATTATCTTTTGAGAGGTTATTTTGTATTCCTCAAGAAGGCTCCTTTTTCTGTTTTTCATGATCTCTCCAGATTGAGGCCTGTGGCTCCTTGTGAAAAATATGAAGATGTTGATTAACTCTTTTGTTATTTCAAAGGCTGATTACTGTAATTCACTCTTCTTGGGTCTCTGAGATTGTGCTGTTCAGAGATTGCAGTTGATATAAAATGCTGTGCTAGGCTTCTCTTTGGAATAAGACTTGTTGAGTATATTATCATAGTTATAAAACCACCTGCTATGTTAGCCCTAAAATCCCCCATCGTTTCAAAGCACAGTTGTTGACCTAATCCCTGTGACTGATGAGCTCAACCTCTTTGTGAATCTTGTGAATGAATCTAAAGTCAGGTTTTCCATTTCAGTGGGGGCCCATCACAGCTTACGCTGTGATCGCAAAACAGAAAGCGTACCAATGACCAGTCATTAGTAGAACTTGGACAGAAGTTGTGGATAGCTCAGAATAATCCTTCTCCACTATTGGAAAACAATGCAAGAAGCCTGACCTGTAGTGGTAGATCAGCAGCAATTTTATAATTGCAAAACAATACACTTTTATCAACAAAAGCCAAAGTTAATGAGTCTGACCAACTACTTGGGAGACTACTTTTCCCATCATGGAACTGAAAGTAGGAAGAGGCCTAGAAATCTCCTCTTTCAAACTTTTACTTTATTTTTAAAAATACCTGAGTTGGTTTATTTTGTACATTAGTTACACTGTCCACTATAACCCCCTCTTTTCCTTCCCAGAGAGCCATCCCTTAAAATATAGAATAAAAAAAGAGGAGGAAGAAAAATAAAACCCTCTAAACCAGTGGTTCTCAACCTTCCTAATGCTGCAACCCTTTAATACAGTTCCTCACGTTGTGGTGACCCCCAACCACAAAATTATTTTCCTTGCTACTTCCTAACTGTAATTTTGCTGCTGTTATGAATCGAAATGTAAATATCAGCTATGCAGGATGTATTTTCATTGTTACAAATTGAATATAACCCACGGGTTGAGAACCGCTGCTCTAAACTGACCAAATTACCAGTAAAAGTCTAATATTATATGTAGTATCACATACACAAAGCACCTTACAGCAACAAAGACACAGTTGTTTCGTTTCTCTTCTTTGTAGCCCACGTTTGTTGTTGGAACATTCAGTTGTTGTCATTATATTCGCTTAAACTGCTGTAGTCTTTGTATATATTGTTTTCTTGGTTCTGTTTACTTCATTTTACAGCAGTTAATATAAGTCTTTCTAAGCTTCTCTGTATTCATCATGTTCATCACATAGTGAAGCTCTTAAAAAATCAAATTTATATTTATTATTATTGTATAGATTTTTAAGTTAACGAATATTTTTTCCCTGCCACCCGATCTCCTTCCCTAGAAAAACAAAACAGAACAAAACACTTGTAACAAATAGTCATAGGCATTCTCATAATTCGTCGTGTCCAACAAATTATGTGTTTCGTTCTGCATATTTAGTTCATTATCTCTTTGCCAGGAGTTTGGTAGCTCTCCTTATCATTGGATCTCTCGAATTATTTTTGATTATCTGATGATCAGAATTCTTAATGCTTTCAAAATTCCTTTTTATTGCATATGTTGTTTTCCTGGATGTGCTTACTATACTCTGTACCAATTCTAGAAGACTTTTCATGTTTGTTTTGCTTTGTTTTTTATGAAAACATTGCCTTCATCATTTGTTATGGTTCAACACTATTCTTTCATAGTCACATAAAATAATCTATTTATCCAGTTCTCATTTACAAAATTCTGTTATGTACACATGACAAAATAGATTTAGCCATTCCCCAACACATTGACATCTACTTTGTTTCTAGTTCTTTTCTAACAGAAAATAAAAATCTGCTATGAAAATATTGGGGATTTTTGTTGTTGTCATTGGTGTTAATATCACTGGGATATATTCTAGTTGTGGAATCTCTGGTTCAAAGAGTATAGGCATTGTAATAATTTCCTTTTCATAATTCCATATTGCATTTTAGAATGGCTTGGCCTATTGATAACTCTCCCAAGAACGCATTAGTGTGTGTTTTTTTTTTACTTCCTCTCCAACATTGACAATTCCTATCTTTTAATCATCTTTGTCAATTTACCAGGTATCAGATGAAACCTATTAGTTATTTGTAACTTTCTTTCATGTGATTGTTAATCGTCTGAAATTCGTTTTGAGACTTGTTAGTTCATCCTTTTGGTCTTATATATTTGTCAATTATCCAAATGCCTTGCAAATCAGAGTCTTATCAGAGGTAGTTGGTCCATTTTTCCCCAGTCAGTTTCTTCCTTTCTGGTGATAATTTTGTTTGTGTAAAAATATTTTCAATTTCATATAATCAAAATTATCTAGTCTGTCTTTTATAATTGCCAGTGATTGCCACTGATCCTTGTTTGGTTAACAACTTGCTGCTATATATCTGCACATGTAAAGTATGTGATCTTCTTCTCTTCAAATATCTACTTTTATAATATTACATTTAATATTTAGGTCTTATGCACTTTTAATTTTTACAGAATATGGTATAAGATATTGATATAAACCTAATTCCGTCAGAATACTTTCCATTTTTCCCAAAAATTCTTGTCAAATCAAGATTTCATTCCCAAATGACTTATGTTTTCAGTTTGTTGTTAAGTTCATCTACTTTTAATTTTTCCTAGTCTAATATAGTCTACTAATCTATTTTTCTATTTTTTAATCAGTACCAAATGATTTTGATAATCACTACTTTATAATACATTTTGAAGTCTAGCAGTGCATTTCCCTTTTTACTTTTACCTTGTCCTATTTTCCTTACAAGGCAAAATGTAATGAATCTGACCATTGCTTTGTAACTCTCTCTCTCTTTTTTTTTACACATTTATGTATTTTTAAAAATTATAAATACATAGAATCCAACTTATAAGCATTCAAATGCTCAGTGAAATATACCATTATACCATGTCAGAAAAATAAAAGCAATTTCAACATTTATCATAGGTTTGGGGTTGGATCAAAATGTATTCTACAGCTAGTTAAGCTACAAAAAGTATGAGTTAGTAAAGTTACTTTTCCTCTCTGGTTTTCGGTTCCTCTTCTATAAAATGAGAAGTTTATGTCCATCTCTAAGATCCATCCCAATGCTAACATAAGATATTCAAACATTCTGTGTTCTATAGTCCTTTCAAATTTGACATTTTGTATATATGTTATCATTTTGCTCTGTATTTAGATTTGTTCTACTTGCCAAAATTGTTTTGCAAAGGTCCATGTCTTAAATCATCCATACATGACTGTGCAATAATTAATGGATGCTTTTTAAACTGGCAATTCCTTGACACAAACTCTAAACTGGGCATCTTACCACACAGAAGAGTAGGGGGAAGGGGGATGAGAGGTGGGGTGATGGAGGGGAGGGCAGAGTGGGGGGGAGCGATGATGAATATTCACATTTCTGTAGAGGGAGAGGGACAGGGTGGAGA
>CM053581.1:57949454-57978875 GCA_028627135.1 Pseudochirops cupreus | reverse complement strand
AGTGACATAGGAGAGAATAGACTGGGGAAGGGGGGAAACACTGGGATGGCTGTTTTGGGGTGGTGGGTGGGGGAAAGATGGGGAGAAAATATGTAACTCAAAAAAAATTTAATAAAATAAATTTTAAAAAAAATAAGTGATCAGGAAAAAAAAAATAAACTGGCAATTCCTGGAGGAATGAAGATCTATAATTGTTCCCATTCAGAATTAAGGTGAATATTCTTTTCCCCAAATGAAAAAGCAGGAAATCCCCAATCAGTTGGAATTATTACAGTGAGGAGCTCAACATGAATATGAGTTCACAGAATGATAGTACTACTACCTAATTATATTAATGAAATTAGGATGGGTTCAAAAGCTAAAGCCAAAAGTCGCTTTCAATACTAGCTCCCATTTCTCTTTTTCTGTTTCCTTGTCATTATTCCTTTTGGTTTCCTTTTAAAATTATTTGAATTTGTTTTAAACATCACCATGTGTGAATATTTCCCCATACATGGAACAGAAAAGCAGGGATACATATGAAACTGTGAATCTCTGCTATGTAAATTTGTTTTTTAAATATATATTCCAAATGAAATATAGTAGTTTCAACACTGGGCCATATGTTTGTGATGTCTACTAATCTTCCTTCTGCTCTCATCTATGAATTAAAAAAAAATCTTTGATGTTTTTATCACTAGTTGATATTAATATACCGTTTTACAATTCATAAATTTTTTCCTCACAAATAACTATGTAAAGTATATAGCCATAGCATTATGAGCCCCATTTTTCAGACAAGGAAACTGAGGGTCATAAGGATTATTATAACAATACCATATTTTTAAAATTTTAAGGTAAAAATCATTTTACCAAACCAGCCTAACAAGTAAGTAGTGTAAATATTATGAATTATATGATTGCACAGTTTCAGAGAGTTACAGTGACGTGCTTTGTCTCCAGTCACGTCCTATATTTAACTGGTAGAGCACAAACTCAAACCTAAGTCTTGTCCTGAATCTCAATGCTTGTTCCACTCTACCAAGTACCTCTCAATGGAAAGCCCTTTCACCAAAATCAGTTCATAAAATAATGTTTTACTGTGAAACTTTCTGTTGATTGCTCTATTCTGGGTCCAACAGAGAATCAAGTTGTGTTCCCAATAACTTGGGAAGGAATAAAGAAGTATTCACATGGTACTCTGCTCCAGATGAGCTAAAACACTTCAGTGAACTCTTGATTCCTGAGGCTGCTTCTCTGTGACATGTTAGTCCTGATTTCAATTTGTCTCCATAGAGGAACAGCGACACTACAGTGGGGAAATAGGCACAGAGGAGAGAAACAATTCCAAACTTGTGTGAGTTCTTGCCCCTAGACTCCCAGAGGGCTTGAAGATTAATATATCAGTGGATTGCACTGTGCCCTATTGCATGTACCAGCAGCACCTGTCACTGGGCTTGTATTATTCACCTACCAGCTTGGTGTCTCCATTCATAAAATCATAGCCAATGGCAAGGTAACCAGAACATAATGTGGCAGTAGGATCATTGGAAACAAGTTTATTTCCTGTGCTGCAACCATGGAGAAAAGTTCTACTTCATGATAAAATTGGGATGATGAAAGGAAGGGAAGGGAAGAGAATGGAAGAAAAATCAGAAAAAAAGAAAAGAAAAGATGTGAATGAAGTGTTTTAAAACTCTTTCCCATCATTAACATATAGCGACAGGCACTCCAGCTACTATTAATAATATTAAATTCTTTAAAATGTTCTTACTATAATCATACTTCTACCTCTGTACATAATTTTTAGCTAAAGGGGTTTTTCTTTAGTAAATATATATATACACAGATGTGTGTGTGTGTGTGTGTGTGTATGTGTAATTGACAGGCATGAAAATGACAAGTAGTAAGTAAAGTGTTGACCTTAGATACATACTTGAATCACTTAAAATTAAGAAATTTCTCTTTCTTCACAATAATTCAAGTGAAAAAACCTCCCAGCTTTCCCTGGGATAATCTCCTATCCACTTTCCTATACTTTGGAATTGCCTCCACAACCAGATCATGCAACTCTTGCTTATATCTGTTTTAAAGTAAAGCAGAATAATGCCTGAATATCTGGGTTTGAGTCCCCACCCTGTCACTTGTTAGCTGTGAGACTTTGGGCAACTGGTTTGACCTATCTGAGCCTCAGTTTCTTCATCTAGAAAATGGGGAGGAGGTGGACTGGATGCCCTTCAAGATCCCTTTCAGTTTTATTCTAGGATCCTGTAACTAAGTCACACACTTTACAGAAGGAGTAACAAAATCTATCCCTATATAAAGACCTATTTTCCTCCTTTCCTTCTTGTTCTTACTTGTTCTTTACTCTGTGCCTCTCTTCTCTCACACAGAATTATTAGAGTAAATTTACTAAATTTACTCTAAAATTTAGAGTAAATATCCGCCATTTCTTTTCTTTTGTTTTTTTAAAACAATTTTATTTAAAGTTTTGAGTTCCCAATTCTCTCTTCCACTCCTTTCCTCCCCTCCCTGGTCCCTGAGATGGTAAGCAATCAGATATAGGTTATACATGTGCAATTATATAAAACATTTCCATATAATGCATTTTGTACAAGACTAAAAACAAAAAAATCAAAGTGGAGAATAGCATGCTTCGTTCTATATTTAATCAATATCAGTTCTTTTCAAGAAACAGATTTTACATATATATGTATATATACATATATTTTCAATTATGAGAGGAATTGTTTTGCTTAATTATTCATATTTTGGTGCTAGGGGTGGGGGTGAGGTAGGTTGTAGAAAAATGAAATACTTGTCAGTTGGGGGAAAATAAAACAATGTAAAAGTTACACTTAGAAAAGAGAATATTAAATAGAGAGAGTCTGTAAGCTTTATCATTGATTACACAGTCTTCCAGCACCAAGGTAAATACTCATTGTTGAATTCAATTTAAATTAACAAACATTCATTAAGCACTCAATGAGTTTAAGACATTGGGGGCTAAGAAAAGCAGATAAAAACATCCCCTCAAAAAAAGTCCCTGTCTTTAAGGAATTTAATAATGATTTTATGGATTAAAAAGACAACATGTAAACTAATAAGTATTATGCTTATTGAAGGAATAATTGCTACTAATACTAGAGAGTTTAATATAATGGAAAAACCTCTAGATCTGGAATTAGAAGACCAGGGTTAAAATCCCAGATCTGATGCTTAAGCAAGGTATAGCACCTCTTTTGGTCTCAGCTCCTATATCAATAAAATAAAGGTTGCACTAGATTATCTCTACAATTCCTTCGAACCTGAAATGTCATAACATTATGACAGGATATAATTCTGTGATACCATTTTGAGATGTATCCAGTCAATCTTGACAATCCAATGCTAGTTGTGATAAATCTTTATAAGATGTTATCTCTTGATGTTGTTGTGGATTCTTCTCCAGATGGAGAAAATAGGGCAGTCACTTGTAAAAATGTGATGTGTCTATATTCCTAGGGAAGTTAGGGGTGTGATTAAAAATATGCTACTAAGATGTTCAGGATGTGACCAGAAAAGATAATATTCACAGCTTCTTCCAGGTATGATTGTGGTTTTCGCAATTCATGCATCAGGAGCTCACTATATACAATATGTGGGGGTGGAGGAGTAGAAGACAAGGAGGGCCAATTTCGACTGTTTAGACTACCTCATAGAACCAGGAGTGCAGTTCCCAGAGGCTTTTCTTTTCCCTTATGCCCAAATGTGGTAACCAAGGAACACTTTGAGAAGGCTCTTCTCCAGATATCCTCCCTCACCCCCCAGCCAAAAAAAAAGAGAGAAGGGGAAATCCTAAGAAAACCTTCCACTGCCTGAAAAGTAACAGGAAGTAAATATTATTTCAAGGAGTGCCTCATTCAGAGCTAGAAGAAAATTTAGAGATATCCTCCAGAGGAAACCTTCCTTATATCATGATGACACTAAATCTCAGTGAGAATGTCGTTTGCCCAAGGTCACATAGCTAGAAAGGAGGAAGAGAAGGAAGAGGAGGAAGAGAAATGTTTATATCATAATTTCATGTTAGCAAAACATTTTTCCTCACAGAAGCCCTCTCTTGTCATGGAGAAGCAGTATGATGTACTGCTGGACCTAGATTTAGGAGAGAGACTCAAATCCTCTCCCTCAGAAGCAGCTGGGTCACACAATGAATAGTACTGAACCTAGAGTCCAGAAGATCTGATTTCAAATATGACAGTGATTCTCAACCTTCCTAATGCCCAACCCTTTAATACAGTTCCTCATGTTGTGGTGACCCCCAACCATAAAATTATTTTTGTTGCTACTTCCTAACTGTAATTTTGCTACTGTTAGGAATCATAATGTAAATATCTGATATGCAGGATGTATTTTCATTGTTACAAATAACATAACTCACAGGTTGAGAACCGCTGAAATATGACTTCAGACACTTACCAGGAAGCTTTGCTCTGAAGTCAGGACTAATGATCTCTAGAATTTCTTCCAACCCGAAATGTCATAACATTATGATATGATATAATTCTGTGATACAATTTTGAGATGTGTCCAGTCAATCTTCTCAGTCTAATGCTCGTTGTGATAAACTTTTAGAAGATGTTGTCTCTTGATGTTGATGATGATAACTGGACAAGATACTTTGCCTCTATCTGTCTGAATTTCCTCAATTGTAAGATGGAGATAATAACACCTATGTTTGAGGATTACTGTGAAAATTAAATGAGATGATATCTGTAAAGAGATTAGCAAAGGAATATATGCTATACTAATGCCTAGTACATACTCAGTGCTTAATAAATTCTTTTTTCCTTCCTTCCTGATATTCACAAGCCCTGTCTGTCACTCTGAGACTATGGGCTTAAACTGAGTCTGTTTTTGTTTTACATTTCTAAATGTCTAGGGACAATCATACTTGTAGGACCAAGGTTGTTGTGAGGCTCAAATGAGGAAATGTACATATAAGTAAAGCACCCCCTAAATTTAAGGTGCATATGAATGTCAGCTATGGGATGCTCTCTGCCGCCGAGGAAGATGGGTTATTCTAAACAAAGTAACTGCAGTGAAAGTAACTATGAGTTTACAGAACTGGTTATAAATGGTTCATGTCTAAGAACAAAAAAGTGCAAGTGTCTAGTGAGTTTCACTTTAGCCTATTTCCCAAACAGTATGTATCAGTTCCTTGATTTTCCTTCTCTCTTTTTAGCTGTTTTCACCATTTGAGACTTTCTCTACTGTCCTTCTCCTGAGTCCCTGGCTTTGCTGCCTTTTCTTCATTGTCCTAGCCTTCTGTGACTGTCTTCCACTCTCAGTCTGTTTCCTGTGGCATCAGTCCCAGGGACCTGAATGGAGATTTGTACTGGGGGAATAGCTGAGATGGAAAGCTTCTACAATGTTCTGCTCTACTGAATCCTCTGCGGGGGGATTTTATTGTAAACAGCCTTATGTTGTCCCCCTATGCTGAGGCTTTTCGTAAACTAGAAGGCTCCATTTAAAACTCTTTATCCTTATAGGTAGGGAAATTGGATGATTTGGCAGAGTTTTAGGTAGGGTTTAATGGAATGGGAAATATGTAGCTTGGAAAACTTGTTTACAGCACAACTAAGACAATTTTTTTTCTTGCTTTTTTTTTCAGTACTGGGCTGTGCTTTGTGGGAAAAAGGAGGAGGAGATAAAGAAGAATAATTTTTAAATGGGATTTATCTTCAAAGGCAGTGTTCTATTGATTCTACTTGAAAATATCTCTTATATCTATTCCTTATGTGTTAATCATGAACCCACCAATTTGGTTCAGACTTTTATACTATGTCATCTGAATTTTTCACCACTGTTTAAGCTATCCTTCATACAAATGACTGATTAATCTTAATATATCATAGCTCTAATCATGTCATTCACTGCCCAAATGCCTCAAACCCTACAGTGACTAGAGAGTGGCTACTGAATAAAGATAAACTATTTGTCCTGAAATTCAAAAGCCCTGCACAGTTCCAATCTATTTTTCTAGGCTAGGAATTTTTAGGAGGGTTGTGAAATTGATTTAAACTATTTGACTAAATACACTTCAATATGTATTTTCTTTGTAATCTTATGCTTTATTTTATACATTTAAAAACTTTATTCTGAGAAGGGGTACATAGGCTCCATCAAACTGCCAAAAGTTTCTATGACACAGAAAGATAAAGAACCTCTGCTGTAGGCCAAACTGGATTGAGTTTTCATTTCCCAAATATATCTTGTGCTTTTCCACCTCCAAATTTTTGCTCTTTTCCCTTTTTTTAAAATTTGATTAGGATACCACCTCCATTTCTACCCCGGCCTGGTGACAGCCCATCTGTCCTTTAAGGTGCTAATCAAATGTTATCTCTGCATATGAAGTTTTTCTTTATCATTCTAACTGAAAGTTGACCCTTGCTCGCTTAATTTCAAACACTTTATGTTCCGCTTAGCATATTCTAATTTTATTACAGTTATCTGTATTCTTGTCTTATCTCTTTTTCTAGACTGAAAATTCATTTAAAGCAGTTAGTTTTTCCTAGATTATCTCTGCGTCTGCCCCAGTGCCTAGATGAGAGCAACACATAGAGGAAGTACTTAATCCATGATAGTTGAAAATTTTGATGTTGAAGGAGTTTAGGAGATTTATGTGTAGATATTAAATCCTAGGCAAAGAGTTTCCTTTAAAAATGTACGGATGACTACAACACTGTAAATGGAAGAATCATCGAACTATAAAAAATAAATCTTGTGAAATATCAAAGAACTATTTTAGCCACAAAGAAGAGACATATGAAGACACCTCCCTTTCCCTGCTCTTTTGAACAGATGGGATATCACAGGTGTGGCACATGCAGAAGACATCAGATTTTTCTCAAGGAATAGGCTAATTTTACTGATATTTTTCCCATTTTATCTCTTTTTTTTTTTTTAATTTGTAGCAAGAGATGGGTCTCTTGAAAGAGTGTCTGGGAAGCAACACAGGGTGAAACCTACATCACGAAAAACAAAAGATATTGACAAAAATCTATTAAAATAAATTGTATGTCAACAAATACTTCATTTATAGAGTATATTGATCTGAAACATCATTATGATGCCTTTACTAAATTTATCCCATAGCATTCTATAATCCTGGATTCTCCATAGCCTAGAGATGAACCTGGAAATGCCAGTGGGTCTCTATTCCTTTATGATTAAACATAACCTCCTCCATTTGACTTTGAAAGCCCTTCATGACCTGGTCCCACAGTAGCAGCAATATTTTTTTAAGAATGACTTTGAGAGACTAAGTCTATTTATATAGACTGTTGACTATTATAAAGCCACAAATTTAAAATAAACAACATATGAGAAAAGACACATACAAAAAATAATGATAACCTGGACTCAACCTAACTTCCTGACCTTATTACATTATATATTTGAACCCTTGGTGATCCCTTCCATCCACATTGCTTTTCTTACTCATCCTAACATGACTCATGATTTCCCATTCCCATGCCTTTGCACACACTGTCCTCCATTTGTGGAATGTACTTTGTTCTATCTCTACCTTTTAGAATCCCTTATTCCCTTCAAAACCCTATTCAAGTGCCATCTCTGACATCCTTCCTTTCCTCGTCCTTCCCCTGCCCCAGAAGGACAGTTTCTTCTATTCCAAAATTTCCCTTATATATATATTTGACATGTATTTTGCCTGTGCTTATATTTATGTATACTATCTCCTTTGAGAGAATGTAAACTCTTCAAGCACAGTAACAGCATCACTTTTGCCCATATATGGCAGTGGCCATCGCTATGCCTGGCATGTGGTAGATGGATTAGCAAATGTTTATGGATTAATTGATTGATTTTTGAAGGTTTTGCCAGAGAAGCACAAACTCTGCCAAGTGCATCTAAGCTGTAAAATTCAAATAGGATTCCAGTGGCAGAGAATACATCTGTTGCCCAAAGACCAGGCTATATTGTTACATAGAGGTTCATCAACAAAGAGTTGGTCATCTGGTGAGGAGTTCTGTTTTGTTTTGTTTTGGTTTTGGGGGGCAGGAGGAGTAATAGACTCTGCAGGGTATGGAAGAATTCTGATCTAAGTGTAAAGATTATCAAATAAGATGCAAACACAGATCTTTGGCATGAATGAACAACTGTCATTGTATAACAATCATAAGGACACATCAATTAAATTCCTATGGAATATCTGACACTTTATTGAGTGATAAGGGTGCGACCAGGAATCAAAATTATCCATCTGAGTACTATTCTGGTTTAGTTATAGGCTATTTTTCATCATTTGGCCAAGGATGATGGTGCCAGATAAATAATGGTTACAAAATTAGTCAGAGACAAGAGGGTGAAGTTAATTTTCTCTAAACCAATTCATTCTTTGCCAACAATTACCTGGTCACCTGCCAGCCTCATTATGTATTTCTCATTAAACTCAGTGGCACCCAATCAATTTCAAGAGCTTCACCTTCTATACATTAAAATCTAACTCTAATTATTCATTTTTGGTTAATTTGTTGGTTAATATTTATATGAAATTATTCTTTGCTAGACAAATACTGGAATTTCCCCAAGTAGATAAAAGCTAATGGTCTCCAGGAGGGTCATTCTAGAAAAATGGGGGGGTGGGGGAGGGGACACTGAATACAAACACAAGGTCATGAAAAAGAGCAGAATCATTCTACATTGAATGAGTCAAATTAAAACTGTGCTTCTTGGTACCCATAGCCCTTTCTCCTCTCTAATCTACCCTTCACATGACTACCAAAATGATATACCCAAGGTGCAAAAATCCTTCAGTAGCTCCCTCTTGCTTGACATCTTCCCAGCTAAATATCACATTATTCCCTATTATACAATCTATATTCCAGTCAAACTAAATTAATTTCCTGAATTTCATCTCCAATCTTTATACATTTGCACTAGATATGTCTTTCTAATCAGACAAATACTGGGGACCCTCCAGTCATTTTAGTCTCGATGTTAAACTGATATCAGTACAGTCCAGGACAGTTTCTTGGCCTCCATTTACATGACTGACTCAGTTTTATCCTATAGTGCACTCAAATTCTGTGATTTGTTTCATATAAATTATTTATTGTCTAGCCAAGTTTTTCACTTATACCATTTCTTTTCTTCAACTGTCTCTAAAGATTCACACATTTTCCTTGTAACTTGAATATCACCTTCTCTACTGTATCCCCTTCCCCTCTCTGAGGTCCATGGTCAGACTTACTTCTTTCGAGAAATAGCTTAAAACTTTATATCTTTCAGGAAGTCTCCTCAGATTGACCTTGCTAATCTCTGGTCACTTGGTCTTTTCTCTGCATCTGCTCAAGATTTATATTTTCAATATCTTAACATATTGCCTTCCCCCACAGGGGATGATGGCAAGAATAACTTTTTTTTTAGAAATTACAGTTCAGGTAAAAAATAATAATAATAATAAACATGATAGGTTTAGAAACTACTCAGAACCTTCACACCTTTCTAGGAGGATTTTTTTTTTCTTCAAAAACCCAGTTAGTGGGTGATGAACCTTCCAACTGCTAACAAAATCAAACATAATAAAATAGCCTATACCTTAAAGAACAAAAATTCCTGGGCAATGATTTGGGTTTCATTTTTGAATTAGTTATCCATGGGTAGTTAGCTCATTGATTGATCAAAATCATCACTAAATTATAAAGGATGATGATAATAAGATATTTCACTTAGTTATCACAGTTCTAGGTAACTCGTTTAAGCTAATGTTTGATTCTTAGGGAGGAAAATGATTTATACAAAGAATAACCTTCTCTCAAAATATCACTATTTCTTAGAATTATTTAACTACTCCAAAAAAGAGAACAGAAGAAGACAGAAAAATTCCAGTAACTGCTCCTGGCTTGTCAAACACTTACTCTTTCAGCCAAGTAGAAAGTTATACTACCAAATGCAACATCTGTTTGGAGTCAAGTCAGTAAACATTTATTAAATGCCTGCTATGTGGAAGGCACTGTGATAAGCACTGAAAATACAAAGAAAGACAAACATTAAAAACAAAACAGAATACATATAAAAAGAAAAATCCAAAGATGATTCACAATGTTAGAAAAGTATCAATTGAAGAAATGATTAATATTCAAAATGATCATGGAAAGAGGTTAGTGTGAAGTACACAAAGCTAGATGATTCCTAAAGAATGTCTAAATGAAAGTAGAAAGAGATTGATGTGTATTTGAGAAATGGAACAAATCTCTTGGCCTTTCCCTGATGCTCTACTTTCATCGGTGATAATGATGGAATGATATTTAGATTACTGAGTTTGGAATCTACCACCTTTGTATTAGATAAACTAGCAAAGGAAGTAAAAATGACACTTAGAAGGATGAAGAGTGGATGAAATTCAAAGAGAAAATAACATATACTGGAGGCAAAAGTGCTAAAGAATTCAGGAACTGATTTACAAGATTTCTCTGAAAAGAACATTCCAAAAGAATGCAAAACATCACAGGAAGTATTTTAACAATAATCACCAAATAGAACTTAAAAGATGATGCATACATATTGTACCTGAATCAGAGGGCACTTATGAGGCACGAATGACATTCTGTGTGTAAAGAAATTTGCAAGCTTTAAAGCATCATATAATTCTCACTATTATCATTTTATAAGTATTATTATGCTTGATCAAAATAAAAATATGAGAAGATAAGAGGAAAGAAGGACAATGTTTTAGGACAATGCTCTAAAACATACCAAAATGTAGCCTGACATACAATTGAATGAGAATATAAAATCAAATAAAAAATGAAACATTTGACTTGGTTTTACAAAATATGGCCTCAAAAGCTCCCTTCAAGCTAGATTGTTCCCATGTGTTTATTAAGATCATAAAAAGCTTATATAACTGAAGATAGGAACTATTTAGTGACACTCTGAGCATGAACAACAAACTGAGAATAAAATAGGGAATAGGGAGTAATATGTTCACCAAAGTTGTTTACCGGATCCATGAAGGATGTCCTGGGCAAGGTCCAAACAAAGGAAATATTGCCCATTTTTCCTCCAAATTCTATATAACCCTACTGTTCATTGCAATAAGTTCTTAAAGGACCTATAATACTGCCTTACTAAGATCCAGTCAGTGAAAAGGCATAAGCCAACCCATTCACAGTTTAGATAAGTGGGGGATAAATATGCTTTGCCCAGATTGTGATATGGAAATAGGCAGGCATTATATTTAGTCAATTATTGCATGTGTCTTTAGATAGATAATGATCTAGATCTAGAATAGAATAGGAGGAGATTTAGACTAGATTTCATTTGAGAAGTTTTGTAGCATTTTCAGGAATTCCAATCTGACCTCTATGACAAAAGTATATTTTTAAAAGTGATATTTCAGTTGTGATGTTAAAATGTTGGGCTTCATGGAAAACTCCAATCTCAAAAGAATAAAAGGTTGATGGCCCAAAAGGCAATGGAAAAATGAATAGTGAGTGTAAGTACAATGCATCATAACTTGACCACTCCTTCACAATCTCCTTTGCTAGATCCACATCCAGATCATGCCCACTTGTCATGGCTATCCCTCAAGATTTTGTCCTGGGTCCTCTTCTCTCATTTTACTACTTTATTGGGTTATCTCACCAGCTCCCATGCATTTAATAACTGTCTCCATGTAGACTATTTTCAGATTTTCCTATCCAGTCCCAACCTCTCTGATGACCTGCAATCTTGCATCTCCAATGCCTTTCAGACATCTCCAACTAGACTGCAGTAGACATTTTACACTAAACATTTCTGAATCTGTACTCATTATTTTTTATTCTAAACCCACTCTGCACCCTACCTTCCCCTTTACTGTAGAAAGCAACACAATCCTTTAGTCCTTCAGTATCACAACCTAGGAATTATCCTCAAATCTTCTTTAACTCTCACACCCTGTCTCTCTCTCTGTCTCTGTCTCTCTGTCTCTCAATGGCTCATGTAGTAAATTATTTTGCATGACACATATTTGTAATATATTTTACTTGCTTTCTCAATGTCTGGAAGGATAGGAGGGGAAAAGAGAATTCAGAACTGAAAGCAAAATATAATTGAATTAAAAAGACAATAATATTATAGAGAAAAAAAATTATGAAGAACTTTAGAGTGCTAATCAATGCAATGACAAATAACAAATCTAGAAGAATAAATATGAAACACATTATGCATCTCTAGCTAGAGATGTAACAAACTTTAAGTTCATGCAGAAGACATACATTTTGGACATGGCAAATATGGGAATTTGTTTTGCTAACTTACGAATGATCTCTCTCTCTCTCTCTCTTACTCTCTCTCTCTCCTTTCTTCCCTCCCTCCCTCCCTCTCTCTCTCCAATTGCTGGTAGTAAGAAGGAGAGATAAATATGAGGGAGAAAGAGACAGAGAGACAGAAAGATATCAAGAAAGAGAGACAGAGATAGGGAGAAGACAGTTTAGTGGGTTGGTAAGGAAATTTGGGGGCCAGTGAAATGATAATATCTTGGAACCTCTCCACAACATATCACATGGGGTTCTTATGAGCTCTTGGGTACCACATAGATTTATTCTTCTGTACATGCCCTCTTCAGAGGCTTTCATGAGATTCCATGAACAGTAAATGCCCTATATATGGCTCGCTACAAAATAACACAATAAAACAAAACAATACATCTCAAACAACACTTTCTGATTAAACTTTGGTTGAATTAGCCTCCCTCTCTCACTTTAATCTCATTTGAGTGGTACTTTCTGCATTTTACACATGTTGAAAGACAACTTTAGTATAAAGATGTGTGTATGTGCTTCTCCCAATCTCCTTAAGGGCCACGTTGTTTTTTTTTAATTGCTTTTATATCCCCCATAGTACCCAGCATGATGATGTGGGCACAGAAAGCAAATGACAAATGTGGTGTGATTGGCTCTTCACGGATCTCAATAAGAGCACATCACTGAGAAGGGCCAAGGTGATTTGGTTTTGGTTTTGGCTTTGGTTTTTTCTCATTCCTGTCACAACTATGTTAGAAACCTTCAACAGCAACAACCAAAAAAATACAATAATAAAATTTAAAAAAAAAGAAAAAAGAAAACATTGCCCTAGTTGACAAGGAAATGGGAAGCTTAATTAATTTATGCCTGTAAAACGTTTTGAATACCTTAGGTTCAAATTACTGTTGTGCTTATTCTCAGCCTTATATAAATATTTGTACATGTAAAAATTCAGCACATTGACATTATTGAAATGGTTGCACGAAAACATGAGGCAAATTGACTTTGAGACAGGTGTTAGCAGTCAGCCCTGGCTAAGAAAGTCCTTTGTCAACAGAGCAGCTACAAGTGGGGCTGCTAATGTACAGAAATGGTGATCTATGGGGTGGAAAATATATTTGGATTCTATTCTCTATTCAATTCCCTTCATCTCTGTGGGGAGACTGTAACACTCTTTTGATTGTGGATTGTCTGGGATAGGGAGAAAGAATTGGGCAGGCTCAGAGTATTGGGTTCTGATCCACTAGGAACTGGTTTCAGCTAAAATCACTTATTACCTCAAACCTCAAATGTAGATCAGTTTCAAAGCAGTGGCCTAAATATAAATGACTCTATTAATAATGCTGTTTCTAGCCACACTCTATTCTTTAGAGATATAGAAATATATTTTTTAAAGCTAACATATAACATATGTTTTACATATATATACATACAACATGGTGGAAAGAGCATTGATACTGGAACTGAAAGACCCATGTTCAAATCCTAGCTTTGTTCTTTACTGCTTTTGTGACTATATCCATAGATAGATAGATAGATAGATGACAGACAGACAGATAAATGATAGATATGTATATATACATATAAATTTATATACACATATGGACTATGAACTTGACAAGGTGATTCTAAATGCATTATTTCCTTTGATCCTCCCAATAGCTTGATGAAGTAATATAATAGACAGCATGGCATGGTAGATAAAGGATTCTTTGAAGTGAATAAGACCTGTGTGGCCTGGACACATCATCC
The DNA here is from genome assembly GCA_028627135.1 of Pseudochirops cupreus. Lineage (NCBI taxonomy): Eukaryota > Metazoa > Chordata > Mammalia > Diprotodontia > Pseudocheiridae > Pseudochirops > Pseudochirops cupreus. Next base: position 57,964,851 of record CM053581.1, on the reverse strand, counting down.
ATCTTTTTATTGTCCCAAGTAAACGCTAAAATTTTAAGTTACATAACAATTTCCAATCTCTATTAGTATAGGGAGTTTCCTCACCAGAGATTGTTTCCACTTATGATATCATAGGTCCATACCAGGAAAAATAAATGACTATATATGGGTGAGTGTGTGAGTGCATTGTATGTGTGTATATGTGCATATCACCTTAGAATTTAATATGCCTTATTATCAATTCTATGTAAGAGAGTACAAAAATCCTTACTCCCCTTTTATAGAGGAAAATACTGAAACTCAGAGAGGCTAGGTGATTTATTTACAGTCCCAAGGCCAATGAAAAGAACAAGGATTTGAACTGGTTTTCTGACTTGTGGTCCCAAAATATTATATGGTTCTCTAAATTATTACAGTCAAAGACAAACTCAAATAATCACTTTGAAGCCAATATTGAGGGACATTGAAAGAATTCTACAAAGAATCTTATATGACCTGGTAATTTTAATTCAATCAATTGAAAAGTATTTACTGAGTATGTATTATAATTTAACATGCATTAGGCAAGGAAACTGGAGACGACTCTAGCACTAAATAATTGTGTCAAGTACCTTAAGGATTTGGGTATCAATTTCTTCGTGACTCTAATGAGGACTTTGGATTATATCTTTCAAATAACTTTAACATTCTCATTATTATTATTTATTATTATTATTATTATTATTATCTTATCTATAGTATGAGCCCTGTGTTCTTTTCATTACACCACCTTGATGAATGAAGTTTACTTTCTGTCTCTCTAACAAATAAGTATCTGATATAGAAACCCAGTGACCATCTCAGACTGGCTCTGTGAAAAAGAAAAAGGAAAGCACAAATAGGCAATTGTTTAAGTAATATAGACCTTCTGTTTGAAAAACATGCCATTTAGAAAGCAGCAACTTTCAGTGCCAATCTTCAGAAACCGTTTTTTAGAGTGTAGGAGTTATACGACTTTAGAGTTCATATGAAATGTAAATAAGACAAATTCAGTTTAAAATGTATTTTTTCACTGTATTTTCAAATGTGATGGAAAGTGATGTCATCTCAGAATGTGCTCCATTATGATCATTTTAATGCAATATTGTAGCAATTTAGTATAGCAGGTAGATCTGCAAATGGATTGAAAAAAAATCTTGAAATGCTTCTGGCTTGCCTAAAATAACTACTGTGGTGAGAAGGCAAGTCGTGGCAGAAAATGTGGAATTCATAAACCTTAATATAAAGTGGCAGCACGCCCACCTGGTATTGATTAATGCCAAAAATGTCTACTAAGGATATTTTCAGAGCTACCATTTCTAGAGGTTAAACTGATTTAGTTTTCAATAACTAGCAGCGTAGCATGGTGGAAAGAGCAGTAAATTTGGAATCAGAAGACATAGATACAAATCCAAGCTCTATTCTTTGCTGTTGCTGTGACTATACCTATCTATAGACACGCAGACATATAGGTAGATAGAGAAGCAGATAGACATTCTAATAGATGAATATTGATGAAGATATCAATATAGATATGGATATAGACAGAGATATAGACATAGAAAGAATTGGATTAATTATGGATATATAGAGGTAGATACAATAAGACAGATACTGACCAGCTAGGTGGTGCAGAGGATGGAGAGCTAGACCTGGACTCAGGAAGACTCATCTTCACAAGTTTAATCTGGCCTGAAACACTTAACTAGCTATGTGACACTAGGAAAGTCATTCAACCCTATTTGCCTCAGTTCCTCATCTATAAAAGGAAATGACAAACCACTCTAGTATCTTTGCCAAGAAAACCCCAAATGGGGTCACAAAGAATTGGACACAACTGAAATGACCAAAAACTACAATGATACATGCACACATACTTACATACATAGAGAGGAGGGGGGGGGGGAAAGAGAGAGAGAGAGAGAGAAAGAGAGAGAGAAAGAGAGAGATCTCAACCTCTTTGACTCAGTTTCTTCCTTTATAGGAAGAATGGATGAGACAAAAAGGTCTTTCAATTCATTTACAAATCTAGATTCCATTGACTTAGATTATTAATTGTAACCACCACTAAAATCTTGCAAGTTCTGATCTATTCCATTTGAAGCTATGATGGACTTGGTATTGGACATTTGACATTTCATTTATTAGAGAAAGGATTCATCATAGAAAGGACACTTTTGTTTGACATTAGAGTTAATGGGATTGTACCCTATGGCCATGTAAACTCAGATGCTTGAATAAATGTTTGTTGAATTGAATTTCTAAGGAGCCAAATCGTATTGTCTGACCTCACTATCCCTCCTTCATTTGTTCTCTCTGATTGCTAATTTCTTGCTGACAACTTACCCCTTAGCCTTTTGGAGCTCCGCATTTGTATATGACCTTCACCACCAGAACCACTCCTACTGAAATTGGCCCCAGATAGACCAAACTCTCTTTTCAGCATCATAGAAGCCTACCCTTAGTGAATCTCTTGTGCACACTCCTGCCTATTCCTAATCCTGAATCCAAACCCAATTATGGCCAAAAGATCAGTACAGGACTGTGTGTTATACATAGCAAATGCTTAATAAACATTTGTTGAAATAATGGGTCTTCCAATGGACCTCCTCCCCCCCCCTTTTTCCATGAAACAAATGTAAAAAGAAAGAATTTAAGCATCAATTTCCATTTCTGAAGAAGTTCCAAGAATGAACATGTCTATACACTGGCTATTCAAGTGTGTTTCTGTTTTTGTTAGTTAGTTTATTGTTTTATTAACTGATCACTACCATTTCTAATTGATTGTCTAACTAATTGAGCGTAGTTAAAATATGTACACATGTGAAAGGTGAAGCACAGAATCCAGGAAATCTGGGATAAAGAGAAAGGTGGTTTAGGGAGACTCCTATCTGAAATAAACGAATCATTTAATCAAGGGTGATTGGGGACATAATTACTCATATCATTGGCCGAATTCTGAATTTTATTTTCTGTTGGTTGACCTATCCTCCATGTTTTATAAAATGATGTCAATAATTTTTCTTCACAAATGTTATTTATTTTATTGAATGTTTAAAGTTCCTTTAATCTCTTTTCTCTGGACTCTCCATCCACCAATGCAGATCCCAACCCCTTTGACCTTAGATAAGAGTTTTCATTAGTTAATGTGACCTTGGCAACTTTTTGGTAGGAAGTCTTTCTCCATTTATCTAAATGTGTTATTGGACAATATGGTGTTTCCCTGGTTCCTAGTGAAACTGTTTTAGCTTAGTTGAGCCAGTGAATCATCGTTACTCAACTGGCATTAATTAAATAACTACTGTGACAGACATTCTCCTAGCTGTTGGGAATATGAGGTGAAAATAAAACAGTTCCCATGCTCTAAGAGCTTAGATTCTACAGGAGGAACTCTGCGTGTATACATATTGGTCAATTCAAAATATGTGCAAAGAAATTTTATGGCAGCAGACCAACAACAAGGGTATCAGGAAAGCTTAGTGTAGGAGATGGCTGTCTGGATTGTCTAATGAAGCTGGAGATTTTAAGAGGCAGAAGTGACATTAAAATGCATTCCAAGTATCACAAGCAATGTGTGTAAATGAATGGAGGCAGGAGAAAAACAGAAGGTAGGCCACTTAGGTGGGAACAAATAAAACTATGATAAGAAGAAGAATTAAATAATTTTGCAAAGATAGGTTACATTTAAATGGTGAAGGCTTTTAAATGCTGAAAAGATAAGTTTGTACTTCATTTAAGAACTAATTGGTTCAAAAATTAATAGCTTAAAATATAATAGCTTGAAAAATAAATAATTTTTAAAAATAAGAAGGAATAGGGAGCCACTGATGTTCTTAAATAGCAAATGATGAGTTTAGATCTATGCTTTAGTGGAAATTAACTGCTCTAGGGATCTGTCACCAATCTATAAATTTATGAAAGTCTCTTTAGAACTTGTATGCACTTCAAGTTCATTTTCAAGTACACTGGCTTACATATAATGTATCTACATGAATATTTACCCATAAGAAAAAAAATATCCCCTACAGGTATTTAATCTGAAATATTTCTGGAAATCCACTTTCCTGTGGCAGTGGAAAATCCCATAGCTTTTCAGAGCAGGAATGCCTAGTTCCCTAGAGAACCATTATTTTTTTTTCCTTGCCAAAGACTGCTGATACGATTTCCTCATTTGGCCCAATAGATTCATGTGATGTGAGCATGCCATTTAAGTTATTCCAGATCAATCTTTGTCTCCCCCAACCCCAATATCACTCTCCCTCATGACTCCATTAGTCAGTCTTGAAGGAGCAGCTATTTGGGAGAAAGCAATATTTATATTATCTTTCTGGACCCCATATATCAATTAATCTTGGCTTCTCTTTGTTCCCTAGTCCTCACTGTCATGGTAGCATAGGTAACCTGGTACTGCCTTTGGAGATCTTGTTATTAGCATTTTCAGGAAGCCAATGAGAAAAAAATAAGAATGTTTCCACACAATGTGGTGGTTATTGTCATTTCTGTTACTCCCAAATATTCAGATGGCAAGAAGATGGACTTTTGAGTGGCTTTCCTACTAAGAAATACTATATTTTGAAGACGGCAATGTTGTATAATGGAAAGATAAATTAAATTGGAAGTAAAAGACCTAGGTTCTAGCCTTGGCTTAGGTACTTTGTGAGTGCATAACTCAGCAAATCAGTTGAATGTCCTGAATCTTGATTTCCTTTTCAGTGAAGTAAGAGTGATAATCCTGACAGTTCTTTGCCTCATAGGTTCATTGTGAAGCAAATGATTTGTAAACACAGTTCAATGCTTTAGGAATATGAAGAGCGTTTTTTAGGAAAATATCTTGTTTAAAACTGATAATAGCATGAGTTTTGAAACTGACCACGTATAAACTTTACTCTATCAAAACCATTACACTGTAGTGTTACTGATTACTCTAGTTCTAGGCTAGTTGGTTATCTAAAATAGGATACATTTTTCTTCCACTTTATATGTGAGCTCAGGGGATAGTATTGCATGGGGACATGTTTAGGACTTGACATTTGGAATGGCAGATGGATTGGAAAAGCATTTGCCTGTGGGAGTTAAACGGCACAATCAACCCCCTTGAAGCTTGATGCAGTTTTTAATTCGGAGCACTAAAGATTATGGGACTTGGGTGCATTGGAATAATAGCCACTCACACTTCTTCAGAGTCTGACAATTTACAAGAAGTTTTCCCTGAAACAACCCTGAGGTACAGATAACAATAACTTATAATTATATAGTACCTCAAGGTTTACAAATCACTTTCTTCCCAGCAACCTTGTGGCCTTAGTAGAGAGAATATATCATTCCTTTTTTTTTCTGACTAGAAAGTAAGTTTCCAAGAGAGGCAAAATAATTTTCCCTACCTATGCCATAAGCTATTAAGTCATAGGACTTGGGATTTAAACACAGTTTGCCTTATTCCAAGAACAAAGTTATTTCCATGATTCCACCTTCACGTATTATCATTGTCATTTGCCAAAGAGGAAACTGAGTCTCAGAGTCTGAGTGATTTGTCTTGATAATATGATGAGTAAATTTTGGTGCTGGGATTAAATCCAGGTCATGAGGGTTCTTTCTACTATAGCATCTTCTCTCTAGCTTTATTTCTTTGGATGCAGGCCTAGTAGTGGTATAGCTGGATCAAAAGGTATGCACAGCTTGGAGAGTTTTAGGGCATACTTCCAAATCTTCCCAGAATGACTCAACCACTTCGCAACTATGTCAATAGTGAAGTTATCCATTTGTTTCACCACAGCTCCTCAAACTTCTGTATCTACCATCTATCTATCTATCTACCTATCATATTTTTCTATTTTGTCATCTATATCTATTATCAAGCATCTATATCTATTATCTATCTATCATCTATCTTTCATTTTTTTCCTTTTTGTCATCTTTACCATTGAGATAAGAGTGAGATAAAACCTTTAAATGGTTTAATTTGGCATTTCTCAAATTATTAGTGATTTAAAGGGGTTTTTTTATATGATAGTTTAATTTTCTTCCTTTGAAAAGTTACTTTCATGTCCTTTGACCATTTATCCATTGGGGAATGTTTATTAATCATATTAATTAGAATAATTTTCTTGTATGTCTTAGAAACTAGATGTTTACTAGAGATATTTGCTACCCAGTTACTTATTTCCCTTTTTTATCACGTTAGTTTTCTTTATGCAAAATCTTTACGATTTTACATAATAAAATTGTCTATTTTGAATAATAAAAAAATCTTCCATCACTTGTGAAATCATGAACTCTTCCTCTGTCCATCTATACGAAAGGCAATCTCTTTCTTGAACCTCTAATGTGTTTGCAATGTGGCCTTTCAAATAGGTCATGGGTTATGTTTACATTTGGAATTTATCTTGGTGTAAGGTGTAAAATAATGGTTCAAACTTGTTCTCTACCAGGCTGTTGTCTAGTTTCTCATCATTATTTATTATCAAATAGTGAGTCTTTTCCCCACTAACTTGGTTCTCTGCATTTTTAAAACACTATATGAGTACACTGGGGCTTGTTTATGATTGTTTGTTTTCCTTAGATTCTATGTGTTTTCTATCCAACTACTTCTTTTTTAATTTAACTAGTATTATAATAGTTATAATTGCACTAATATAATAGGAATTAGTCTTCTTTTGTGTGTGTGTGTGATTTGTTCTTTGTTCTGGAAGAGGACCATGACATCAGGGAGATAATGACATGACTTGTGATTGACTTTGATTTGAGTGAGGGACGGCTGTCCAGAGTCACCAGCTTTACTTTATCCTCCAGAGCCATCTGGGTCCAGTGGCTTGATATCAGTCAGGACAACTGGAGATGGCCCAGGATGCTTTGGGAGACCTTGGTCCTTTTCAGGTTCTCACTTTCAGTGAGGCAATGCTCATTCAGTGAACAGGCCTCTTTAAGTAGTGAGTCAAGGAATGGTCCCTTTAATAAAAATTTAAAAATTAAAAAAATCATAAACCTGGGAGGGAAGGACTGCAGGTTGCTAGCCAAAAGACAAAAAGTTACTATTTACATTCAACATGAGTTGGGAGGGCCCAAAAAATAAATATTAAGTGGTGCTTGGGCAGGGATCAATTATTGTCCAATCCAAGAGTTCCAGAGTGAATTGGGTATAAGCTTGATCTTTGACAAAGAAATCTAGCCAGTAAACCCCAAGTCATGTCATCATCTCCCTGATGTCATGGTCCTCTTTGATATCAAAGGACGAACCATAACATATGAGTAGTCCAAGCTGTCTGAATGATGACCCAGCTAGCAAGCCGTAGTTGGGCAACTCAGCTCCTCCTCTCCTCTTCTCTCCTCTGCCCTCCTCTCTGCTCCACTCCTCTCCTCTTCTTTCATCCCCTCTCCTCTCCTCCCCTCTACTATATTTGTCTCTCCCCTTATCTGAGGATGTTCTGCCCAAAGGAAGGTATATTTTGATGGCCAAGACCTATCTCATTAACTTGGGGGTTTACTGGCTAAATTTCTTTCTCAAAGACCAAGCCTCTAGCTTTCTTAGAATGAATATTAATATATAATCTGGGTAGAAAAGACTTTGCTTTAATTAAAATGAGATTTAAAGAGGGAGGGTTAGGAAATTCAACAGATCTCCTATTTTACTCAGGTTGGGCTTAATAGGACAGAATAGGGACATGAATTCAGAGATTATCTAATCTAAAGGTTCTTAAACTTTTGGGGTTATGGACCCATCTGTCAGTCCGATGAAGCTTTGGATGCCTTGTCAGAATGTTTTAAAGGCACAAAATAAAATATAAAAAAAGTTCTCTGTATAATTAAACTAGAGAACTAATGTTTGTAAAGGATCTCTCTCTCTCTCTCTCTCTCTCTCTCTCTCTTTCTCTTTCTCTTTCTCTCTCTCTCTCCTCCATACATACATATATACATACATACACCATACACCACACACACAAACATATACACATATACATACATGCATACACACAAATTGTTGACTCCAATCCATAGCCCAACAGAATCCCTCTCATATATTCCCTTCAATGTTGTTTTCTAGCTTCTGCTTGAAGGGACCTTCACAGATATTTGTGGGAATTGTTTTGGGTCTGTAGTTACATGGTTGTTGACAGAAATGATATTAAAATCAATAGCTACTAATGCTTAAGTCTACCACTCTTTTGAATCTGTAAGAAAAAAAAATCAAAACACAACAAACAAAAAATATACCCTACAGACTAACTACTCTACCTCCTTTCATCTACTTCAAAATAAAATCCCTAGGATGGCTAGGGAAACTGGCATTGTAATCGATAAAGTCCCAAAAAGGAGGGGGCTAAACATTTTGTGTCTCTTTCTTTTAATGGCAAAATATAAAATATGTAACCCAGTAACCTGACCTGGGTCAAAGTTTGGACTCTGCCAATCACTAGCTGTGAGATCTTGGTTGAGTGACTTTGCCTGTTTAGTTTAGTTGTTTGAATTTGTTTAGTTGTTTGAATCATGTCTAATTCTTTGTGATTTGATATGGGTTTTTCTTGGCAAAGATACCTGAAAAAGATGCCATTTCCTTTTCCAGTTCATTTGACAGATGAGGAAAATGAGGCAAACAGGATTAAGTGACTTGCCCAGTGTCAAACAGTTAGTACGCGTCTGAGACCAAATTTGAACTCAGGAAGATGAGTCTTCCTGACTCCAGTCCCAGTATTCTATCCATTGTGCCACCCCTTAAATATAAAATAGGGCAACTGGATTAGACTACCTTTAGTATTCTCCTTCCAGCTTTAACATGCATGTGACAGAAAATTCACAGGCCTATGACACAGTCCATTCCCTAAATTGTCCACATCCTTTCTAAGATGTAGCACCTTGTAACGATAAGAGAATTTAGAAATCTTCTCTTTCCCTCAATATGCCTAGGGAATTTCAAGATCTTTCTTGCCCCTTCATGGGCTTCACTTGGAGTCCAACAAGAGAAGCTTGTTTAGGGGGGGCTTGTTTTTCAGGAAGCACCCCATCTTTTGTTGCTTTGTAATTAGGCAATGGCTAATGAAGGTTGTAATATACTTTGACCCTGAAGAAGCATATATGTATACTCTTGAGAGGAGGTTTTGCTTTAGGGATCATTTATGGGAAGAGGTGTGTGATTTGGCCACATGAGACTCTGGGAAGCCATTAACACCCTGCCCCCCAGCTTTGAAAATCCAGATGTTAGTGCTTCATTCTCTGGTAACTAACTATGTATGTATGTAAGGGTCAGTCGGCTAGAAGCCCTGTCTGTTGGTCTGTGGAACTGAGTCATTTTCTCTATCTGTATTTTTTGGCTGCTTATAATTTCTATTTGTATTTTCTTCAAAGTTCAGGGTGCTGAGTTTTTCCCCTGAACTAAGTGATTGATATATGTATGTCTGATTAAAGTAAGATTGTTAACCCCTTTTGAATTGCTTTCCTTTAGAAAAGCAGATCAAAGATCCTGTGATACCAGTCATCCTGGGCATGCTAGGATGCTTGCTGTTACAGTCCTTCAAACATGATGTGACTAGGACTGAATGAAAACTGTTTTTACAGGTCTGGCATGGCAATGTTACAAATAACCTTCCTGTTAGGATAGTAAATATGTCCACATACATTGCCCCTGGAGAAACATATAAGCCGAAAACTAAGCCAGTATTTTAGGTCGCTTCTAATTCTTCCTTCTCTCTGTCCTCTCTCTAGCAGTATTGGACAGCTCTTTGTGGAGTCAGGATTAGTGATTTCTCAAGAATGTTATTTAAAATCAGAAGAGAGTTTCTGTTCCTCATTAAATTAATGAAGCTTTTAAACATTTAGTTTTTTCAAATATAACTGATCACATTTTCTCTACCAGCTCCCTCTTTCCAGAGAGGGAACTAAGTAGGGAAACAAAAGATGTTAGAACAGTGTGGCCTAGTGGATAGAGTTTTGGAGTCAGGAAGTCCTGTGTTCTAATTCTGAAACTGACATTCGCAGCTATGGAACCATGGATAAATCATTTGATCTCTCTGAGCCTCAGTTTACTCATCTGCAAACTGGGCAGAATCATGCTTGTGACACAAAAGATTACTGAGGCTCAAATGGAATAATACATGTAAAGTGCTCTTACAAATTTTAAAACCCTATGTAAATACTAAATATAATTAACATGTAAAAGTCTCGTTTGAATTTCATCAAATTCAGGGTTTTTTAAAAATTAATTTATCCTTTTCTATTCACATTGTAACCATTGAAATGATTATTTGTATAACAACTTAAAATTACATTGCTTTCCTCTCTTGGCATGTCTCTATTTAACTCTCCATCTCTTCTTTCACCATCACTTCCTCTCCCCTTTTAACACAGCTAGTTTAATTACTTCACACCTTATTTTCCTCCTATTCAGCTAACAGGATGAATTTAAAGACCAATCTAATTCATTTATTATCCTCTTATTAGGTAATGAACCCTATGTCCAGAGAAGGACACATTTAGAAGTAAAGGCATCTTTCATAAACTTTAGTTCTGTATCTGGACTGGCAAAGTGGCCTCCTCCTCTTGATTACCTGTAAGCATGTCAAACTTAACATACCCAAGCAGAGCTCATAATCTTTCATCTGGGTGCTGCTTTTTCTATTGATTTCACTTTTCTTTTTGTAACACTCCATTCCCTAACCCCAGTCACTCATAGACAAAACCTTAGTGTTATTTTTTAGTCTTTCCTCCCTCTCATCTTTCATATCTTATTAAACCCCAAGTCCAATTGATCTTACCTTTGAAATGTCTTATACATGCTTGCCTTCCTCATTGTGCGCACTGCCATTATGCTGTTCCTGGCTCTGATCACTAAACACCTAGACTATTGCATTCACCTCCTAATAGGTCTTCTTGCATTTACTTTATTTCCACTCTATTTCCTTCCAGTTGTCCTTTATACTGCTGCCAAGTTAATCTTTCCTATGTTCATATTTGATCATGTTCCCACTCTGTTCAAAACTTGTCCATGTGTCCCTGTGAACCACTAAATATCATCCAGATACTTTAGTTTGCTGTTCAAAGCCCTCCAAAAATCGAACAGAACCCTACTTTCTTAGCCTTACTTCACTCACTTTCCTTCATGTTTGCATGCTATGTTCTCACCTAAATGAACTACTCACTATCTATCCCCTAATACACTTTCTGCGCTTTCTGCCTTTGCGAAGAAGTTTAGGCACAAAAAGAAGGAGTCACTGCTCAAAGTCACATAGCAAACTAACTGCAGGTCTAGGAATTAGAAACAGATCTTCTTCCTGTGCTGGGTAATGTGGAATAATACTAGTGGGAAAAAGGAAGACTTCCTTGCTAGCTTTTTTTTGGGGGGGGGGTGGTATCATGAATCAGAAGCATTTACATTCCCTACCTCATGTTGAATGCTGAGGCTAGACAATGATCTGGGTAATGAAAGCTGTGTACGTGGTCTTCAAGTTGATGTAAATCCCATAGTAGAATTTTTTTTTTGGTGAACATTTTACCCATGGATAGGCTACATCAAACAATGCAATTGAATAGGCTCTGTAACAGTGGAAACATGGTGATTGAAACCTGTTACTAATTTCAATCATTGCAGAACCTGAAACTCAATATAACAATTCAGCTATCTTTTATTAAGAATTTATTATATTCAGATAACTGTGATCAGAATTGGGGGAGATATGTAGCTTTCCTCTCTATTCTTAAGGAACTTGGAGTCTAAGAGGGAGAACTGTATGCATGGGTAGGTAACCATAATACAATGGGCATGATTATGATGATGATGAATAAATGAGTAGAGGTGATGGGGAAAAGAGAGTGAATAGAGTGAATACAGAGCTAGCCTAAGGGGCAGAATGGGAAACCTGTGGCCTCAAGGTCACATGTGGCCCTAGAGGTCCTCAAGTGCAGCCCTTTGACTGAATCCAAACTTCACAGAACAAATCCCCTTAATAAAAAAATTTATTCTGTAAAACCTGGACTCAGTCAAAAAGCCACACCTGAGGACCTAGAAGGCCACATGTGGCCTTGAAGTCACAATTTCCCTACCCCTGACTAGGACCAATGCCTTCTTCTGGTACCTATTAGCTGGGTCAACCTCTCAATGGAATTAGGCAACTTTCTAAAAACATAAACCACCTATCCCTTGCCCTCTGCATTGGCAGAGAGACTCTTCTCATCGGGAGTCCCCTACACCACTGTAATCACAGGTTTGGTTCCCAGATGAAATAATAATAGTAATAATAGGATTTAGATCTGAAAGGAACCTGAGGATTTGTCTACTACAACTTCTTCATCTTGCCAATGAGACACCTTGTGCCCAGATAGGTTAAGAAACTTTTCCAAGGTTGAGCAACTTCTCATAATAAGTAACCAGCAGAATCAGTTTTCAAACTTACATCTTCTGATTGTAAATTTAATTATATCCCCACCCCACCCACCACAATGAGGTTTCCCTACATTAGAGAAGTACAGGATAAAATGATACTGAGGGTTCTGCTTCCTATTTATACTTTTAAATCAAAAGACATAACAATATCTCACTCATGGTAAAGCATTCCCAAGACCACAGCTGAATAATATTCTTTTATCATGTCACAAAGGGAACCCACTCATTATCTATTTATTTTAGCACATTTTTCTGGTTTCATTGAAACATGTTATCTACGGCCAATGAAGAAAGATGGCCTGAGTTTCAAAAATGGTCAATCGATTTGGTTAGTTCTTTTTCCAATGGGTCATTTATCAGTTCCTTCCTATCCTGACAGTAGCAAAGTTTGGGATGTCCTGTCACTTCTCACTGATTTTTTTGTATAATGTGACATTTATTATTCTGATGCTCTCTATTTCATTTTGAGCTAGCTCCTTAAATCACCCAGAAGGAGCTTCAGGGACTCTCTCACTCACTGCTGTCCTAAAATTAGTGCTTTTCAATGAATGCCATTCTCCCCCCCCCCCCCATTTGATCCCAAGATATTAAAAGAAAACATATGGTATTAGAGGAAAGGAGAGAAGCATTTTTCAAATACAAACAAGCTATTTTCAGCATTATTAAATATTCTAATAGCACTACTCACAAAAGGCAGTGTATATACAACTGATACTTTTCAAGGCCTTCCACTGAATATTTTCACTCATTGGTTATTCTTCTTGTTATCTCAATGCCCTCCTGAATAAGGGGATTTACTAATAAGCACTTGCTAACAGTAAGCCTCTGAATGTTCCAGGTATATGGGCAATCTGGAATGTAAATAGGCAGAAGAGGTTATCACAATGTCACAAGGCTCTCTTTTGAGCATGTACAGGAATAATATTTTGCTGCTGAGATGAGCAAGTTGCTGTCTGAATACTTCTGAGAATGACATGGATTTTGTCCCTTAGTGTTTTTTGCCACAGGAATAATGACTAGGAATTAACACCACCACCACCAATACCACCCAACACTCTGATAGTGTCCTATGGTTACAAATTGCTTTGTATGCTTTCTCTTGCTCAATGCCAGGTCCCAACCACACTGCCCACCACCTACCTCCAGCTCTGCCACCTGAAATCAATTTCACCTTGACCATCATCTCTACTCCCTACCCATGTGAGAACACGACAATACCAGTGGAGCCACCCTGACTTTGATAGGGCAGATTTGGCCTTATTTTGCTCAGATCTGGGTTTCTACCTTATTTTTATAATATCTCCAGTAATGCCACAGGTAGTATGGTCACAGTCTTAATTGTTTTTATTCATGTCACCATTGTTTAATGTAGTGCCTAGAACATAGTAAGCAGTAAATGAATGTTCTATCTACATATTTTGCTATCTTTCATCTACATTTCTACCTCTTTTGAACCTAGAGAGGAGAGAAATTTTTCAACATATTAAGGATCCATGAATTCATGAGTGTCTTCTCCTTTCATTAGTCAATAAGAATTCTAAGCAGTTACTCTATGCCAGGCGTTGTGCACATTAAAATGGGTAATGGTAAAGTAATATTATAGGTTATTGGTATCTAAGTCAGTATCTTTTCCCCCAATAAGGTTATAAGCTCCCAGAAGGCATAGAGACTGTTTATCAAAAATGTATATTATTTTGACTCCTCCATACTTTCAAACTCTATATGAATTAAGCTGTAATGAGGGCACCATTGCTCTCTAAGTTACACAGGCTCTCAATTAACTCCTCACTCCTCCCCCCACCCTCCCACCCATATCTAAGCTTTTGCCAAGTCCTGTAGACTCTACCTTCTCAACATCTCTCATATATTCCCCATTTTTCTCTTTTGATACAGCTATCATTCTAGTTTAGGTTTTTATTACCTCTCTCCTGGACTGCTGTAATAACTTTCTCAATAGTCTCCCTGACTCAAGTCTCTTCTTATTCTACTACTTCACCTACTCATCTGTCAGTGTGATCTTCTTAAGACACAGATCTGACCATGTCATCCCCTATTCAATAAGCCTCAGTGAGTCTTTGTCACCTCCAGGAGCAAATGAAAAATCCTATGTTTGACTTTAAACATCTGTCATAGAGTGGCTTCTTCCTACCTTCCAATCTTTTTTTACATTTTACTCCCTCTTTACATACTCTACAATGCAATACAATGACACCGGTCTCCTTGTTCTTCCTCACACAAGATAGCCTATTGCCTGCCTGAATTTTCTGTTTCTGTCCCTATGCCTGAAATGCTCTCCCTCTTCATCTCTGCTTCTTTTCTTCCTTGGATTCCTTTAAGTCCTAGCTGATAGCCCATCTTTTGCAAATAGACATTCCTGGTGTCCCTTAATGCTAGCTCTTGCCTCTGAAATTACCTCCCATTGTATTGCATATTTCTTGTCTGTAAATAGTTATTTGCATACTGTCTTATTCAATTGAAGGTGAGCTCCTTGAAATCAGATACCATATGTTTTCTGTTCTTTGGATCCCTAGTGCTTAGCACAGTGGCTGGTTCAGAGTAAGGCCTTAATAAATGCCTGTTCACTAACTGACCAACTGTTGAATAAATGAAGGATTGAATGAGAGAATTATTATCCCTGGAAGTCTTCTTAGGGAATAATCTTCATGAGTTGCTGTGGCCAAAAATATTCATCCCCTTCTGGTTAGCCTTCTGGTGATGAGCATTTCTGCTTCCCAAACAACAAAAAATTATTTGCTGAGCCTGTTCTTGAAGCATTTCTAGCTTGGATGGTTTTACAAGAGCATAGCCTACACAGACATAAACTTCAAGAACCCAAAGTACTTCTAAGACGTGATGGGACATTATGATATAAAGTAAACTTCTAATAATGTTGATGTTAAATGTATATATGTGTATATGTACACACATATGTTATATTTATATTAAAAACTTTATTTTCTAGGATAATTATTAATCAGTATTGCTAACACACATATATAATTAGAAGTTTCACTTTCTGCCTGTTATATACAT